>JAJOZX010003483.1:0-392500 GCA_023014485.1 Bathynomus jamesi
TTAAAAGTATCTGAATCTTAAGTCTACCCTCGGAAATTGTTACCTATATTAAAAAACGTTACTGACCAAAACTTATCAAAATTAATAAATATTTAGTGGTGCCACACTCGACTTTAAATTTCTTAATTTTCTTGTTTCAAAATTCTTTGAATTCATATTAAAATATTTCTTTAGTTTATCGCAGTCCCCCTCCATATTCAACTATAATGGAGTATTAACCACTCAGAGGTGGGGGTCTCATGGGTGACCATCTCCTACTCATTGTTGCTGCGTTCGCAGTTCCTGCTTCAAGTTTGATTATTTTACATTAGGAAACTGCATGGAGATGTTGCTCCACTACTTGCAGGAGAAACTGCTTTTGACTTTCACTCTTAGTTAGATGTGCACTGAATTTTTTTATTAATGCTATTCCTCTTTCGGAGTTATCATTTGTTACCATCATTGACTTGACATACTCAAGGGCCATTTGATAATCTTGTTCTTCCAGTTTTTGGATCATCCTCAAGAAAGGCTATTGGGAGTTCGAGCTTAGTGAAAAATAGTCGAGACGAGCTAGTAACAAAGCTGGCTACTCTCTTGTTTTGAATATCGTTGGCAGAAATATTCAAATTTATTCTTTTGGGCGGATGTTTAGATCCCCTTATGTCGAGTGCCTTTACCGTGTCTCTTTTAACATCAATGGAAATATCTTCATCAAAGAGTGAAAGTGAAATAAGAAATTCACTTAGGTACCAAAGATGGCGAGAAAGTGCTTGAGATGCTGCAGAAGCAATGCTTTTGTCTTCGTATACTAGCAGCAGTTTTAGTAGCGAAAGATCATTGGCAAGGGCAGAAGCAGCGATAAGTGCAGAAAACCATGCGGGAACATAGTGTCTAATGGCAAATTGTGCAAAACGTTTTATTCTACTTTGTTCCTCTAGAGTCATTTTAAACTGTGAGCAGAAAAGATTAATTTTTATTGCATAGATTATGCGAGACATCCACCTGGCACGATGCAAAGCACCTGGTTTTAGAAATTTGACTCCACGTGGTGGTACATCTCCTACATAGATGATTGTAAGTTCCAGGACCTCTCTGTAATCATCTCGGATTTGTGTGGAGGTTAGATGTTTCTTACAAATAACAAGCAGTTCATCACGTCCCGGAGTATCAGGAAAGGTTTCAAAATTTTCTTTATTGATGGAGTTCCAGGCAGACTTAAAGCGTTTGAATATCGGAATATCAGGTCCGCTACTGGCGGAACAAAGACACACCTCAAAAACATTGGATGCAATAAGTTCAATTATATGGTGCCGGCATGCAATATTTAGTAAGTCTTCTCCAAGCTTTTGTTCTATTTGTGCAGTAGCTCCCTTTTTAGGACCCGTGTTCGGGGCAGTTGTGTCAAAGCACATACCTTTAATGCGATCAATTAAGTTCCAGTCCTTTAAACATTCGACAACAGCTGTTGCAATGTCTACCCCTGTGCCAGACTCGACTTTGGGTACTGCAAGCAACTTTGATTTGCCTCCTCCTGACACCAACACTGCTAATCTTTTAACTTTTTCATTTCCAGTTAAATCGATTAGCATTTTTCCATCCCAATGCACCATTAAAGAACATTCAGGATTAAAGGATTCTTTTAAATCTATTGCGATTTTCTCACGTACATCCATTCTCTTTCGACGAACTGTACTTCTGCTTATGGACAAGTCATCAAGATCATGATCTAATGCAGAGGCAGCAGCTGATAGCACATATACGGCCTGTCTGTCAGAAATATTCGATCTATCCAGTGCAACTGCAACGTCTCGTGTTACAAGTTCCTTCTTACTTGGTTTGCTATGAACCTTCTTGCCTGCATTATTTTTTGATGTGTTAGTTTTACACAACATTGTTTTATCTTCACTACTCATGCTACTTGATGAAGTCAATTTGGCAGACTTTGTTTCTTCCTCCTTTCTCTTACTATCTCTACGTGCTAAACGTTCTTTAGCTGACTCTCTCTTCCTTTTACGATCTTTCTCTGATAATACTTTGTCAACGTTAGCCATATATCTTTTTCTTCCCTTCTGTTTTTGAGCTTGGAGGAATTCTCTGTCTTCTTTAATCTTGATCATCTCGTGCGCTTTTTGGTGAGCAATGTCAAAGAGATCGTTTAAACTGTCCTGAAACAATCTCTCTTTCTCAAGCTGAGTTTCGGAGCACCGGAATTTTAATTTTTGGAGCGTTCTATATTCCGTATATACTTTTTCAATCATTGGTATAACATTATAATCAGCTCTTGTTGGAATTCTAGCTCGTTCCCAAAATTCAACTACCTCTATGTAAACTGCTTTAGAAGCTTCTCTTTGAGTTTTCTTTTCCTTAAGTAAATAAAAAAGACGACGGAGCACATCACCTTTGGAAGGAAGCTTTCTCCCGCATATCATTTCAATTGGTCCAATGAGCCATATTTCGGTATTTCTGCGAGTTTTCATTGAGGAACTTGCCATTTCTAATATGATTATTCACTATTGTAACACTGCAAACGAACTGCAATACACTGCAAACAATACACTGTAAATGACTGCAAACAATACACTGCAAATGACAGGTTGGCGAAAGACTGAGGCTTGTGAATAAAAAATACGATTGTTATAGGAATTCCCTTTCAACACGTTTACGCAAGATGAGCACTTAATGGGAAAAGTGACGAAATCTATTTCTTGGAAAAACGTGAATACAAGTATCAACAGAACAGATGCGATTCTTGCCTCAACGTGTTCAGTATCGCTCATACAAGATATGCTTCGGAATATTTAACCACAATAAGCATACAAAAATCTATATTATGCAAAAAAATAATACATATCGAAATATTTTTTGTAAACACACAATAAATCTCTATTATGGGGAAGAAGCAAAAAAGGTTTTTAAAAACATCTAAATTCAAATGCGATGTGGCACCACTTAGAATTTTTTGATCTTATTAAAATTTTATATTTAGAGTTTTTTCAACATCGGTAACAATTTTAGGAGGTAAGACCTACGAATTTTCAACATTTATTTTTTTGGACCACCCTAATATATATATATATATATATATATATATATATATATATATATATATATGCGCCTCGGTGGTGTAGTGGTTAGCGTCACTGACTACGAATCCATCGGCCCCGGGTTCGAGACCCGCTGACGGCAGCCGGCGCGCAATAAAACCCAGCTGTTCATCCTTCCACACAATATAAAAAGTGGTTGGTAGATAAATGGGTACCCTGGGTGGCCTAGTGGTTAAGACGCTGGGCTGCTGGTGGGGCGTGGTTCGGATTCCACGTTAAACTGTAGGTCTAAGGTGGAGTGAAAAGCTTGACCGTCAGAATGAAGAATTCGGGCGGAAGCTAACCAAAGGTTACCAAAGGTGTATATATATACACACACAGTATATATATATATATATATATATAAATAAAATGTTTACTTTTATTCACGCGATGACAGTTTTTGTTTTGTGTGTGGTGAATTTACAACAAAATCTCCAAAGCAGGGTTTCACTCCTTTAATTAAGAATGTGAACTTTATTTCGGTTGCAAAGTAGGAGATCAAGACAAAATCTGGGCTCCTCATGTATGTTGTGTTTCTTGTGCAAGATCTCTGAGAGGGTGGTTAAAAGGTACTTATTCTTCAATGCCTTTTGCGGTCTCAATGGTATGGTGAGAACAAAGAGACCACTCGACTGATTGCTACTTCTGTTTAACGAAGATAAGTGGACATTCCTCAAAATCTAAACACGCGATTCAATATCCAAATTTACTCTCAGCCATGCGACCTCTTTCACATTGTGACGATTTGCCAGTACCAAAACCACCAAAGGCATGGTCTTTAGATGATGATGAACCTGATGATGAATCTCGTAATGAACCTTTGGACAGACAAGATGACATGGATATACAATTTCAACCACCTTCATCGGATGAACCTTATTTAATTTCTCAGTCAGAATTAAATGATCTTGTCGGAGTTGAATCTATCAAAAATTCAGCTGGGCTCTTAAGTTCTAGATTAAAAGGTTGGAATCTTTTACAAAAGACTGTAAAAATATCATTTCGTTAGCGTCAGACACACTTCACATCATTTTTCTCTATGGAAAGTGATTTAGTTGAGTTTGAAACCTGTACTATTGCACAACGGTAATGTCTATCCTTCGGTTCCGATTGCACATAAAGTTCATATGAAGGAATCATATGACAATATGCAGTTACTTTTGAAATATATTGACTATAATAAACACTCCAGGCATATCTGTGGTGATCTCGGCTTACAGTTAGGATACACAAAGTTCTCTTGTTTCCTCTGCGTGTGGGACAGCCGAGCTAAGGGGTCATTATACATAGAAAGAGTGGCCACTTCGACAAAATTTGGTTCCAGGACAGAAAAATGTTGCCCATCAACCTCTAGTAGATCCAGCAAAAGTTTTCTTACCACCTCTCCATATCAAACTTGGTTTGATGAAAATTTTTTGTAAAAGCCATGAATAAAGACGGACCTGGATTTCTATATCTAAAACAGAGGTTCCCTAGAATCAGCGAAGCGAAAATCAAAGAAGGCATTTTTGTGGGCCTACAGAGATCAATGAAGTGATGAAAGACACTGCATTTGATAAGTCTTTGAATGGGGTTGAAAGAACAGCATGGAAAGCTTTTAAAGAAGTGACTATGAATTTCTTCTGCAGCGTCAAATCAGAAAATTGTTTTCCTGGTGGAGCAAATGCTTAGTGCTTACCAAGTCATGGGGTGTAATATGGCTTTGAAAATGCATTTCCTGCCCTCCCACCTGGACTTATTCCCATCAAACCTGGGCACTGTCAGCGATGAGCATGGTGAAAGATTTCATCAGGACATATCAACCATGGAAAAGCGGTACCGAGGAAGATATAGCACCAGTATGTTGGCCGACTAGTACTAGTTATAAGCGAAAATAAGCTGCAAAAACATTTTAGGTAAGGTACTCTTCTCTTTTGTACGATTAAATATACCAAAAAAGTAAGAAAATCAGTCAATTTTCATTTCATTTCCTTCGAAATTGTTGGGTGATAGAAAAATTCTGTTTTCAAATTCGTAATCAGCGTAAAAAAAAGGACATTGCAATCACAAATTCACTCGAAGGAGGAAATAAAAATTATATTTTGTTGTTCAGTTATTATTATTATTATTATTATTATTATTTGGCCACAACTCGAAATTTAGAATACACATTTTTCATAGAAAGAATTATATATACACACATGAATTCTATAAAATCAATGGTATGATACGTTATTCATTACACTAACAATTACGAATACGTTATTCATTACAATTAAAAGAAGTTATTAATGACATTATTCATTACAGTTAAGAGAAGTTATTAATGACGTTATTAATTACAACTAAAAGAAGTTATTAATGACGTTATTCATCATAATAATGAACAAAACCCGACACTATAAAAAACGAGAAACCCATAGGGAAAATTCTTCGGGTAACACCCAGCCCGGCTGAGGAGTGTAAAGTTTATAATTCCGAAACAAATATTCAGTATAAGGTTTCTGGAACTGGGCGAGAGATAAATCTTGCCTGATGCAAAGTGGAATCGAGTTCCCAATAACAATAAATTAATAATCAAAGTTTATAAATAAGGTCTTGCGTAAGGGAACACGGCGCTTATCCCGCTGTCTAGGATAATAAAGATGCATTACACTTTACAGCTACATCGAACGTGTTAGCATAGGCAGAAGTAATGTAACCAATGTTGAAGGCACAATAAACTTTCAAAGTAACTTTCGGACTCTAAATACTTTCAGTTTTCAAAATACTTATGATTGGTTAGTGTAATTTATATTATCATAATTAATTAAATAAGAAAATAATTTTTTATGACTTTGTTTTAACATCTTTAATTAAAGTCTAATACGACGGAAGGAAGCTAACAACATCTCTAGGGGGCACACGTAGTATGGGGTCCATTTATGAAGAGGGGATGCGGGATGGAGATAGTGGGTGAGTAAGTGAGTGGGGGAGTGGGGTAGTGCCAAGTGGGTGGAGTGCCAGTGCCAGAGTGACATTGCTAAGAGTGTTGGGACCTTCCATAGTAACCTAATCTAACCTAGTCTATTTTTCATGTACTTTTCTCCTTCTGATATATATATATATATATATATAATTTTAAGTTCGGGAAGAACCGATTCACCTCTATTTAAAAGGACATATCTCGGCGGAAAAACAAAGAAAAAGTGAAAGGAAAGACAGAGGAAAAAGAAAGGGGGGGGGACAGTCGAGATGGAAAAAGACCAAAGATGACAAGGACTGCAGGGTCGAGCCCCATCATCCTTGGCTGCTAGGGCCGGGAGGGCGCACGTGAAACCTCCAGGAACAAGCGCGTACAAACGAACACAAAGAGCACTCAAGAGCACTAGCTTAGAACCCCCTTGCGGGGGTATATATATATATAATAATAATAATAATGTGGGGATGCCACACCCGCAATTATAGATGTGTTTGACGTCATACTATGAACTTTAGCGCGCACCACTCAAATGTGTCTTGGGCATTACAGTAATATTACACTATCGGAAGTCGAAAACCCCCCCCCCCCCCCCAACCTCACTCTTTATAGTACAATAATTTGTTTATGCACCATCGGGACTAGAACCCCCGTCCTCAATGTGATAGTTAAAATGCATATAGATACCTTTCAACCTTTCAAATGTTCCGTGCGATGATTCCTCATTTCAAGAAGGTCAAGCTTGTTGTTCCTCCTCTTGAGTTGACCTGGTGAAATAAATAGTTGGTTTCTTGTGCTCTCCACCTCACATAGCCAGGTACGTCAGGCTCTTCTGGAATTGTTCTGAGCAATGCATCTAGTCTTCTTTTGAAGATATCCACCACTACACCACTCGTGTTCTTTAGTTCCTTGGGCAGCTGGCTGAACAGTCTTGGTCCTCTCACAACAAAACTATTTTCCTTCAGGGATGAGGATGTTCTCCGTCTAGCCTTTAATTTGGGAACACAGCACACTCTTCCTTTTCTATTTTCCACTGTTGTTTGAGTGGTTATAGCGTTCAAAGTAAGATTAGGATTAGTTCCTCCATTATTTTTCAAGTGTAAATAATGGTGTACCTCTCTCTTTTTCTTTCCAGTGAATATAAGTTTAATTCATAACCTTTCCCAGTAATTTAATTCTTTGCATCCATTGATCTTGGCTGTGAAGCTTCTCTGAATCCCTTCTAGTTGACTAATGTCCTCTTTTTTTATATGGGGATGTTAGGACCGAGCAGTATTCCAATTTGGTTATGATCAGTGTTTTCTGTAGATGAATCATTATATTCCTATCCCTTTGTTTAAAGGTTCTCAGTATCTGCCCAGTTATTCTCGAGACATTTTTTTATGGCTTCGGTCCCGGTCTCGCGTGCTTAGATCTCAGTCTCGGTCTCGGCCATGGTGGTCTGGACTACATCACTGCTGGTATGTTGATGTCCTCAGGTGCAACGAACACTTATCGTGTTTTAAGTAGGCAGTTAACTGCTGAAAAATGTCAAACTATGAATCTGTGAATAAAGTATGAGTAAATTTTATAACTGTCACTTGATAACCTCTTTAGAATCATTATTTCTGAATGTAAGATATAAAGCTTAAGAATTAGACATTACACAATACTGAATACATGCAAAAATTGCATATGGTCTCAGTTTCGGTCCTGTGCGTCGGTCTTTCTTCACACGAAGGTCAAGCTGGTGGCCCCGCCTCTAGTCCTGGCTTGGTGGGGGAGCGAGTTGCTCTCTTGCGCTCTCCATCGTACATAGCCAGGTACACCCGGCTCATCTGGTACCGTCCTGAGTCAGGCATCTAGTCTTCTCTTGAAGACTTCAACTTTGACCCCTGTAATGTTTCTGAGGTCCTTTGGAAGCTGGTTGAAAATTCTTGGCCCCCTGACAACCAAGCTATTTTTCTTCAGAGTTGAGGAGGTCCCTTGTCGGGCCTTTAATTTGGGAACACTACACATTCTGCCTATCCTATTTTCCAGCGTTGTCTCGATGGTAATTGGGTTTTGTTTGAAGTTTGGTACCAGTTTTTCGATAATTTTCCATATGTAGATTATGGTATACCTCTCTCTTCTTCTATATATATATATATATATATATATATATATATATATATATATATATATATATATATATATTGAAGCCTAAAATCAGAAAGCTGTCCCACTGCTACGATGAATGACTGCGATAATGGCAATAAAAAATATATGCCTTTAAATAACCCCTCCCGCTTCTATGCATGCTTCATACGTGTATATATATATGTTAATGATAAGACGGTATGCCTGCGCATCATGGCCGCCAACTCTTTTTAAAAATAATACCCGCATGCAAATATTAAATGAGATCGAAACATACAATATATATATATATATATATATATATATATGCAAATAACTGCAATGACCGCGCAGTATATAAATGAATAGAAACGACATAAGTATTAAGGAACGTTTCTGCACGGTTCGCCTCATTTTTCATTATTTCGTTATCTCTCCTCCTCGTGTGCAGAAACGTTCCTTAATACTTATGTCGTTTCTATTCATATATATATATATATATATATATATATATATATATATATATATGATAATGATAAGACGACGAAATGAGCATACAGATTATCTCCTGTCGCTTGCTTTCATTCCTTTTACGCAGCTTTAATCTCTTCTGAAAGAATGTTATCTAATTTATACAGGGAACGACTCAATATTTAGAATAGATTATATATTTGGCTTCTAAAATATTTCTCTCTATTAAATTAAATTGTTCATTGCAGGCGTTGCACTATTTCACTTAATTTTGTCTCTCTCTCTCTCTCTCTCTCTCTCTCTCCTTTATATATCACGTAATATATACATCTATATAATATTGATGGGGGGGGGGGGGAGTTATGAGAAGTGAAACTTCTTTTTAAAACGTATAAGAGTAGAAGATTTTTGAAAATTATTTATTGAGGAAGAACAAAATAATGAATATTAACTTATCATGTAAATTAACGTTTGGAGCGTGTGAAGTAAATATTTTAATACATACTTTTGGTCCAAATCTAATATATTTAGATTAAATAATAAGCAGCTAAGGGAGGCGAACTCCCAACCAAGGAGACTGCACCACACACAATATAGGAGTACATATATATAATATATATATATATGTACAGGGTGGGCCGTAAGTTTCCATACATAGGAAAAATTAAACGTTTGTTTTTATGTTTCAGATACCCTAAGAATATCCGTTTGACGTAAGATCTTGTTTACTGATGAAGCAAATTTTTACGTCAATGGAGAGGTTAATCGGCAAAACATACGTTATTGGAGTAATGCTAACCCTAACTGGCTGAGTCCAACGAAGATGCAAGGTGCCGGTAAAGTGATGGTGTGGGCCGGGATATGGGGTGACAGAATTATTGGACCAATTTTTGTCAGTGGAAATCTTAATGCCGAAAGGTATCTTAACATGTTGCAAGAAGAGATTTTCCCATCCCTGCTAAACGAGGAAGGTAACTTCCCAGTTTACTTCCAGCAAGATGGAGCTCCACCTCATTATGGTCTTCACGTGCGTCGGTATTTGGATCAGCAGCAGCAGTTTCCGGATGCTTGGATTGGTCGGCGTGGTCCTGTGGAGTGGCCTCCCAGATCCCCAGATCTCACCCCCCTTGATTTCTATCTTTGGGGGCACTTGAAGGCCATGGTGTATCAGGAAAAGATACGAGACATAAATCATCTAAAGGAACGTATCACCAACGCCATTACAAGCATAACGTCAACTGTGCTAATGCACAGAGAGAGAGAGAGAGAACGAAGGATGTTTTTCTTGGGTTTTACTTCAGATATTTATATCAGATTCAACTTCAGCAGGACAAATATAAACGATTACATATCATTCTTAGTTTTTGGCGTAAGAAGCTATACAAGATTAGAAGTTAGAGGATGTCAGTGAGAAAAAAGATCTAAACATTATAGTTCTATATAACTTCTATATAAATTAAGAGCTCATGGTATATTAGGGTCAGTTTTAAATTGGATAGAAAAATGGTTAGAAGACAGAGAACAGAGGGTAATTCTAAATGGTCATGAATCTGGGTGGCAGAAAGCGAAAAGTGGGGTACCACAGGGATCAGTTTTGGGTCCATTACTCTTTATTTTATATCTAAATGATTTAGAGAAAGGAGTAGGTTGTAAAATTTCTAAATTTGCAGATGATACAAAAGTAGTCGCTCCAGTTACAAATATAGAAAATTCTTTAAACTGCAAAAGGATCTTCGTAGATTAGTTGCTTGGGCTAGTAAATGGCAGATGGAATTCACTGTTCAGAAATGCAAAGTCATGCATTTTGGTAGAAATAATGAAACTGGTTGGAACTGGTTGGAGGATGTTAGAAAGGAAAAGGATCTTGGCATTATAGTTTGTAGTAATCTAAAATTTTCTAAACAGTGTTTAGACGCTATAAATAAAGCAAATCAAATGTTAGGTATTATTAAGAGGAATGGTAGTTACAAGAGTAAGGAAGTCATCTGTAAATTATATAATTCTTATGTTAGGCCTCACTTAGAATACTGCATTCAAGCTTGGTCCCCTCACCTTAGACATGATATTGATAGCTTGAAAGTGTACAACGTAGGACAACCAACCTTATCCCTAACCTAAGAAGATTGGAATACAGGGATAGATTAAAGGAATTAGGTATGTTTAGTTTTGAGATACGTTGTATGAGGGGAGATATGATATAGATGTTCAAAATGTTTTCAGGTATGGACAATTTAGATGTACATAACTTTTTCTCACTAGATACTGAAGGGATAACTCGTGGGCATAATAATAAAATTAGAAAACAGACTTGTAGACTTGGTTTACGAAAATACTTTTTGTCATAGAGTAGTAGATTTTTGGAATGATTTGCCATATGATATGGTAAACAGTAGCTCATTAGTTCATTAGTTAATTTTTAGAAAAATTTAGACACTTTCATGAATGAAAGAGATAGTTTGTAGATTGTATATAGTGTATATTCTTTGCTTCAGTTATATAGGTTACTATGGTGGTAGTAAATAGTTGTATATTAATTAGCTGACTTGAGTTTGACATCTTGCAAGATTTTATTATTATTAAAAAATGTTGCTCATGACTTGGATTACCTCGATAGGCCTGAGTGGCTTCATGTTTTCCAAATGAAATGTAATGTAATGTTAGAATTGATGTAAAGTTTTTTTAAACAGTGCTTAGAGGCTAGGAATAAAGCAAATAAAATGCTACGTATTATTAAGATGAATGCTAGTTACAAAATTAAGGTCACCTGTAGATTATATAAATGTTTTGTTAGACCTCACTTAGAATAGCATTCAAGTAGGATTCATTCACAGGCAGGATATAGGAGTGTCTGAAGGTATGCAGGGTAATGCAACCAAACTTATAGCTCAGGTTAAGAAGGTTAGAATACATTTAAAGATTAAATGAGCTGGCATGTTTAGTTTCGAGAGACGTTGTTTAAAGGGAGATATGGTACAGAGGTTCAAAATATTTTCAGGTTTGGGTAATTTTGATTAACTTTTTCTTATTAGAGTTTGATGCAGGAACTTGAGGGCATAAGAAAATTAGAAAAGAGACATGTAGAGTGGATCTACAAAAATACATTTTGTCATAGAGTAGAAGATTTTTGGAAGCTACTACTCTATGTGATTTGGTAAATAGTAGCTCTTTAGATAGTTTTAAGAAAAATTTAGATGATTTCATGAATGAAAGAGATGGATTATAAATTCTGGAACTAAAGTATAATTTAGCCAAGATTTAAAAGTATAACTGCAGTAGTTTTGTAAATAGTTTAATGATAACTAACCAACCTGAAATGATATTTTGCAAGGTAGACTAGCCATGAGTGGATCCTAGGGTCTTTGCTGTTCTGAAATATTATAACAAAATTCAATCACAAATTATAGCTTCAGACCATTTATCTGATTTGCATAACCTTGATAGGCTTTTATTTAGTAGTCGAGAGCTTCTTGTACCCATTCAGGGTTCTCTTTGAAAACTGTAGTGACGTCGTCCATCATTCCAGTCTTGAAGTTTGCTTGATTGACCCGCTGCCAATTCTTTTGGAACCCTTGAAATAGGAGACCCTCCGGACCACTGGACGATCCATGAACTGTCTTGAAGACGTCTCTGAGAACGACCTCCAAGATATGGTGTCTGCAAGCAAGGTGGAGTAAATTTCTTCCCAGTCGCTGTTCAATCAGAGTGCAAGCTCCACCAATATGACCCGTATTGCTTGGAGTCGTATCAAAGCTCATGGTGACGACTCGGTCTTCGACCTTCCAATCCTTCAAGGCCTCAACTACGGCGTCTGCTTGCGCCATTCCTGTTCCACTTGCGAACTTCGGAACACCCAGGAGTTGGATGTTCTCCTCTGACGATGACGAAACATCCTTCCCAGAGATCAGTACTGGGAGACGATCGACGTAGTCATTTTCTGTGAGGAATGGAAGGAGTTTCCCGTCCCACTGAAGAACAATTCCAGTATTGGCGCCAGAAGATGAGACAGCTTGTTTCACAGAAGTGATGTGGCCACTGCGATGTCGCATACGGGTTCTCTTGAATGTGGAGCGACTGATGGCCAGTTCATCAATGTTCCCTCCAAGGTTTTTCACAGTAGCTGCCACGATGTGAACTGCCTCACGATCGCTGGTGTTGGTTCTATCCAGGGCGGCAGCGAGACCAGGGGACATGAAATTCTTAGGCCTCGTTTGAGGTGCAGGACGAGGAGCTGCATTTGACGGGCCAGGGACCTGAAAATCCGGATCCATTCCAACTCGAGGCATCTTCGGAAATGAATGAGGGCCTTCATCATCAGAAGAGGTGCTGGTTGACTCCAGCTGAACGGTCTCTTGCTCTTCACGCATCTGCTATTCTGCTACTTCCTTTTGCTCTCTGGCCTTCTTCTTAAGATACTTCTGTTTCATTTCTTTCTTAGCCAGGGCTTCGTCGACTCGTCCCATGTGAAACTTGCGTTCCCTCTCTTGGTCTTTCAAGAAGACTCGGTCTTCCTCTATCCGGATCAGTCTTTCCACATCATGATGCTTAATGTTGAAGAGCTTTTCAAGATTGTTTGAGAACTCTTGTGCCTTCTGTATTTGTGGCTTACTTCTCCCGTTGGAACCCTTTTTCAAATTCTCCCAAGTGGACAGGATTCCATTCAGGGTTCGTTTGATATTCCCTCCTCTTGAGTAGGGATGCGGGCCATTCCCCAGTTATCCATGGTTTCCTTCACCACCATATTGATGCATTCGTTTTTCGTAGGAGTTGGCTCACCCATTTTCAGGAGATGGAAATAAGTCAAATAACGTTGGAAAATTTGCCTAAGAGTAGGCAGACGGGACTTAGGAATCGCTTCGATGGTGCCGCCAACCAAGTAGATAGTTGTTTTCTTACGCAGTGCAGGTGCCATCATCACAACCTAGAAAGAGAAACCAAAAATTTACATTTTTTATTACTATGGAAATAATGTAGAAATACAGCAACTTCAAACATGTAGACTTTTAAAGTCACACTTTAACATTAAACATGCACTAATGTACATGAATTTTTAGCAAAAATTATTATTCAACATAAACCAAAAACAATAACGCAACAATAATATAGCAACTTTAAGCGTCATAGCAATTTATAACGCAATAGAAAATATAGCAATTTTAAGCATACACAGTTTTAACCAGTGGTGGGCACCGTTAACCAAAAAGTTAACTTCGTTAACCGCTAATCCGTTAACCAAAAAGTTAACTTCGTTAACCGTTAATCCGTTAAACATGTAACGGAAGTTACCGATAAACCGTTAACGTTAACTTTTATTATACAAAAAATGAAAAACACAATATATATATAATTTAATTTTCCCTCTTCTTCTCGTTCTCCATTTTGTCCATGAGATGCATGTTGCCCTTCATGAAAATTAGCATATCAAAGTTTTCATCAGACAGGGATGATCTCTTGGCCCTCAGGATGTCCTTGCCCATAGAGAACAAAGTGACATGAGAATTGAAATCTTACCTGATCAGTTTTATGGTTCTTGAAATGTATCAAGGAGACTACTAATAAGGTACTCACAGACATATTATAAATATACATGACTTACTTGACAACGATTATTTTTAAATATTCACTAGCACAAACATGTTGCGCAAGAGATAGACTGCAAATGAAACGAATGTAGTTATTTGTTGTAATTGTTACATATATATTATTGAAAGTGCCTTAAGGATTAATTGCGCACCTGCTCAGCACTGAAAATAATATAAACTTTTAAACGTTTATTTATGAATTTTTTGGGTTAACGGACTTGAGTTAACGGAAGTTAAATGTAACGGAAGTTAATTAGTCCGATAATGATTTTCAAAGTTAACTTAAAAGTTAAATCGTTAACAAAAAAGTTAACTTCGTTAATTAACGATTAACGGATTAACGGTTTGTGCCCAGCTTTGGTTTTAACGTTACTCTTTAGGACTAAACTTGCACTAATGTACATCTCTTTCCAGAAAAAAATTATTATTCAACATAAACCAAAAATAATAATGTAATAGTAATATAGCAACTTTAAGCGTCATAGCAATTTATAACGCTATAGAATATATATTAATATTAATTAAATATTAATTAATTATTAATTAAATATTAATTAATTAAGTATTCACCTGAGTCATTAAAAAGCAAGCTAAGATAAATGATTCCCAGTTATGCGTAAACACTTAATACACCCTATTCGATTCTTGCCGGGAGAGTAACTGAGGAAAACCGTTAGTATTTGAAATACGATGCCAAATCGTAGAATGTTCAAAAATAAGAGTTGCCAACTGTAAACTTAATTAATTAGTTAATTAGGAACGTAATTTGGAATTAGAAACTAGGCGAATTGCGCAATTTTTTTTTACGTTCCGAGTTATGCCTGCTATAAGGCCACGTCAGAGCCGAGCATTAGAGGGCATTAAAAATGGCAGCCGTGTGCATACCCTAAATATTCATTAATTAAAAAAAAATTCACGTGCACTAGTTTCTCATCTAGTGGGTACGTTTGGGCTATGAGCACACACAAATTTCGGAGAAAAAAAATTCATCCCCCCTTCTGTGGACCACCCTAAATTACACACACACACATACATTAGTAGGAATTTATAAAATGTTTCTTTAGTGAGTTGCGAAACGATATTAGTGATGAGCCTTGTCTGTTGTTTATGGGTATGCGTTCCAGATAACTGCCCCTTTGTAGGAGAGAGCATTTCTTGCAAGTTGCATGGAATAATTTGGTTTATGTATGAAATCATTGGGAAGCCTTGTATACGATTATGATTGATCTGATGAAGGGTAAGCGCCCTGTGGCTGGGCGAAGTATAGTTTCTATTATTAGCAGCTTTGTACATACTGATACCGATCGTAAGTTTATACAGGTCATTTAGTTTTAAAATATTTAAGTTTCTGAAAATCATCTGAGAGAATTTGTAAACATTTTTCATGGATTACTTCTAGCTGATACAGTATATAATTCTTTGTACTAC
Organism: Bathynomus jamesi; assembly: GCA_023014485.1. Taxonomy (NCBI): domain Eukaryota; kingdom Metazoa; phylum Arthropoda; class Malacostraca; order Isopoda; family Cirolanidae; genus Bathynomus; species Bathynomus jamesi. The sequence continues at coordinate 15,582 of JAJOZX010003483.1, forward strand.
CCCATTCTGTGATTCCATATTGCAAGTGTGGATGGATAAATGAGAAATACAGTGTGAGGAGGGCATTTTGGGGAATTGTTTTTTCGATTTTAAACATTATGTACAGAAATCTAGATATTTTTTATTTGATATGTTGTGTGTGGCTTTTGAAATTTAATTTCTCATCTAACTTGATGCTAAGAACTATAACTTCATTTAATTTTGCAAGTGGAGTGTTTCCAATTATTAATGGTGTGTGCACAATTGCATTTTTTTTAATTACGATTATACACTATATGATGATTTTGTCAAGTTTAGTATTGGACTTATTTGCACACATCCATTTATAGACATTATTTAATTGTCTGTTCACTTCGTTCATTAGGTAATTGATATCGTGGCGTGAAGAAGTGAGTGTTGTATCATCTGCATATTGAATACAGTCTAATGTCGTTGATCGATAAAAATCATTTACATGTATTAAGAAGAGTAACGGTCCAAGGATTGATCCTTGTGGAACCCCATTAGAGAGATATGACTTAAACCAATTTAGCATATTTCCCCTTATGGCATATGTGTTTAATTTGTTTAGTAAGATATCATGTGATAGTGCATCAGAGGCTTTCGACAGGTCAAGGAAAACTAAGATTGTGCGTTTTTTGTTGTTTAGGTTTTTATAGATATTTTCCAATGGCATGTTAATGGGGTCTTCTCGGGTGTGGCCTTCTTTAAACCCAAATTGTGTTTTTGGTACGATGTCGTATTTAGCTAAGAATTTGATTAGTCTATTGTATACGATTCTTTCAAATACTTTACTCATAGTTGGTAAGACGGAGATTGGTCGGTAATTGGATGGAGAATCAGGGCTGCCTGATTTGAATACTGGACAAACTATGGCTATCTTCAGGTGATCAGGGAATAAACCTTGTACTACTGACTCATTCATAAGTCTTGTGAGCGGGGTTTTTATATCATCTGATATTAGTTTATATATTTTCACTTGAATTAAATTGATTTCAGTGCTTTTATTTTTTAAAGTTTTTTAATGTAGCTGATGTTTCGTTTGGCAGAATTGGTTCAAGGAAGAAAGTATTTGGTGTGGGTTGTGGCATATATTGTTGGTAGTGACTGTCTGACTCTGGAATGGCTGCTGTCGTATTGCTTCCTATTTTCGAAAAGAAATTGTTTAATAAATTGACCATGTCTTTGGGATCACTGTAGGAAATTCCATTCTGTGTTAACGAATTTACGAGATTTGTCTTTTCCTTTTTAATGTTAACTAGGACCTTTAAAGGATTCCATAATCCTTTAGAATTAGATTTTTGTTCAATAATTTTAGAACAATAATTCTCCGCTTTTGCGGTCTTTATAAGGGAATTTAGTCTGTTACAATAATTTTTATATGTTTGTTCACTGATAATATCATTCTTCCATAGTTTATAGAGAGAATGTTTATGGTTTATGCTTACAATGAGGGCTGGAGTGAGCCATTGATTGTTATAGTTCTTTTTTGACACGAGTTTCGACTTTATAGGAAAATTAGTATTAAATATATCCATTAGTGTGTTTGAGAATGCTTGAAATTTTGTTTCTATTTCACATTTACTTTCAGTTATTCTCGACCAGTCAAGACTTGATATCTCCCTAATAAATTTTAATTTATTATTATAGGTGTAGGGTTTATAGTCAATTTTTACTCTCCTCTATTTGTAAATGGCTAATTAGCATTGTATATACGGGCAGATGGTCCGTAATGCGTAATAGGAATATACCTGACGTACAGTCAAGGGGAGATCGCACCCAGATTTGGTCCAATAAAGTGGAGTTTTCTTAGTATTATGTAATCTTGTTGGCTTTGTTATAATTAAAGCCATTTGCGGTAACGAGATTGTAGAAGAAATTAGCATTATTGTTAGAGTTTATTTTAGCGAGATCGATGTTTAGATCTCCCGCAATGATGCAATTATTGTTGATGTGATTAGAAATTAAAGTTGTATCTATGCTCGCAATAAACGATGCCACGTTACCATTTGGTGGTCGGTAGATGCCTAATATTTAGTAGGAAATATTATTTATATACACCGCAACTGCAAGGGTTTCAGAATGATTATTTATGCCTGTCAATTGCTCAGTACTCTCACTATTATGATCAGTGTCCATATAAATGCTTACTCCGCCGCCTCTGTTATTATTTCGGTGCTCTTCCAATATGTGCTCTACCGCGAAAATTTACATTCCAGTACGTGATCTACCTTAGATTATTCGGATTAGCAGCAGGTACGTTAGTTAGCCTTATAAGGCTAACTAACGAAAATATCACGACTTAACCTAACCAATCGTCAAGGGCGTATAGTTGACCTAACGATTGGTTAGGTTAAGTCATGATATTTTCGTTAGTTAGCCTTATAAGGCTAGTTTCACGGTAGAGCACGTATGGGAATATGGTAGATCACAGTTTCGCGATAGAGCACATATTGGAAGAGCACCATTATTTCTATGATACATATGTGGTGGCTCGTGTAGCCTGGTATATTAAAAAAATTATCTAATCTTAGACTTTTAGAATTTGTAACTAATCGGGTAGATGGTGGACATAATATAGCCTACACATTATTTATTTGGATTTTAGAAAGGCATTTGGTAAGGTCCTACGTATGAGACTTCTTTATAAATTAAAAGATCATGGAATATCAAGGTCAGTCGTAAGCTGAGAATGGTTATAAGACAGAAAAAGTAATTTTAACTTTATATGACAGAATAATCATAATTGAAACAAGATTTAAATATGACACAAACTAACCAGTTTTTAACCTTCCTTTGGAAATGATTTACTTGTGACTTGAATACATGCATTCAAATTCACAGTAATTATCAACTATGATAGTTGGACCAAAATGAATCAACTTGTTGCGTAGTTAACCAAAATGAACCAACTTGTTACAATTAGTTGACCCAAAATGTAGTGTGGTTTTTAAAGGTTCTCACTTAAATCATTTGTGAATCTATATATTGGAGAAAATTATATTTAAATACACTGGCAGTAATTCAACTATTTATAGTTGTTTCCTGGATAGAAGTAAAGCATACTCTATGATAGAGTGAACAACAATATTTTATTTAAAAACTAGATGGCCGGAAAGCTCCTTTCTACATATTAAACATTTTGACATTTTCATATACTTACCAATCTTTTACAGATACATGTCTGTATCATGTGATCTCTCACTGTCTGCCAGTGGGGCAACTGAAATGTGTGTGTGTGTGTGTGTGTGTGTGTGTAATTATTTTTATGCAAATTTTAGCTGGAAATGCGACTAAATGAATGCATGTTATTTTATTTTACTTGGGACCTGGGTCCCATTTAATAAAGTTCATGTAAAAATAGTTCACACACACACGAACATATATAACCTTCGTAAACCTTGGTTTTGCTTCCGCTCGAATTGTTCATTCTGACGAAGGTCAAGCTTGTCACTCCACCTTAGACCTACAGTTTAACGTGGAATCCGACCACGCCCCACCAACACCCGAGCGTCTTAACCACTAACCTATCCAGGGTACCCATTTATCTACCAACCAATTTCTTTCGTGTGAGGAAGGATGAACAGCTGGGTTTTGCTGCGAGCGCCTGCCGTCACTGGGTCTGAATCCCGGGGCTGATGGATTAGTCAACGACGCTAACCACTACACCACCAAGGCGCATATATATACATATATATATATGTAGAAATTGCATCGTATCGCACGTTGCCTCCCTCCCCCTTATCAGGGTATGGAGGCAGGAGAAGTCCTGTACTCTGTATAGTTTCTTACGCCAATATAAATGATATGTAATCGCTTATATTTGCGTTGTTCGGATTCCACGTTAAACTGTACAGTAGGTCTAAGGTGGAGTGATAAGCTTGACCTTCGTCAGAATGAACAATTCGGGCGGAAGCAAATCCAAGGTTTAACCAAGGTTTATATATATATATATAACTTATTATATATATATATATATATATATATATATATATATAATATATATATATACAGGGTGGGTAAAAAGAAAGTGACCCCTTAGAGGTAAATTGTCATATTAAAAAAAGTAAAGGGACTAGAGCTCCGAAACTTCATAGATGCTTACCTTAGCATGTTGTTCGTCTTAATTGAGAAGTTGCTCGATGTGACCCCCTTCCTGCTCAAAGCAGGCCTCGAAACGTGGACGCCACTGATCAATACACCTGTTTACATACCGTTGAGATACCTTCTCCCAGCCGAGCAGAATTCTTTCGCATAGTTCATTTATATCTCTTATATTGGTACCAGGGATGTAAACTTTGGACTTCAGGGCTTCCCAAACACCATAATCTAGTGGTGAAAGATCGGGGCTACTAGCCGGCCACATATTGGGTTCGATAAAATCCGATGTTTCGTTCTCAAGGAATGTGACAGTTTGGCGTGCTCTGTGAGCAGGGGCTCCATCTTATTGGAAAGTATATTCAAATGTTTTACCACTATGTCTAACTGATATTCGACGAATTAGTGGTGAAAGATATACTTTCCAACAAGAGGGAGCCCCTGCTCACAGAGCACGCCAAACTGTCACATTCCTTGAGAACGAAACATCGGATTTTATCGAACCCAGTATGTGACCAGCTAGTAGCCCCGATCTTTCACCACTAGATTATGGTGTTTGGGAAGCCCTGAAGTCCAAAGTTTACATCCCTGGTACCAATATAAGAGACATAGATGAACTACGCGAAAGAATTCTGCTCGGCTGGGAGAAGGTGTCTCAACGATATGTAAACAGGTGTATTGATCAATGGCGTCCACGTTTGGAGGACTGCATTGAGCAGGAAGGGGGACACATCGCGCAACTTCTCAATTAAGACGAACAACATGCTAAGGTAAGCATCTATGAAGTTTCGGAGCTCTAGTCTCCTTACTTTTTTAATATGGCAGTTTACCTCTAAGGGGTCACTTTTTTTTTTACCCACCCTGTATATATCGGATAAATTTCACACTTAAACACGTGGAATAAATGAATCATGCAAACCCACAAGGAAAAAGAAAAAAATATTCCAAGGTCTTTCGTGTATTCAACAGTACACCTTGTCAGGGAATATTGACGAGGTGTCGTGTTGAACATAAAGGGCCTTGCTTGGAATATTTTTTTTTCCTGTTGGTTTGTATTATATATATATATATATATATATATATTATATACACACACACACACACACACACACACACACACACACACATATATATATAACCTTAAGCAAAGAGGTTAATTAAAGAAGTAGACTGGTACTGCACCAGGAGGTAGATGACCTTTCGAATGAGCACTTAAAATATGCCAATGACTTGGTGTGTCTGCATATTTCATTGCTCTTCTCAGCCATGCTGGCTCATAATTATAGCCCTGCAGAGTTTATGAGGGTATTTATCCTGCCCCTTGTCAAAAATAAGTACGGGGGACATTCTATCAGCAATAATTACAGGTCTATCGCTGTCACCTCTTGCTTCTCGAAACTACTAGAGAAACTGTTGTTACACCAACTAATGATTACTTAATTTAGGGTGGATCGATTTTACATTTTTTTCGATTTCCATATTCTAATAGAGACAAAAACTTGCGCATGCATGAGAAAATAGCCTCTGCAAAATCTTAGCTTAATAGGTAATCATCTTCTGCCCCCGGCAGAGCGATGAAAATCATATTTTAGTAGTCAAAAACGTAATTTTAAACCCTAGCCTAGAGTCATAAAATTTTGCGTGTGTGTTATTTCATGCCTAAGCAACGATATAAATGCTATGGGAAATATATAAATGCATTTATATATTTCCCATAGCATTTATATCGTTGCTTAGGCATGAAATAACACACACGCAAAATTTTATGACTCTAGGCTAGGGTTTAAAATTACGTTTTTGACTACTAAAATATGATTTTCATCGCTCTGCCGGGGGCAGAAGATGATTACCTATTAAGCTAAGATTTTGCAGAGGCTATTTTCTCATGCATGCGCAAGTTTTTGTCTCTATTAGAATATGGAAATCGAAAAAAATGTAAAATCGATCCACCCTATAATACTTATGGACATCTCCTAATCAGTTTGGTTTTAAAAGGTCCCACTCAACTGATCTGTATATCAATGTATTGAAGGAAACTATATTGAAATACACTGACAGTAATTCAACTGTTTATAGCTGTTTCCTAAACATAAGTAAGACATATGATAGAGTGAACCACACTATTCCATTTAAAAAACTGGAAGACAGGAAAGTTTCCATGTACAAATTAAATTTCTTGAAATTTTGGTATTCTCACCACTCTTTTACTGTTAGGTGGGGCAATGCACTCTCCGAATGTTTTGGTTCCTCTTACGGGGTGAAGCAAGGCTCCTTGCTCTCTCCTCTACTGTTTAATGTGTATATTGATGGATTAACTGCTTCCCTTGATGAGGCAACAGTTGGATGTTGTATAGATAACACAAGGATAAATTCTTGGACTTCCTCAATTACTTGACCTCTCATTTTAAATCTAATATCAGCTGGCTGATTAGAGTTTTTAGTTGGAATTGTCATTGTATTCTATTGTCAGTTCGTATTATTAATACTTGTCATTATTATTAATACTTGTTCGTATTATTAATACTTGCCATGTTCTGCTAATAAACTTTTTCATTTTCATTTCATATATATAACCTTTGGTTAGCTTCCGCCCGAATTGTTCATTCTGACGAAGGTCAAGTTTTTCACTCCACCTTAGACCTACAGTTTAACGTGGAATCCGAACCACGCTCCATCAGCAGCCCAGCGTTTTAACCACTAGACCACCTAGGGTACCCATTTAACTACCAACCACTTTCTTTATTGTGTGAAAGGATGAACAGCTGGGTTTTGCTGCGCGTCGGCTGCCGTCGGGTTTCGAACCCGTGGCCGATGGATTCGTAGTCAGCGACGCTAACCACTATATACTGTATATATATATATATATATTTTAATTGAGGTTGTTTATGCAACATCTAAAGTCATATGACGGAGGGGACCTACAACTTCACGTGGGATCCGAACCACGGGTCACTACATAATCTGGGCGCGGAGGACGGTCTCCCATCCATCTACTACCCAGACCCAATGTCGCTTAACTTCGCTGATCTCTGGGAAGCGGTGTTACGACATTGGCCACGACGTAGCCCATATATATATATATATATATATATATATATATATATGGGATTAAACTCAGAATTGTCCCCTGAGGTTTTTTTGCAGATAGCTGATGATGGAAGCTATATTTTTGGGGCCTCTTTGCGAGTGACCCGTTCCCCACGTCGGGCTAACATCGTTCCCCACGTCGGGCTAACATCATGAAAAAGAAAAAACTATAGTGTTTGTCATTTACCATTACTATAGTGGATTTAATTTTCCCAGAAGAGTTCCTTGTTCCATGCACGGTCTGTGTGTATCATATACAATATATATATAAAACTAATATATATATATATATATATATATATATATATATATATATATATATGTAGAGAGAGAGAGAGAGAGAGAGAGAGAGAGAGAGAGAGAGAGAGAGAGAGAGAGAGAGGACGAAAAAATCAAACGAAATAGTGCAACACCAGTACTGAACAATTTTAATTTAATAGAAAGAAATATCTTTGAAACTATATATATATATATATATATATATATATTTAGGAGAAATCCAATGACAAGGAGAAATGTAAATGCCATGAAAAGTCTTCTTTAATGCGCAACGTTTCGAGCAATACGCTCATCTTCAGGCTGTTTAATAACAATGTGAAATTAAAATCAATATTGAATGAAAAACAAAACAGAAAATTTCTATAACCTATTCGTAAAGACAAATTTTAAAAGACTGAGAAAAGAGGGTTAAATTCTAAGTTATACAGATTTACATATAAAAATTAAGAAGTTATTTTTAAATACATATAGTAAATGTGAAATTAATACACTGGAAAAATTAACAATAGTACACTGGAATAATGGAACTAGCTACCTTACACTGCAGTATCCGAGGCTGACTAATTTGAGCAGAGACAAGAACGGGAAACACGAGAGATGGCGAGGGCGATTGGGGAAGGAGGGATTATAAGGAATTGGGGAAGGAGGAGGGATCATAGCAAATTGAGAGGGACGGCAGATGAGTCAACATTCAGACTAGGGGACAATGCTTTAATGAAAAGCGATTCTAAAATTCTTAGTGAGTTGGGACAAGTATTACAACCAAGAATTTAAAATTGTCTAAAGTGACATCAATTTTACATTTAATGCTGTGTTCACGAATACTCGAGGCTTCTTTAGTTTTTAAAATTTTACCTGTTCGGCCACTTATTCCCATATGCGAATAAAATCTAGCCCTGAGAGAGCGAACAGTGCTGCCGATGTAATTCCCAAGGAGACACCTGGGGCAGGTAAATAAATATACAACACCGCTACGCAACGAGTCAGGGGTTCGATCCTTCGCTGAGAAAAAGCTACCTAAAGACGTTTTATTAATAAATATGATGCGGAAATCAGTATGATAAAAAATTTCCTTAACAATTTTGTAAATTTAAGCTTAAATTCCTTATTCAAAGGACCCATTTCAGGTACCAAGAAATATTTTATATCCTTCGGCACTGTAATACATGGAAGTTGAGGGCTATAAACATTATTTAAGAAGGATCTAATTAGTTTGTCTACATATTGAACAGGAAAACTATTATTAGTAAAGTATGATCTTAGATTATTAAATTCATCATTAAGTAAGGTAAAATTAGAGGTCAAATTATATCCTCTGAACAGGAGAGTTTTAATACAAGACATCTTATAGTTGAAATCAGTAAAACTAAAAAAATTCATGCCCAAACCAGTGAAAGTGGGTTTCCTGTAAACTGATGTAGTAATAGAATCACCGTTTTTCGAAATTAAAAGATCTAAGAAGGGGAGGGAGCCATTTTGCTCAGTTTCCATTGTATACGTTATATTGGGGTGCAAAGAATTTAGGAAGTTAAAGAATTGTTGCGCTTGTACCGCATTATCAAAGACTGCTATCGAATCATCAACGAAGCGTCGATAGAAAATTGGCTTGAGATGAGTGGGAGATTGTCTAAAAATTACACTTTCTAAATGAGTCATAAAAAAGTCAGCTGCTAACGGTCCGACTGGTGATCCCATCCCTACCCCATCAATTTGTTGGTAAACCTTATTGTTGAAAGTGAAATAGCATTGTTTGAAGACCAATTCTAAAAGTTCCTTCAAATGAGACAATGAAAAACCATGAAAATTATCAACTGAGCTAAAAACCCTATCTAAAATAATGGCAATAGTTTCAGATACAGGTACATTTGTGAAAAGTGACTTTACATCAAAACTGACAAAAAACTTTTTTGAATCGAAGTTTTTACCAAGGAGGTCTTTTTGGAATTCAAACGAGTTATTTATAGTGTAAGCATTTTTCGCAAAGGGGGACAGGAGACGAACAACAAATTTTGCCAATTGAAAGGTGGGTAAGTTATACGAAGCTAAAATAGGACGGAGAGGTGTTCCAGCTTTATGGATTTTAGGCAGACAGTATAATTGAGCAAGATTAGCACCAGATGCGAACAACTGAGAGTAAGTATCATTTTTTATTATCTTTAAGGACTTTAGTCGTGACAGAAATCTATTAACCTGGTCTTCTAACCTTACAATGACTTTATTTACAGGTTCTAGAATTTGTTTGAATTTAGTAAGATCACTTAGGATTTCATTAGTTTTGTTTATGTAGTCCGATTTATTCAAAATAACCACTCCGTTACCCTTGTCTGGTCTAGTCACAACAATCTCCTGGTTCTTTGCCAAATTCTTAATACACTGCAAATCACTCTTCCAAAATATGAAAGATTGAAATTTAAGATTTCTAAGTTTAAGAAAAAATTCTTGAGTTAAATTTGAGAACTGACATTTGAAATTATTGAAATCCCCCACATGGGGAACATTTTTCAAGCCATTGAAAATTTTTCAAAGTAAAGAAAAAACGAAGGCTTATATATTTGAAACAACGGAAGCTTAAATTGCAAACCAAGTGACAGTAAAAACTTTTCCCGAGGGGAGAGTGTGTAACTAGAAAGATTCGAAATTACCTTCTCTGAATTGAAAAAATTTGGTGAATTCATTCCCAAAGCCTTTAACTTACGTTCATGTGTTTCCAAGATGGTAGAGTGAAATTTTTCTAGTTCACGTTGTACAAGAGAAATTATTAATAAATAGTCCAACAACGACAAGGTATTTTTAAGAGTAGTTATATAATGCCCAAGAGACTTGTTATGCGAATCTGATATTTTGATTTTATAATTAATTTCATTATTTAATAAATATTCCAGGGACGATTGATAAAATTCAGTCATATAGATTATCACGGTAGAGTTTGAAGTAAACAAATTTCGGGAAAATCCTGCAGGTCCGACACATTTCAAGAAAATAACAGTCCAGTTTTGACTTGAGAAACTTTCGTGAAGTCTTCCAAACATGGCGATAAGCCCTGAGGCCATCTTGTCCATACCTTGAATATATATAATCATGCGGGTTGCTTCTACAGAGCTTCAATTTAATATTTAGGAGAAATCCAATGAGAAGGAGAAATGTAAATGCCATGAAAAGTCTTCTTTAATGCGCAACGTTTCGAGCAATACGCTCATCTTCAGGCTGTTTAATAACAATTTGAAATTAAAATCAATATTGAATGAAAAACAAAACAGAAAATTTCTATAACCTATTCGTAAAGACAAATTTTAAAAGACTGAGAAAAGAGGGTTAAATTCTAAGTTATACAGATTTACATATAAAAATTAAGAAGTTATTTTTAAATACATATAGTAAATGTGAAATTAATACACTGGAAAAATTAACAATAGTACACTGGAATAATGGAACTAGCTACCTTACACTGCAGTATCCGAGGCTGACTAATTTGAGCAGAGACAAGAACGGGAAACACGAGAGATGGCGAGGGCGATTGGGGAAGGAGGGATTATAAGGAATTGGGGAAGGAGGAGGGATCATAGCAAATTGAGAGGGACGGCAGATGAGTCAACATTCAGACTAGGGGACAATGCTTTAATGAAAAGCGATTCTAAAATTCTTAGTGAGTTGGGACAAGTATTACAACCAAGAATTTTAAAATTGTCTAAAGTGACATCAATTTTACATTTAATGCTGTGTTCACGAATACTCGAGGCTTCTTTAGTTTTTAAAATTTTACCTGTTCGGCCACTTATTCCCATATGCGAATAAAATCTAGCCCTGAGAGAGCGAACAGTGCTGCCGATGTAATTCCCAAGGAGACACCTGGGGCAGGTAAATAAATATACAACACCGCTACGCAACGAGTCAGGGGTTCGATCCTTCGCTGAGAAAAAGCTACCTAAAGACGTTTTATTAATAAATATGATGCGGAAATCAGTATGATAAAAAATTTCCTTAACAATTTTGTAAATTTAAGCTTAAATTCCTTATTCAAAGGACCCATTTCAGGTACCAAGAAATATTTTATATCCTTCGGCACTGTAATACATGGAAGTTGAGGGCTATAAACATTATTTAAGAAGGATCTAATTAGTTTGTCTACATATTGAACAGGAAAACTATTATTAGTAAAGTATGATCTTAGATTATTAAATTCATCATTAAGTAAGGTAAAATTAGAGGTCAAATTATATCCTCTGAACAGGAGAGTTTTAATACAAGACATCTTATAGTTGAAATCAGTAAAACTAAAAAAATTCATGCCCAAACCAGTGAAAGTGGGTTTCCTGTAAACTGATGTAGTAATAGAATCACCGTTTTTCGAAATTAAAAGATCTAAGAAGGGGAGGGAGCCATTTTGCTCAGTTTCCATTGTATACGTTATATTGGGGTGCAAAGAATTTAGGAAGTTAAAGAATTGTTGCGCTTGTACCGCATTATCAAAGACTGCTATCGAATCATCAACGAAGCGTCGATAGAAAATTGGCTTGAGATGAGTGGGAGATTGTCTAAAAATTACACTTTCTAAATGAGTCATAAAAAAGTCAGCTGCTAACGGTCCGACTGGTGATCCCATCCCTACCCCATCAATTTGTTGGTAAACCTTATTGTTGAAAGTGAAATAGCATTGTTTGAAGACCAATTCTAAAAGTTCCTTAAAATGAGACAATGAAAAACCATGAAAATTATCAACTGAGCTAAAAACCCTATCTAAAATAATGGCAATAGTTTCAGATACAGGTACATTTGTGAAAAGTGACTTTACATCAAAACTGACAAAAAACTTTTTTGAATCGAAGTTTTTACCAAGGAGGTCTTTTTGGAATTCAAACGAGTTATTTATAGTGTAAGCATTTTTCGCAAAGGGGGACAGGAGACGAACCAATTGAAAGGTGGGTAAGTTATACGAAGCTAAAATAGGACGGAGAGGTGTTCCAGCTTTATGGATTTTAGGCAGACAGTATAATTGAGCAAGATTAGCACCAGATGCGAACAACTGAGAGTAAGTATCATTTTTTATTATCTTTAAGGACTTTAGTCGTGACAGAAATCTATTAACCTGGTCTTCTAACCTTACAATGACTTTATTTACAGGTTCTAGAATTTGTTTGAATTTAGTAAGATCACTTAGGATTTCATTAGTTTTGTTTATGTAGTCCGATTTATTCAAAATAACCACTCCGTTACCCTTGTCTGGTCTAGTCACAACAATCTCCTGGTTCTTTGCCAAATTCTTAATACACTGCAAATCACTCTTCCTAAATATGAAAGATTGAAATTTAAGATTTCTAAGTTTAAGAAAAAATTCTTGAGTTAAATTTGAGAACTGACATTTGAAATTATTGAAATCCCCCACATGGGGAACATTTTTCAAGCCATTGAAAAATTTTTCAAAGTAAACTTACCCACCTTTCAATTGGCAAAATTTGTTGTTCGTCTCCTGTCCCCCTTTGCGAAAAATGCTTACACTATAAAAACTCGTTTGAATTCCAAAAAGACCTCCTTGGTAAAAACTTCGATTCAAAAAAGTTTTTTGTCAGTTTTGATGTAAAGTCACTTTTCACAAATGTACCTGTATCTGAAACTATTGCCATTATTTTAGATAGGGTTTTTAGCTCAGTTGATAATTTTCATGGTTTTTCATTGTCTCATTTGAAGGAACTTTTAGAATTGGTCTTCAAACAATGCTATTTCACTTTCAACAATAAGGTTTACCAACAAATTGATGGGGTAGGGATGGGATCACCAGTCGGACCGTTAGCAGCTGACTTTTTTATGACTCATTTAGAAAGTGTAATTTTTAGACAATCTCCCACTCATCTCAAGCCAATTTTCTATCGACGCTTCGTTGATGATTCGATAGCAGTCTTTGATAATGCGGTACAAGCGCAACAATTCTTTAACTTCCTAAATTCTTTGCACCCCAATATAACGTATACAATGGAAACTGAGCAAAATGGCTCCCTCCCCTTCTTAGATCTTTTAATTTCGAAAAACGGTGATTCTATTACTACATCAGTTTACAGGAAACCCACTTTCACTGGTTTGGGCATGAATTTTTTTAGTTTTACTGATTTCAACTATAAGATGTCTTGTATTAAAACTCTCCTGTTCAGAGGATATAATTTGACCTCTAATTTTACCTTACTTAATGATGAATTTAATAATCTAAGATCATACTTTACTAATAATAGTTTTCCTGTTCAATATGTAGACAAACTAATTAGATCCTTCTTAAATAATGTTTATAGCCCTCAACTTCCATGTATTACAGTGCCGAAGGATATAAAATATTTCTTGGTACCTGAAATGGGTCCTTTGAATAAGGAATTTAAGCTTAAATTTACAAAATTGTTAAGGAAATTTTTTTATCATACTGATTTCCGCATCATATTTATTAATAAAACGTCTTTAGGTAGCTTTTTCTCAGCGAAGGATCGAACCCCTGACTCGTTGCGTAGCGGTGTTGTATATTTATTTACCTGCCCCAGGTGTCTCCTTGGGAATTACATCGGCAGCACTGTTCGCTCTCTCAGGGCTAGATTTTATTCGCATATGGGAATAAGTGGCCGAACAGGTAAAATTTTAAAAACTAAAGAAGCCTCGAGTATTCGTGAACACAGCATTAAATGTAAAATTGATGTCACTTTAGACAATTTTAAAATTCTTGGTTGTAATACTTGTCCCAACTCACTAAGAATTTTAGAATCGCTTTTCATTAAAGCATTGTCCCCTAGTCTGAATGTTGACTCATCTGCCGTCCCTCTCAATTTGCTATGATCCCTCCTCCTTCCCCAATTCCTTATAATCCCTCCTTCCCCAATCGCCCTCGCCATCTCTCGTGTTTCCCGTTCTTGTCTCTGCTCAAATTAGTCAGCCTCGGATACTGCAGTGTAAGGTAGCTAGTTCCATTATTCCAGTGTACTATTGTTAATTTTTCCAGTGTATTAATTTCACATTTACTACATGTATTTAAAAATAACTTCTTAATTTTTATATGTAAATCTGTATAACTTAGAATTTAACCCTCTTTTCTCAGTCTTTTAAAATTTGTCTTTACGAATAGGTTATAGAAATTTTCTGTTTTGTTTTTCATTCAATATTGATTTTAATTTCACATTGTTATTAAACAGCCTGAAGATGAGCGTATTGCTCGAAACGTTGCGCATTAAAGAAGACTTTTCATGGCATTTACATTTCTCCTTGTCATTGGATTTCTCCTAAATATTAAATTGAAGCTCTGTAGAAGCAACCCGCATGATTATTATATATATATATATATATATATATATGAAAATTATTTCACAAAAGATATGGAAGATGATGATAATGAGATGATGATGATGATGATGAAAAGATTTAATAATCAATCTTTATTATTTTCAAGGAAATATTTTTATTATTTTTTATGTAAATATTTCATTAGAGTGAAATTTCTTTAATTGAATTCGCCATCTTTGTTTTTGTTCACGAGGCAAAAAGTATTTTGCTCAGCATTTTATTACGATTCAATATTTGGCAAAGATTTTTTTTTTTTATCTTGAAAACGGATTTGAGACCACAAAATATTATTTGAAATTTATAAGGAAATTTGTTCCCCAAAATTTTTCATTTACTTTTAAACTGTTTTCTACGCCGAAGTTGGTATTTTTTAAAAGCGCAATAATACGCATATTTAAATAATTTAACCTCATTATTATTATTATTATTGTAATAATGAATGAGAAAATTAGAGCTTTGTATTTAAAAGAATGAACAAGAGTGTAAATGTGACGCCGCGTTTTTCAGTAAATATATATTGTAATAATTATGGAGTCCTTCCCTCTATAAATTACATACATTAAATCAGAAGAGATTAAAAGCTAGCTTCAAAGTATTGTGAGCACGCGATAGGAGATAATCTGTATGCCCGTTTCGCCGCCTTATTATTAACATTATATATATATATATATATATATATATATACACACACACACACACACACGTGTGTTCTGATCATCTCATTTAATATTTGCACGGGGGTATTATTTTTACAAACGAACTAACCTATCATTATTAATATATATATATATATATATATATATATATATACAGGGTGGGCCGTAAGTTTCCATACATAGGAAAATTTGGATCAGCAGTTTCCGGATGCTTGGATTGGTCGGCGTGGTCCTGTGGAGTGGCCTCCCAGATCCCCAGATCTCACCCCCCTTGATTTCTATCTTTGGGGGCACTTGAAGGCCATGGTGTATCAGGAAAAGATACGAGACATAAATCATCTAAAGGAACGTATCACCAACGCCATTACAAGCATAACGTCAACTGTGCTAATGCGTGTTCATCAACAGTGGGGAACACGTATTGAAATGTGTTTTCAAAACAATGGCAACCATGTAGAGTAGGGCGGATCGAAAATGAGGTTTTTAAACGTTTTTTCGAAATTCAAATATGGCTAGTCCGGAAAATATGTGGGTGCTATAGATAATGACTGTGCATAAATATTAGTCCTGCGAAATTATATCTTCAGGTGCCACAAAGCCGTCGAAAAAAGTGAAATATAATGATTTTCTTATATTCTACATTAGTACAATAACTGAAACTTACTTGTTATTATTATATATTAAGTGTTCCAATTACCAAAATAGTTACTGAATTACGCAGCTCTTAGTTTATTTAGATCAATGTTCTTTTGATTAATGATCTAAATAATCCAGAACTCACCACGAGGAGGTGGCTGCGTGTCGAGCTCCACCCATGCCCTCCCAACCACCCATCCTTGCGCATGTTTTTTTCTATTAACGTTTTATTTAAACTTTATATTCAGCTTTACTTTCGAATGATGGCATTTTTTTACGTGACTGAAGTGTTGATCTTATGAAGCCATCTCGCGCGTTCAATCCAAATACTTTTGATGATGCTTCAGTCACTAATTTTACCATTCTTTCTACTACTTGTGTATGACAAGGGAATTTCTCGAATGGAGGGGTACTCTTGTTTTCTATGAATTCTTCAATCTCATTTTCTGTCAGGTGTCTTGTCACAGGTGGTTCAGTGACAATGCATTTTTGCCAATTAATTAAATCAGTATAATCAGTAGCTTCAAATTGAATAACAGGTACTGTGAAACGCCTCACAACTTTTTCCTTGTTTGTTTGCCTTGCTTTCTTTATTCGCCTCCACGCTAATTTTCTTATGGCGCTGCGGTCATCATGAATCATTGATGCTAGAATATTTTCTGGATTTGCAAAAAATGCATTTCTTTGTATGACAGGGTTTACAATATCCTTTACTTCGTCATTCAGTGTTCTTGTTAGTTCAATAGTTTTGAAAACATGTTTTGAGCCATTGACAAAAGACGTACTTTGCTTAATAGAAAACCACATTGGGATGTAGACCTTCATTATAAAAGAAGCAATGTTCATGAGGTTCTCAGATGGACTTACAGTTGAAACGTATAGACGAAGCAAACGATTTGCTGTAGTCAGCCATCGTGAATGTGCCATTTTGCCTGGACTACGATGAGCAAGATCTGGAGAGCAATATCCCTTTGTTATGGCCTGATGAATATCAATTAGATATTTTTGGTCGGTGCTAAGATCTTCACAGTCTACAGTTGGTTCCTCAGCATCAATCCTTTCAAACTCGACAATAGGAAGACTCTCACAGTTCTCTAATTCCCTGCCAATAGGACCGGTGAATCCGCGGGGGCCAGATGTTTTTCCATCCAGCTTTGCAACTAAATGGCGTAATGGCAATTCATTGGCATGGAGCTGGCACACTAAATGTTGAACTGGCTTCTTCAGCTTCAATTCTATAAGCCTTATAACGCCTCCCTTTTCTCCAGTGTTGACTGCTGCACCATCGCATCCAATGGCAACAAGGTTTTCCAGGTTCATGTCATTATTTCCAATATATTCAAACATTCCTTTACATATTTCTTCAGCTGATCCAGAATTCACAGAATAATGGCCCAAATAATCTGAACCAGGTTCTCTCACTAAAGTGATATGTTCTTCTGTTACCTTCTTCTGATATACTTTGGACTCTTTTTTTTCTTGGAAGAGTGTAGAATCTTTTCGACCATCAAAATAGATTCCTCTGATTGGGACCTGATTTTGATCTTTCATAATTTCTGATCTCTTCTTTTGTCTTTCTCTTCTGATTTTACTCCTATCCACTACTTCAGATGTATTGTCAATAGAAACTTCTCCAATATCTTGCAATACTGCACTAACAATGAATGCTGCAGCTCGATCTGAAACTGCAGTCCTGTCACAAGCAGTAGCCACTGAAGGTAGATTTGTAGTTTTCCTTTTCTTGAATAATTGTTCTTCAGGTTGTTCGAGCTTTCTCTTCGAGCTAACTGGCTCTGGAAATGTATCGTCTGATATTTCGCCAGATTCACTTTCACTATTTGATGTCGATGATGATAATTCAACATTTGTATCCTGCAATTTCTCCTGTGAAGATTCTTTGGTGAGCCTCACAGCTTCTTTTTGCTTTCTTAGCAACGTAGATGCTTTTTTCTTTGAGAGTGTAATATCTACTCTATCAATAAACAGTTTTCTTTCACTCCTTTGATCTAAGAGGAACGTCACTTCTTCCTTTGGAACCGTTTTTTCTTTGGGACAAGAACATTGTGTTAGTACTTTGCACTTGCACGCTGCAATGTCAAAAAGTTTCGTGTGTGCTTCTTTTTTGAACATATCAATCTTTGCTTTGTAAGCTTCAGAATTTTTTCTGCTTTGGTATGGCTTCATAATGACACGATACTTTTCGTGGTAGCTTCTGAACATTGTTTCAATTCGCCTGTCTGACAGAATTGGGACGGAAGCACTTTCCCAAATTGTTTTCAATTTATCAACAACTTGTTCTAATATTTGAGATATTGAAGGATCTTTATTAGTATTCTGTTTCAAATCGTTTCTTACAAACAAGTAATATTTAAAAACTCCTTCGTATGTAGGAAGATTCCTGTGCCACAAATCTTCCCCCATACCAAACATGGGGCACTCAGTTGAGGCCCTGGTTGATTTTGCACAAACTCGAGACATTTTGAAAGTATACAAATCTGAAAAAGAAAGAGCTAATATCAATTATACGTTAATTTCAGTTAATAGTACATGGCAAACTTAGGGCAACACAATACAGAAATGCAAAATATATAAGAAATATAGTTTAGACTATCTGAGTAACGCCAACAACAGAACACCCACCTGCTACGAGAGCGACAGCTACACTGAACCGAGGTACTCACGTGACAGCTGAGTGAGCTGACTATAGAAAACTGTTTTTAGAGAATAGAAACGTTTTTTAAAGGTTGACTGAGCTATTTTTATACAAGTGTGAATAAATTCTTGTCTATTGTGCATCGTGGACTCTTCTGTAATTATTGGTTAAAATCTGCTTTTTTCAATTTTTTTCAATATTGAAGGTCATTGTGGCACCTGAAGATATTAATGTTATGATTTTAAATTTATACCAGCTTATTTCCTCACTACTCCACACATTTTCCACACTAGCCAATTTGAAAATTCGAAAAATGAGTTTTTCACTCCGCCCTAATGTAGAGCAGTGGTTCCCAAACTTTACTAACTGTCGGAACCCTTACAGACTTGTTTTTATTTCGCGGAACCCCAACTCCATATATATATATATATATATATATATATATATATATATACACACAGTATATATATATATATATATATAGAGAGAGAGAGAGAGAGAGAGAGAGAGAGCTGTAAAATATTTATTGAGCAACAAAACTTACAGATTTTAGTGAACACAATACAAATTTTTACACTGAAAACACTTGGGTAAATAAAGCCTATCAGAAATTAACTTGACAGTGCACCACGCCGACGGCTATAGTTATACTGATTGGTTCACAATTAATTACGAAACATGTGCACATCAAATCAACTGGCAACTTAGAAAATTTAAATTTTAGCGAAAACATATTGCTCAAAATTAATTACAGTTAAATTCTCACGAATAAAATATATATATATTAAAATTTGTCATAAATAATATGACAATTTTTAAATACTATGACAGAATTTATGATATTTATTTTAAAACAGTACTAATAGAACCAGTCTTTTATAAAATCGTTAAAATTAAAATCTGTCAAATAACACTTTTGCAGTAGCCAAGTAGCGAAAATTTATTTCTATTTAGCAGATTTTAATTTTAGCGAAAAATATTTAGTGATTCCAAATCGACGATGGTGCCATTTCAAGTCAGAATAAGAATATAAAATATTATTTAACAAAAAGCCACAAGGTAAAATTATGTATAAATATTAGGACCTTAATTAGACCTTAATATTAATTAAGACCTGATTAGACTGATTAGAAAACGTGTCATGGAACCCTTGTTAAGCCTCCGTGGAACCCCAGGGTTCCGCGGAACACAGTTTGGGAACCACTGATGTAGAGCATATTATATAAATAAAAATGGTTGTCCATAAAAAAATGTTTATTTTTCCTATGTATGGAAACTTACGGCCCACCCTGTATATATATATATATATATATATATATGACGGGTGCACAGAAGCGGGAGTGGTCATTCACAGACATGTATTTTTTCTCATTACTAATATAACTGTTATTTGTTGTAACAATGGAGCAGCGTGCTGATTTTAGCCTTCAGCATATATATATATATATATATATATATATATATATATATATATATATATATATATACTGTATATATATATATATTGCATATTAATTGTAAACTGCTATTTACCATACAACAACGGCAGTAATCTAGATGAATAAATTGATTTGCTGTACAAAATTAAGTCATTGTCAGATAACCCCAAATATTCTCACTGTATAATAATGGGGGACTTTAACGCGCATGTGGACTCGGAATTCTTTGTTGAATTGGGTAACATGTGCGAGTCAGCCAAATTAAGTATAAGTGATGTATGATAGATGTATTAGGGGTAACCAGTGGTAATTTTACATACGTTAGTGATATGAGTGGTACCACCAGGTGGATTGGTCATTGTCTCACTAGTAATAATCTAAAGGATCGAATTGTTAGAGTTCATATTCTGCATGATTTCCTTCTTTCATAGACCATAAAAACTATTAATTAATTTTACCAATTTATGCGCAACACGACATAATAAAAACTCAATAGGTAAGACTAATCGAGTCGATTGGTCTAATGTTAATATGCGACAGAGAATAGAATACAAAGACAGAACAAGTCACCTCTTTAATAATTTAGAGATTTTGCGTCTTGACTGTAGTAATCCTTGCTCAAATGATTCTCACTGTAAATTCATAGATAGGTATTATAGTAAGATGGTATCCCTGTTAAGAGAAGCAGGAAGCCCCCTGATTAAATCTTACAACTATCATACTAAGATTATTCCTGGATGGAATGATTTTATTGCCCATCCCCCTGAAGAGGGAATCGAAAGGTGCCTACGATTTGTGGTGCTTTCATGGTAGACCCAGATTAGGACTAGTATACATGAATATGTGTAGAAGTGGGGTCAGTATAAGGAGGCCATAAGGCGATGTAAACAGGAAGAAGAGTCTATTCGAGCATCAAAAACCTATGAAGCTCACATAAATAACGATAATAACAAATTTTGGAAATTTGTTAAGAATCAGACGGGTGTCAAAAGTGTCCTCCCTCCGACAATCGATGGGTTGTCGGGGAAGGATGAAATTGCAAAGCTGTGGAAAAACCACTACTCTAACATTTCTTAACAGTGTGAGTAGGGATAATCTTAAGATAGATTGCAGCGAAACGCCTGTGGGAGGGACAAGGGAAAATACTTTGATATCATTTCCTGAAATAAAGAGGTTAATTAAAGAGTTAAAGACTGGTTCTGCGTCAGGGGTAGATGACCTCTCGAATGAGCACTTAAAATATGCCAATGACGTAGTATGTCTGCATATATCAATGCTCTTATCAGCCATGGTTGCTCATAGCTATATCCCTGCAGAGTTCATAAGGGTATATGTATATATGGAGACATTCTGTCCAGCAATTTTACAGGCCTATTGCTGTCGCTTCCTGCTTCTCGAAACTACTAGAAAAATTCTTGTTACTCCGATTAAATGATTACCTATGGACATCTCCTAATCAGTTTGGTTTTAAAAGGTCCCACTCAACTGACCTGTGTATCTATGAACTTAAAGAAACAATATCTAAATACACGACAGTAATTCAACTATTTATAGTTGTTTCCAGATTAAGTAAGGCATATGACAGAGTGAACCACAATATTTTATTTAAAAAACTAGAAGACAGGAAGGTTCCCATGTACATATTCAAATTATTGAAATTTTGGTATTCCTACCAATCTTTTACCGTTAGGTGGGGCAATGTACTATCCGAATATTTTGGCTCCTCTTGCAGGGTGAGACAAGGCTCCTTGCTCTCTCCTATGCTGTTTAATGTGTATATTGACGGATTAATTGCTTCACTTAATGAGACAACAGTGAGATGTTGTATAGATAACATAAGGATAAATAACTTAGTTTAAAGGTCTGGATCGGCTACTAAAAGTCTGCGAAGTGTATTCGCAGAAACATGATATTCTTTTTAATGTTACAAAAACTAAGGTTATGCAATTTCATCCCAAAAGCTGTAATCAGCCAGATGATATTAGGTTTAAAATGAGAGGTGAAGTAATTGAGGAAGTACAAGAGTTTAAGTATTTGGGTCAAACTATCACCAGCTCCTTGAGGTAGGACTCAGATATAAGAAAACAATCTCGAAGCCTTTGTGCTAAAGCGAATATGACCATAAGGAACTTTCGGTTCTGTACAAGTGAAGCTAAAGACACTCTCTCTCGTACTTTCTGCAGTAATATTGACGAACAGCATCTCTGGGTGAATTATAAAAAACGTTCTGGCAGAACCCCAAATTTGCTGTACAACAGGTCTTTTAGATTCTTACATAAATTACCCCCGAGATGCTCAGCTTCGCAAATGTTTGCTCCCCACAATTTCCCGAGCTTCCCGAAAGTAAGAAGACGTGCTCAATACAGTCTAATACAAAGAATTAAAAACTCAACCAACCCGATTATCCAAGCTATCCATGAGTCCTGCCTTTTATCCTCTAAGGCCTAAGCTATGGATTTCTTGGTACGAAAACGTCTGTCTGACGCTCCACTTAACTTCGACATTACTGTATTATTTCTAATAAACTGTATATATTTCTATCCTTAGTATGTGAACTGTTATTGTATTAATAATATTTGTCATAAGAACTATAGTCTGCCAATAAACCTTTTCATTTTCATATACAGTATATACTGTATATTACGGGTGCACAGAAGCGGGAGTGGTCATTCACAAACATGTATTTTTTCTCATTATTAATATCGCTGTCATTCGTTGTAACAGTGGGGTAGCGTACTGATTTTAGCCTTCAGTGTATATATATATATATATATGTATATATATATATATATATATATACTCACAGGGTGTCCCATAAGTCTGGCATCATAGGAAAAATAATAAAAAAAGACAAAACAAAAGCTTTTATTTACAGAACGTGCTCAATATGTTCACCATTGTTTTCAGTACACAAATTCAGACGTGATACCCAGTCAGCAAGCACACGATGAATGATGTCAGGAGTAATGGTGTTACATGCCCCAATAATGCGCTGCCGCAAATGTTCAACACTCCTAATTTTCCCTGCGTATACCAGCGCTTTCAAGTGGCCCCCAGAGATAAAAATCTAGTGGCGTGAGATCCGGGCTTCTAGCTGGCCATTCCACAGGCCCTCGACGTCCTATCCAATGACCAGGGAATTGTTGGTACAGGTATTCCCTTACTTGGGTGCTGTAATGTGCAGGAGCGCCGTCTTGCTGGAACCATGTTGGGAAATTTCCTTCTTCGTTCAAGACACTGGGAAATGCTTCTTCCTTGAGCATACGTAGGTAGATGCCTCCAGTGACATGTTCATCGAAAAAGAGGGGGCCTATGATGCGACCTTTCCAAATGCCACACCATACCATCACCCGAGATGCACCTTGTTCCTTTAAAGAGGTATACCAGTGAGGGTTGTTTTGAGACCAGTAGTGGGTGTTCTGTCGATTTACCTCACTATTTCCGTAAAAAACAGCCTCGTCACTGAACAGAATGGTGGACGGGAAATTGGCATCCCGAGCATATTGTTCCGTAGCCCATTCACAAAATTCCATCCGCCGGTCGGGATCATCTTCGCTTAATTTCTGTAGGATCTGAAGTTTATATGGATGCCATTTGTGAGCCTGAAGAATGCGATGGATGCTACTTTTCGACACTCCTGTCTCGGCGGACAATCTCCGACGAGACTTATTGGGACTTCTGTTAAAATGAGCCAGGATAGCAGTTGCTGTATCATCGTCAGTGGACCTCCTTGAGTCCACTGCGGGGTTTATCTTCTATGGATCCTGTTTCCTTAAACTTTGCAACAAGTCTGCTAACACAACTCTGTGTTATTGGGTCGCGGTCTGGATGCAGTCTGTTAAATTCAGCAGCGGCCTCTCTTTGACTCCGATTTCCTATGAGTAGAATTATCTGGATTCGTTCTTCCTTGCTCATAGACATTATGGTCTGTAGAAAGAGAAAAATATGAATTATGGTTTGTAGAAACAGAAAAATATGAATTTCTCTTATGATGCCGGACTTATGGGACACCCTGTGTATATATATATATATATATATATATATATATATATATACAGTATATATATATATATATATATATATATATATATATATATATATATATATATATTATATATATAATATTATATATATGTATGCATTTTAATTATCATATTGAGGAAGGGATTTCGACTCCCAATTGTACATACATAAATTATTGTACTATGAAGATTTAGGTCGGGATTTCGACTTCCGATGGTGTAATATCACCGTTATGCCTAAGACTGATTTGAATGGTGGCTGCTAAAGTTCATACATATATAATTGGGGGTGTGGCATTCCCCACCTTCTTAATATATACAGTATATATATATATGCACAACTGATGCAAGGAGACTCAAACTAGAGAGGAAACTAGGCGAAATAGAAATAGACCTAAAGCAAACATTCATACATAAGATAAACGAGGAGGAAAACAAGATAGCAGAAAACATAAAAAATAACCCAAAATACTTCTACATGTTTGCGAAAAGAAAAATGCAGTGTAAAGAGAGTATTGGCCCGTTGATAGACGGGGAGGACAAACACACAAATGACACCCCAAAAATGAGCGAACTGCTTAAGGAACAATTTAACTCTGTTTAGCACTCCTAAGTCCGAGATGAAAGTAGAAAACCCAGACGAATTTTTCGACGTTGATACAAATCAGCCAAGGACAAATTCTGGTACAAACCTATTAATGGACAAAGAGTTCTCGGAAGGAGATGTAATTAAGGCTCTATCACAGATACAAGACAATTCGGCACTAGGGCCAGACACCAGGCTGGGGTTCAAGTACTTGCTTGTAATTGGTACTTGGTACTCAAGTACCAATTTTTAGGTACTTGTACTTGAACTGTGACAATAGTCTGTACTTGTACTTAATGAAATGCACTTGAAAACATTCAAGTACATTCAAGTATTTTTCAAGTACTTCAACCATTTGGTAATGAAAAGCTGCATTTGGTAATGAATATCGATGAAATTGGTAATTTACATTTACATTTAGACTGAGTTTAACATATTCACTTTCATATTCCGAACCAACTTACTTTCAGGCTAGGCATTTAGAGTGTGAGGTCATGCTTTTAGGAAACGTTACTTATTTGTATTATTGGTGTACCTATGAGCCTTGTGATGTTTACAGGGGCTTTGTGATGGGTTTACGTTTATTTTTTGTGAATAACAATAAAATTGTAAACAAATAAGGGTATATTTCATTTTCTTCCACGAAAGGACTTGTATTTGTACTTTTACTTGACAATTAAGTACTTGAAGTTACTTGACCAAATTTTCTACATCAAGTACGTGTATTCGTATTTACTTGTACTTGAGAAAAAGTACTTGAACCCAAACCTGCCAGACACATGGAGTGCCACGTTACTGAGGAAATATAGAGTATGCCAAACCGCTATACTTACTATGGAGGAAATCACTTGACACAGGACAAATTCCACTCCCCTTAAAGAACGCGAACATTGCCCCCTTATCCAAAGGTGGTAACAGAGCAATGCCCAAGAATTATCGACCCGTAGCTCTCACCTCCCACTTTATAAAGTGCTTTGAACGTATAATTAGAGGCAAAACTATCTACTACCTACAAGAAAAGAACTTATACGACCCAAATCAACATGGTTTCAGGGCTGGAAGATCATATCTCTCACAGCTACTAGACCACCAGGAGAAAATATTGGAAACACTGCGTCGAGGACAAAACATTGATGTAATATATATTGACTTTGCTAAAGCCTTCGATAAATGTGACCATGGAAATCACTTGACACAGGACAAATTCCACACAAACTTAGAATACAGGAATTACTGGTAAGCTCGGAAGATGGATATTTAATTTCGTGATGCAAAGAACACAAAGAGTGGTGGTAAACGGAGTTAAATCGGAAGTCTCTGAAGTCGTGAGCTCTGTCCCACAAGGGACAGTATTAGCTCCCTTGCTGTTCATAATAATGAGTGCATATATTGATGCAGATATTAAGGACAGTATTGTATTATGTTTCGCAGATGACACAAAGACATGTAAGGAAGTATTGAACGAAGGTGACATAAGAAAATTCCAAAACGACACTGAAACATTATTCCATTGGGCAGAAGACAACAATATGAAGTTCAGCGAAGAAAAATTCCAACTTCTAAGATATGGTAATAACAAGGAGCTGCAGAATAAAAGATACAAAATTCTGCAAAACAAACAGATGACACCAAATCTACAAGTCAGGGATCTGGGAGTAATAATCTCGTCGGATACAGACTTCAGAGAGCACTACAACATCAAAATTACACCGGCTAGAAAAATAATGGGAATCATCTGGAGGAGCTTCCGCAGCAGAAAAACAAACATCATGCTCAAATTATGGAAGAGCCTAGTCCTACCAATAATGAGTATTGCTCAGTACTCACAAGCCCATACAGAAAACGAGACATTGCGAACATTGAAGCTATACAAAGGACTTTTACGTCTAAGGTGGAAGAAACGGAAGGTGAAGACTACTGGTCTCGACTACAATCCCTGAAACTCTACTCTTTTGAAAGAAGGCGAGAGCGATACACAATAATATACATATGGAAAATACTGGAGGGCTTTGTCCTTAACCTTGGAAATGAAATAGAAACAAACTGGAATGAGGGAAGAGGCAGATTTTGTACAGTCCCAGCTGCTGTGGGACAGAGGGCCATGAAAACGAGGATGGAAAATTCCCTCAGAATACGAGGCCCAAAGCTTTTCACTGCCTACCGAGAGAAGTAAGGAATCTCCAGCACACTGGCACTCTGGCACTGGTACGCCTCTACTCCCCCACTTCCCCCCTCTCTCACTACCCTCACTCCGCACCCCCTCTACATAAATGAACCCATACTACTACACATATTACCTTGATAAGTATGCAAGCATCCGTTGGGCCGATGCTTGTATTTAGGATATACGAAGTACGAACGGCTCAATGGATGCCTGGTTTTGGATATTATACAGAATGAATTGGAGAATAACAAAGTAACTTGGCTGAATAAGAGTTAATCTTGTACGTAATACCAACGAATTTAGACATTTTATTTACCAAGTTATTTACTGGAAAGTAATGTCTGAGCCCATAACATAGAATACATCCCATATACTCAAAAGTTTAATAAAGTTCAGTGGAGGTACCAACAATGAGGAATTTAGGCATCGCTCAAATATGAGTCGTAAAGATTCTAAATCTGGTTTTATTTTTAAGAATTAATTTACTGAAAACACGTCAGGAAAAAAACTTACACATTCGATGTCCCAAACACAATGATAATACATGGAAATTAATAATAATAATAATAATAATAATAATAATAATAATAATGTCACTGAACAAGTGGAATAAATCGTTTTTACAGTATACATATTAAACTGTAAAGAGCTATACAAAATCCCTCTGGTACATGGCCAATAAATAGGAATGCACTTGGTGAAATGATATAAACTAGGTCCTATTTGATAAATAATATTCAATAAAGCAGTGAGTGGTCGTAATCCCTCTGGCGTCGCAGCGTCGAGGTCATTGACGCCGGATATACTTAAATAGGGAATGAAAGATAATCATTGAAAAACATAAAATTGTTATGAGACGAGTGACATTTAGTGAAATGAGAGTGAATGACACGGATGTAACGAACGAATGAAGTGAAAAAGTTAAAAATGTAAGTTAAAAAACTTTAAAAGGAGGAAGAAGAAGCCAGCCCCCTCAACAAACCTAAAACCCCACTACCTTGGTAATACCACTACTTTGATAATGCCATTCTCCCACTTCAAGAGATTACGCCATCCAAGGCTGGAACACTTGACCAGCAAGTATCGCACAGAGAACAATACAGTCTTTACAGTAAGGCCAAAGACCCCTCTACATCAAATAACCGTGAGTAAGGAGAGTGTAGCAAATTCGAAGGTGGGCAAGAGCAGTCTCCCGCCTTCGAAACCTACTCCAGGGACAGACGTGACCGTATAGTGGACCGGCCAAAATTCAAAAATCGACTTTGAACGGCATTTTTTGTTAATAGCTGGCACCCATGTAAAATCAGTGTACCTGTGGGTGAGGAATAAAATGTAGGTGGATGCCACTCTCGCCTTTGGCTTTGAAGGTCATTTTCGAGGTCAAACTGTGCAAAAAATGATATTTTCTAATTTTAATTTTAAAAAAAATATTCTGAGCCAATTGGTTTGACCAAATGTTTCATTTTGCCACACTTAGTGATAAAGAAGTATGATGACACGCTTATTCCATCCGAATTACCAACTCAAGGTCAAATTGAAGTTAATCACGACCGAAATTGTGCTAAAAATTTGTGATTTTTTATTTTAATTGACGAAAAAAAAAATTGAGCAAGTCTGTTTGTCAAAACAATTTTTTTAACATGATTAGTGCCAAATAAGTTTGATCGCATGAATTAAGTACTCACAGTAACAGAATTATCACAACTAAATCACAAAGCAGTAAATATAGCCCCATAATTATACAGTTTACACCAGTGATGCACAAACCCAGGCCCGCGGGCCAAATGTGTCCCCCACGGGTCTTTTCAGTGGCCCCACGGGTCTTTTCAATTCAATGAAAAAGTTAGAATATAAAAGTGACCCAATTTATGACTTAGATGGAAAGTAAGTAGGCTAATACATTTAGTTATTTTCTTCGCTTGGCCCTCACATCAAAAAAGTTTGTGCATCACTGGTTTACACACTAGTAACATCTACAAGTTCACGTTTCTTGATGAACAGCACCGAAATGCTGCACTGACAGTCACAATTGTGTGGATTGCAATCACTTAAGAACAGAGTTATTAGTTCCTTACAGCACATTCCAGCTTCTCTCGATTTAAGCCCGGAAGAGAGACATAGATCTACTGTTCAGCTGGGTTACAGCAACCGCTGTCATCACAACCACAAGCTGTCGTTCACTTCATCCTTTTCCTGAAGCAGTTGCATCTCGCTGTCTTGCACTTTTTCTTGCAACCACAAGCAACAAGCTCCAGGCAGGCGTCAGAGATTGGAGGAAGTCTTGTCCACACTGGTAGGAGGCTCTCATCTTCCAACTTCCAGGCTGAAGTGTCCACCGGATCTTCAACATCTACGTGCTCTTTGTCAGCCTGGAGCCATATTTTGGCCTGATAGTTTTCCCGCTTGGCGTGGAGCTCCAGGACATCCTTTGTCGGTGGGAGCATTTCCAGAGTCTTCTTGGCCTTCCCAAAAAGGTGAACTCTGGCGTCATCAACTGTGTGTTGTTCCGGGGTGCCATACAAATGACACACAAACTCCTCAACATCTGCGATATCCCCATCTCGACCAATGGCGTACAGCAGGAGTGGGTGGTCACTGAACACCTTCCAACACTTCTTTTTTCCATGACCACTGAAGGACGACACTGCGTCACACCCGGTCAAAGCGTGGAAGCTGACCAGGTTGTCCCTGACTAGGAGCGACAAACTCTTGAATACATCGTGCACGGGGTAGCATTTTCGGTTCTTGGCCGTTTCGCACAGCATCCACACTTCAGCGACCTTGGTGCAAACGAAGTGAATCAGCAGCACCATTACATCAGTATCTATGCACACACCAGTATTCGTTCATAGCCCTGGGACGCTGCATCACATGAGTGCTTGGTGGAAACTTTAGCTTTGTACACATCAGCGAAGGTTTTCGACCGATGTTTCTTCATCGTTTCATGGAAGCCTACTACCTGTTCAATCAATCTCTCCTTCATGAAGCCGATTACATGCTGCTTTCCTCGATCCTGAGCTGTCAGCCGGTTCTCCACAACATCTGCGGGTGCAGTGTCTTTGGTTGCCAGTGAAACAAGTGGGATGTTAGTGGCGGCATCTGTATCTCCTGCTTCACTCACGTGAACTCTGAAGACATCAAACTGCTTCAACTGCTGAACTAGCTTCATGACATCATGAGCGTCACGCCTAGTGCGAGAAGGCAGGCTGTCAACCCGAGTGAAGGTGGCTTCCCCATCATCATCTTGAAGATTGAAGAGGCATCTTGTGTCTTGAGAGATGCGTGACCGCTCTGACCATGTGATGCACAGTCTGTCTCTTGCTTGATCATTCTTTGTGATGCCGATGATACCATTGTGCTACCATTTATCCATTCGGTTGCCTGATCAGCTGGAACTTGGTTGAAGCGCTTCGCCGTCCTCTTGACGACAAAGTTCCCATTACAGAACTCTGCATGAACTTCTGGTGCTGACTTCTCAAGACCTCTCATATCAGCCAAGTAGCCCGGCCCCAACGTGCATAGTTTGTGTGGTCATAGATAGTTAGCCAAGGCAGCATTGCAGCAAAAGCTTCTATGTGGAGACTCCACATGCCATCTCTCTGAGCTCTGATGAAGGCCAGTAGGATCTCTACCATTTCCATGTAGGATGACCACAGCGTGAAGTTGGGATTTTCAGTGCTGATCATTGAATTCCTCCATGAGACTGGAATTTTTCATCTGCCAAAACGTCTGAGAAGTTGTCAACAGCATCGCACATCTCATCTATGTCAGCTCTGTCTTTGAAAAGCGAAGCAACATTGAGGGCAAGCTGTTTGACGTTCTCTTCTCCGTTGCCAGTTGCAGCCAGCCATGATTCAAACATCTGCCACTTGATGCGCAACAGTGCCTCATACGTCAGCTGGTGACCTCTCACAGCTCGGTAGTAGGCCTTGCCGTCCAGCATTGTCTCAGTAGTGTTAGCCGCGTATACACCTGCCTCTGTCCATAAGTCATCAAGTCCCACACTTTCCATGTGTTGACCAATGGCTTTCAGAAAGTTGAAGCAGATATGGAGGCCTCCCATGAGCAAGACCACGTTGGAAAATTTCGAGTTTGCCCAGACTAGTTCCTTACCCCTGCTGTACAGAGGCTGATCAGCAGTGATGATGGTTTACTTCTGGCTGACATACTCAGAAATGGCCATGAAGCGATTGATAACGGTGGTCATGGTGTCACTGTCAACTGCTGGTGCCTGCAGGATTGGCAACATCTCGGCGGTCGTTACTGGTGGATCCGCAGTGCTGACAGATTGATTGAATGCTCCCCAGCTTGGAACGGACATCGCTTCATCATGGATGCGTGACACCACCCAGGCCAACTCCTTGGCACGTGCCCGGTCCCTCTCAGGTTCATGTGACAAGTCGTCTATGTCAGTGTCGTAGCCATGAGGAGATAGCCTCTTGCCAGATGGGAGGGTAGCCTGGTCCAGCTTTTGGAACTCCTGTAGGTCATCAAGTTTGATAGATTTCGATCTCTTGTGCTTGCCACCCTTTTGGCCATGACTCTGCTGTGGAGGGGGGCCTCTCTGCCATACCATCAGTTGAGTGCTATGGAAGGTGTTCTTCCCGTCTAAGGTTGACTCCAAGACATCTATGTTGTCAGAAGAGCAGTGAGTCATTCTCTCTTTGACAATGGTGTCAGGGATGTAGACACATCCATTCTCAGCATACCTCTCCAGGATGTTCTGAGCGATGGTGGTGTCTATCCTTCTTACAGTGTCGATAGGAATAGTGTGATTTGCCGCGTGGAACAGATCTAGGAGTGCTTCTGAGCGGGTGGCTTGGTGCAGAGTAAGACCCAAGCCCACATGCTTTGGTGTCAACTTTCGTCGGTTGGAGACTGTATAGACTATGTCCTGGGCAGTGCTACACACACTCTGCTTCACTTTCTGGTCCTCTTCACTTCCCTCATCCACAGCATCCATTCCCCCAAAGAGCAATCGTAGAAACAAGTACAGACTGTTGGGTATGACGCGATCAACATGTTCCTGATCAAGACCTTGCCATGTCTCGGAGTGTCCAGGAGTTTCAAGATCTTGTCGAACCTTCAGAGCTACGTGTACCATATCTTGGAATATGCTGCTAGTGACACACATGACACACATGCGGACATCAGCATCTTCATCTTCAGTAGACTCTGACTCAGAGGTGACAGGACTTGTTCACAAGACTTAGCCAGTGCTTTGGAGATGATGAAATCTGAGCTCTCTCCAGAGTAAATCAGCAGCGGGCCCCTTGACAATGGGCGTACATACTGGCGTTTGATCCAAGCAGCCTTTGAACATCTTCGTAGAATGTTGTTCTCTTGGGGTATTTCACGGTGATGCCGGTGTCATTACACATACTTTTGTATCTGTTCCAGACGTCTCCCATGTCATATACATGACAACGAGACAGGCCTACTGTCAAGTCTTTGCACAGCTTCGTCATGCACTCATTTTCAGGCCCTTGCTGCTCCTCTGACACCGCTTGTTTTCTAGTACGTCTCTCAAATGTTACCAAACATGCCAGATGATAGCAGCCTTCAACTGCAATCACATCACTCACCGCTGACAACGGTATGCTCATGACAGGGTCGTGTTTGGCACGCTGGATCAAGTCATCTGACTTCTCTATTGTCTCCACCCTGTGCAGTTTCTTTGTGGTCTTCTTTTGGCAAAACATGCAGAGGGTCCAGTCAATCAGTGGTGTTGAACGTCTATGCTTTGGGGGAAAAGCCCGAGAGCCTGCTTTTTGTGGTCGCCGATGCACCCATGGTCTGCTGCTGACTTCGCAGCCTTTTGAGTTTGCCTTCAGAGGTAAATAAAGAGTAGCATGACTTATGCCACTTGAGTTCCAATGCATTGAAATCATCCTTGGAATGACTTTCCAGTCTTTGTAAAACATCAAGATAGTAGGTATCTCCCAGGTTCTTTCTCTCATCGCCCACAGTCATAGTTCTTGCTTTTCCTTCTGCTGATGCTGTGCGCAGGTCACCAGCGCTGCTTTAGCAGACGAAGCAACAATCCTCACTGACATCCTGACGTTTCCTCTTGCGCTTGATGACAGCTACAGGGTTCATTGCTGATGAGCTCCCTATCTGCAAAGACAAGTGGGAATGGCAGTATATAGTAGCCACAGATATATTGAAACAATTCGAAACATACCTATCCTTTAGCAGTATTATTATTACACAGGTCAACAAAAAATTTTTTTTGTTTCGTTGCCAAGGAAATTCGTACGAATTTAGGGTATTTTGGGGTTGCTGAATTCCAAAATAAAAGTAGTTTTTCCGATTTGGCTCTAGTTCTTGAGATAATGAATACCCTCAATTAATAGGAAACGTAACCATAACGTGTGCATATGGGAAACTACCAGAACATTCTAGATGGTGAGACACGCGAATATTCTTAGTGTTTACTCCGCGATCATTCTAGAATATTCCCCCTCCGTATATAAGTCATCGGCCACCCAACCATTCAGTAGGCTCCGCCTGAACATTAAATTTTTTGCATTTTTACGTGTTTCAATGGGGTACCAATTATCTCATAAATTAGAGCCAATCTAGCAAAACCGATGTCATATTCGGAATCAGCACCACAAAGTTACCCCAAAATCACTCTAATATGATTGGCAATAAAATGAGTGTTGACCAGTGTTATTATTATTTTTCCAGCTGGCACTGTCTGCACTCTTTTAATTGCATATACCAAACCAATGTCTGGCCAGCCAGTGCATTGGAAATATTCAACATGTGAAAGTATGCTATTACTTGTACTATGGTAGTAGTAGGCACATGCGTACCTCACCCAGCATGCTAAATGTAGTTTTAATGGAAATAAAGACATCCAGAGTCATGGTTACATTCAATTATTATCCATAAAATCACAAAAATATGCTTTATGTGCTAATGATACACCTTTAAACACGTTGTTACATAGAGCCACCACTGAAATGCAAAAATTCGGAATTCTTCAGAATTTGACTTGAATAATTTTTCTTTTTCCTTGTGGGTTTACATTCATTCATTTCACGTGTTTATTTGTGAAATTCATCCCATATATATATATATATATATATATATATATAACGTAAAGAACGACGCTTGTATAAGAGAACATTCCGCGCAAGATGAGAAGAGAGAACGAACAAATGAAAAAATGAGGTAACCACCCGGGAATCGAACCCGGGATCTTCCGATTGCCGGTCAGATATGATAACCATTACACCACGGGCCTCACTCGAACAAATGCCGTAATTCCTCTACATACGCGCAGAAACCAATGCCCCAAGGCGGCACCTCCCGCATGCCGTATCTATATATACATTTCAACTGCAAAGAACACGCAGTATAAATAACGTAAAGAACGACGCTTGTATAGGAGAACATTCCGCGCAAGATGAGAAGAGAGAACGAACAAATGAAAAAATGAGATAACCACCCGGGAATCGAACCCGGGATCTTCCGATTGCCGGTCAGATATGATAACCACTACACCACGGGCCTCACTCGAACAAATGCCGTAATTCCTCTACATACGCGCAGAAACCAATGCCCCAAGGGGGCACCTCCCACATGCCGTATCTATATATACATTTCAACTGCAAAGAACACGCAGTATAAATAACGTAAAGAACGACGCTTGTAAGGAGAACATTCCGCGCAAGATGAGAAGAGAGAACGAACAAATGAAAAAATGAGGTAACCACCCGGGAATCGAACCCTGGATCTTCCGATTGCCGGTCAGATATGATAGCCATTACACCACGGGCCTCACTCGAACAAATGCCGTAATTCCTCTACATACGCGCAGAAACCAATGCCCCAAGGCGGCACCTCTCGCATGCCGTATCTATATATACATTTCAACTGCAAAGAACACGCAGTATAAATAACGTAAAGAACGACGCTTGTATAGGAGAACATTCCGCGCAAGATGAGAAGAGAGAACGAACAAATGAAAAAATGAGGTAACGACCCGGGAATCGAACCCGGGATCTTCCGATTGCCGGTCAGATATGATAACCATTACACCACGGGCCTCACTCGAACAAATGCCGTAATTCCTCTACATACGCGCAGAAACCATATCTGACCGGCAATCGGAAGATCCCGGGTTCGATTCCCGGTGGTTACCTCATTTTTTCATTTGTTCGTTCTCTCTTCTCATCTTGCGCGGAATGTTCTCCTATACAAGCGTCGTTCTTTACGTTATTTATACTGCGTGTTCTTTGCAGTTGAAATGTATATATAGATACGGCATGCGGGAGGTGCCCCCTTGGGGCATTGGTTTCTGCGCGTATGTAGAGGAATTACGGCATTTGTTCGAGTGAGGCCCGTGGTGTAATGGCTATCATATCTGACCGGCAATCGGAAGATCCCGGGTTCGATTCCCGGGTGGTTACCTCATTTTTTCATTTGTTCGTTCTCTCTTCTCATCTTGCGCGGAATGTTCTCCTATACAAGCGTCGTTCTTTACGTTATTTATACTGCGTGTTCTTTGCAGTTGAAATGTATATATATATATATATATATATATATATATTATAAATTGACGATTGGTTAGGTTAAGTCGTAATATTATCGTTAGTTTTAACGCTTTATTTGATGGATTCATTTAAAAAATGTCTCCTAAAGATCCTAGTGTAGTTTACGTTCCCCAACTTTGACCTAGTGTAGTTTGTGTCCCCTTTTGCGTCCATGTGTTAAGTCATTAAATCTTTAAAACATGTTATTACATCAAATTGAATAGTATATTTACCATTAGAGAACCTGGCCCTCAAAATTAGCAAAATCAATAAAAACTAGAGGTGTACTGATTCATCGGCTTTGGCAGAATCGGCCATTTTATGGGCATTGCATCGGTAAAATTTAGCTGATTCTCTGGATCACCTGAGGATCAGGGCCCCCAGCCTTCTTTAGTTAGCCTTATAAGGCTAACTAACGAAAATATCACGACTTAACCTAACCAATCGTGAAGGGTGTACAGTTGACCTAACGACTGGTTAGGTTAAGTCGTAATATTTTCGTTAATTAGCCTTATAAGACTAACTAACGAAGGCTGGGGGCCCTGATTTTCAGGTGATCCGATTCTCTTACTGGTTATTTGAAATTTTAAAATTTTCATTATAAAACAAAATCTATATTTACAGAAAAATGAACACCAAAAAACACTATGATAACACTGCCAAACCAAAAAATATTTTTTTGCTGCTGATTTAATTCTAAGACCTGTTTCTGGATAATATTGATGTGCTGATTTCAAAAATCACCTTAGAGTTTGTCCATCACATCAGGTTTTCGTGCAATGCAATATGCAATATGAAGCAGTTTGTAAAAGCTTTGAATAAAGAAGGTGATTGCTTTAATTACATATGTGCAGCCTTTCCAGGTCTTAGTGATGAGAAGCTTAAAGCTGGTATATTCGATGGTCCCCAGATAAGAAAACTGATGAAAGATCCGCAGTTCAGTAACTCAATGACCGAAACGGAGGCAAGAGCTTGGAATGCTTTTGTGACAGTAGTTAAGAACTTCCTAGGAAACAAAAAGTCTGAAAATTATAAAGATCTTGTAAAGGATTTACTTGTAAATTTTCAGCAGTTGGGTTGCAACATGAGCATTAAAGTTCACTATCTCAACAGTCATCTGGATAAATTTCCAGAAAATCTTGGTCATGTTAGTGAAGAGCAAGGTGAAAGGTTCCACCAAGATATCAAAGTGATGGAAGAACGATACCAAGGAAGATGGGATACCCATATGATGGCTGACTACTGCTGGAGCCTGCAAAGAGATTGTCTTGACATCTCTCATTCTAGGAAGTCCTATAAGAGAAAATTTATCAGCACTGAAAAGTAAGAAAACAAGAAAAAGACAATGTTAAGAAAACTGGTCCCGTGCTTGCTTTAATATAGATTCATTTTTTGCTTATTTAAACACTTTTAATCACTTTATGCATCAATATTACCATTGTATATTAAAGTTCACTCCCTGCACAATTGTTTACTTTTCCATGCTGATTCTGAGTATGTAAAAACTTATTTTTTGAAAAGAAAAAAATTGGGCATAACCCTGCCAAAATGCGATATCTCCAAAATATCCGTATTTGATTGCTCGAAAACCTGACGTGATAGGCAAAAACTAAGGTGATTTTTGAAATCAGCACACCAAAGTTACCTAAAAACAGGTGTTAGAATTAAATCAGCAAAATTGGTGTTGGGCAGTGTAATTTATATTCATTTCAAAGTGTAATTATATAAAAATATTTTACATTCACAAAAATGGCAAAGCATAATAAGTTAAGTTGTCCATAAATTTACATTTTCTCGACTAGCTAATCTTTAAATTTATAAACTATTGTATGTAATTATAATTGGTTGTGTAATGTCTATTTCTGGTTCAAATTCACTAGTATATAAAAAGTTGTATTGTGGTAGCTGTTCATATAGACTTGCAGTAATCATAATGGAACCTTATTACTGTATAAGACTAATAAAATGCATGGAGTTCAATGCTGTATACGATCATATTAATTGTTTATCTTTATGAACACAGTCATTACAGTATAATTACCTGTATGTCAATGAATGCACATTCAGTTGTCCTTTAAATATATATGTCTGTGTTGTATGTTGTTGGACTCGGTTGTCCTCCCTCCACCCCACCTTCCCCCAGTTGGGGGTACCTTGACTATCACTGTCACATGTACGGAGTCGCCTGAGGTGAGGAACATTACATATGCGGGCAACTGTACATTAAAAGTTATTAAAGTTTAAAGTTGCGGAAGGAATTTGTAACCACCCTGTGTGTATTTGTTTTGCTGGACTCACATTAATGATGTTAAGAAATGCGAGTAACTGATAACATTTTAATTAGTTCTGATATTAGGATTATTTTCAGTAACGTTCTTTCTAACGACATTTTGTCTTATTCCTCAAGGATTTTTAAACAATGACACGCTTTCATTTTCTATTCATAATTTTTTTAGCTCTGGAGCGTTTCTTAAGTCCTTTTCTTAAGTGTTTGTATAGAGAGTTTTTGAGAGCAGATTAATGCTTTCCGCTTTTGGCTATAGTTATAAAATTTGGATGAGGTATGTAGATGACATTTTTGTTATCTAGCCCTCACACCAAAATGATAGTGGCCTTATTGGTCTTCTGCATAGTCTCTCTTCCACCATAAAGTTCACATACGGTATAGAAAAAGGTAATAGTTGTCGTTTATGGATTCGCGATCCATTCGTTTCTCTCGTCTAAAGTTTATTCTATAGTGGCTGCATACCGTTAGACTATGTAGCATACATAAACACCAAGTCTGTTATCCATTACTTCTTTTATCACTCGGATTCAGTTAAAATATCAGTCTTAGTTTTTTGCACAAAAGCGTTAGAACTCTGCGATCCAAAAAATGTTTATACATGAGGCAACCAAAATTCATAATATTTTTGCAAAATTGGGATGATATCCTATTTTCCAAAATTAAAAAGAAATTGAAAACTTTTATTGGCGGAAAAATAATTTTCCATAATACAGTTATTAATAAAAACTAAACATAACTTAAGAGCAACTAAAACTAAAAAATAAAATTAATGATATTAAATTTAAGTGGAACTATATGGCACACATTTTCATACCATGAAGGCCATATTTTAGAAGACGTGACAGGATTGATGAACATCTTATTACCCTAAATCCTTTAATTATAATCAAACTCTCCTTCTAGCCAGGAGCCTCCTAATAATCCGTGCACTTTTAATGGTAAAACTTTAATTCTTCATTAATGCAAGGATCTGGAAGAACCAAGACGACGTCTTAAGACTCGTTAAAAATAGGGATTTAGTTTTTAAATATGACATTACTCATAAAAACATTTTTTCCTCCTTGAAAGAACCATACACAAAAATATGATGGTGAGACACTTTAGTCACTGGAACAGTGTCTTCAAACATTAGAATAGATCGAGAAAATTCAAACTTGATATAAAAGTCCAAAAATAAACTCATTTTATAAGGTTCGTGGAAGCAGTTGGCATAAGTTTCATGCCCAGTTTTAGTTGTGCATCTGGCATTTGGAATATGGATTATTTCATAGAGGGTTTAACAGAAGTCCATAAGTTTGACACACTGACTTGCTGTACGTCATTTAGACTTTCTTTGCATCGGAATTTCGGTCGGAAGTTCTTCCGGATGGGGTTCTCACAACATGCCAACAGCTGCTCATTGTTGTCTGGCTTCTCCGACACCCATCACTGTTGTATTTCGGGGGTCTTTGACTCTCCGACGATGGTCTTCAACTACCTGAAGAAGGAATTGCTACTGGCTCTTGTCCTTCGTCAGAATCCCGCTTTGCTCTCCTCACATTCGCTGACCGCCTTCAAGCCGTTCACCTTCTCCCTTCAGTCTTCGAAAGGGGGGTTCACATCCACTGACTTGTCAGTAGTTTCTTTCAGGAAAGAGACGTCTACCGCCAAAGCGCTGAAGATCTCGCGTATCTAGATGTCACGAAGGAATCGAGCTGCAGTTTTACAGATTGAGTCAGCTTCTCCTCTTAGCGCTTAGTGTCCCTTCCGCCTTCTTTCTTCAGACACTTGGCCATCTTGGCCTTGGTATCTAGGGGCACCTCATCAGAGAAGAACATCAAGCCAACTAGTTCTTCTCCTAAATAATAGAGGTGCGTCTTTAGGGGGTTGGAGGCCGTGTCGGCATCCGTCGATCCACTGCACAAACTCTATCATTGTCTTTAACAGTTGTAGATCAGTGTGAGGAGCGTTCCGGGTAACTGTCGAGGAATTCTACGCTTTCATATAAACTAGTCCAAGAAACCTTCATTCTCGCATCGAGTGAACAAGAACTAATTTCGAAAAAAAAGATAAACTTGATAGCACAGATCACCTTCGCCATCTACCGGGCCTGATAGAAGGCTCCGGGAGCCACAAACCTCGCACAGCGAGGATGAATTCCAGGTACTCGCGGTAGTCATGTCGAGGTTGAACCTCGTTCTGGAGAAGAGCCATGGCGAAAGAAGTGGCTATTTGCTTATGCTTGTGCAGCAGAAGAAATGGCAACCTCTCATAATCACCCGGTTGGTAATTTTACCAATCGATGAAACCCCATCGCTTCTGGAATCGTTTAAAGAGGAGAATGTCAGGTCCAATGGGCAGGCTGAACATCACCTTGAGCATATCAGCGAGGATAATTTCATGCATGTGATGGTGACAGGTAAGGTAAACAGATTCTTCCCCAACTTCCCTTCGATCAATATTTTACACGGAGGAATTCCGAAATCATTCCAACATTTGAGCAAAATTTGAAAAGAATTAAACGTGTTTGGTTTTTAAAAAATAAAAATCGATTCGGCTAAAACTTCCCCAAACACTTTATAATGAAGAGTAATAAAAATTTTTGAGCTCCTTCTCTGATATAGCTAATAATTAAGGAAATATTATTTACGATTAGGTTATATTCTACCGTAAGACTTACCCCACAGCATTATCCGAAGCGTCGACGATGATGGTAAATTCTGTTTTTGGTTGGGGATGCGCTAGCAAGTAGCGTTGGCGAGGGCTTGCTTTGCCACCTCGAACGTCCGTTGGGCATCATCGGGCAATTATACCGACGTGGGGCCTCCATAACGAAAGGAGGCGCAGCAGCGTGGGATTAAACACCAGTTGAAGTTCGTAATGCTTATAAACGCTTGCAATTTTCGTTGCAATGTAGGCAGGAGTAATATCCGGATGGCGTCGACACTCTCGGGCATGGTCGATCTTGGATAAAATTTTGAATCTATGCAGATTAGCTGTGAAGTTTTGAATATGGGGGTGTAATGTATGAAATCCTTCGTTCAAGTTGTCCGCATGCTCAGTGTTTCTAGTCTCGGACAAGCTACCACCGCAGTACATAGAATTCAGGGTGAAGCAATAGAAATGAGTACAAATAATGTAAATTAAATAATTAAAAACAATAGTCACGATAGGTAGGGAGATAACGGTCAAGCAGGCGTATGGACGTTGGGTGACTTATAATCACTTACGGGGCGACAGTCATCTTGCGTTTTCTTCGGGAAGATATGCAGCGGAAGAGCAGGCGTATGGACGTTGGGTGACTTATAATCACTTACGGGGCGACAGTCATCTTGCGTTTTCTTCGGGAAGATATGCAGCGGAAAAGCAGGCGTATGGACGTTGGGTGACTTATAATCACTTACGGGGCGACAGTCATCTTGCGTTTTCTTCGGGAAGATATGCAGCGGAAAAGCTCAGCTACTCTTCGACGGCCTGACCATTCCCAGCTCAAATGTATGATCGAACTGGAGCACCGACAATTCAGCGCAGGACAATTCAGCGCCGACAATTCAGCGCAAAGACAATTCAGCGCAAGACAATTCAGCGCCGACAATTCAGTGCAAGTCAGTACAGTTAAAAGTTTAGTTAAAAATAATAAAAATAAATCGCAATAAATAAAAAAGAGAAAAATTTGTATATTTATATATATGCTAAATTGGGTCTGTATCGAAGGAGTGACATTTCAAAGGAGTGACATAACAAAGGAGTGACATAAATACCGTAACGAAGGAGTGACATAACGAAGGAGTGACAAATCGGAGATAAAATTCAAAGGAGTATAATTATTAAAATTTTATTTAAAAAAACAAAATTTGTTAGAATTGTTAAAATTAAGATTTTATTTCAAAAACTAGAAACTTAACCTAACCTAACCTAACCTAACCTAACAGTTGCAAGCCTCTCTTCCCTCTGGATTTGTTCTTTCTTCTTCTTTGTTGGTATTTTCGCGCTGAATTGTCTTGCGCTGAATTGTCTTGCGCTGAATTGTCTTTGCGCTGAATTGTATTGCGCTGAATTGTCGGCGCTGAATTGTCCTGCGCTGAATTGTCGGGTCACGGATCGAACTTGGCCTCTATGGTTTGAATGTGATGCGAGATGCTATGTTTCATGAGGTATCTCGCGAATGCAATGAGATTACCGCTGGAATTACCAGCTGGAATACCGCTGGATTACCGCCGGAAATCTGCCAGTAGGTAATCGTATGGCGACCCGGCGGAGGCACTGCAGCAGGGACAGTGACGTGAGTAACTGCCAATCCCTGCAACGAACTGCTGCGGCAACGAGGGCAGTGGCCTGAAAACTGTTAAACCTGTAGAGAAAGATTCTTCACTATGAAGGAAAGCTCGGAAACCTACTCCCGTAGGTGTTCGATGTCGGTGTGTGTTGGGGTGCTTCAACCTCCATGATCAGAAAATTAGTTTGAAGAAAGTTAGTTTTGGTTGGATCTAAACTCTTCTTGCCTTCCAAGAATCTTGACAAATCCAACTCCTGTATCTGTTTGCATAGAGAGTGGCTATAGATAAGTTTCGATTGCTATGGGATGGCCTATTGCCGTTTCTAAATTGGTGCAATTTGCTGAAAACTTGGAAATAATATACTGTAACAAATTTACAACGCATACCATAAATCTAGTAGGACCTAGGTGACATGGTTATGGTACTAGATATATATATATATACACACACACACACACACCACACACACACACACACACAATATATATATATTATATATTATATATATATATATATATATATATACACACATTATACTGCAATTTTAATTTTAGGAGGAGCAAGATAAACAGGCTTATGAAAAATGGTCACATAATGAAGTTTATTGTGGGATTTATATTGAACCTATTTCACCTCTAAAACAGATAAAATTAACGTCATCGTGCCCACGCCTTAATGCTGACATTCGATAGAGGCACCATTTTAAAAATTTCAAGAGCCAGAATGGCACTCGAAATCCAATTTTTAACCTCGTTCACGACTTTCCTTTTTATAGCGAATTCTTTCCCTCAGCCGAGCGTGCCTTTTTCATTCGTAAATTGTAGAAGCGAGGCGAACTTTGGGGGCTTTACGACCCCCTTTTAATGATAATAAAATGGCTTGGTACCTATGTCATTCGATGGAGGAAGGGGGCTCTGCGGTTCTAGTTACGGGGGATACAATGGAGTAATGAAAACACTTCTTTTTAGCCGCGAGCTGAATGGGTATCTTTCGCGTCAATAATGAATGTATTATGACAAAGGATTTCAACTTTACGGTTCTATTTTATATATAGAGTTACAGAAAGGGCCATATACACTGATTCAATTTACACTCTCTCTCTCTGTACTAAGAACAAAAAAGATAAGAAATAATATCTATACATATGTATGTATGTATGTATGTATGTATGTATAGAGAGACATAGATGAGAATGACAGTATTACAATTGAAAAAGTTTAACTTTTTCGGGCAAGGACAAAAGAAATAAGAGATGGAATGAGGTCGAATTGACCGTTTCATTCCTAAGTTTTTGCTGGCAAAGAGCGTTGCAGCATTGCGACAACTCTCGCTTTGAACGAAAGTGTAAAAAAAATCGAGGCATCGAAGAATCGAAGTAAAACGCTCTGTTAAATCGTTCGCTTAGAACCGGTTTCTTGTTATTGTTATTTCTTTATTTACTTGTTTACTTATTCGTTTGTTAAATTATGTTTTCACG
The DNA here is from genome assembly GCA_023014485.1 of Bathynomus jamesi. NCBI lineage: Eukaryota > Metazoa > Arthropoda > Malacostraca > Isopoda > Cirolanidae > Bathynomus > Bathynomus jamesi. The sequence goes on from JAJOZX010003483.1 coordinate 59,073, forward strand.
TTATTTCTATCGCATTATATTGCATTACAAATGTAAAAATTATGGATTACTTTTTTCAACTCTTTCAAGTTTTGTTTTTTCAACGATTACGGATTTGGATATTCTGTTGCTTTTTAGTGGTGATGAACTACGTACGAAGGCCTTGTCAGTATACTGACTCTCTGTTTACTTAGCAATACTGCTGCGAGCTGCTCGTACTCTGAAATGGGAGTATGGGCAGAATGATGCTCTATGTGAAAAAATGTGAAACTTTTCATCCTTCTATTTGAGCTCTGTATGCATCGATTGAGTGTTATATATATATATATATATATATATATATATATATATATATATATATATATATATATATTTAGGGTGGCCCTTATTTTGATATTTTGGAAATTCTACCTCTGACCTTCTCAGGTGGTTCAAGTTTGGTAAAAACTAAGATGAGTCAAATATGAGCCAGATTGAATAATATTTAGTGGTGGCTCAAGGGCTTCAAAGTTTGCCCCCTATTTGTGACCTCGATGACCTGTTTCCTTTTCTTTGCTTACAGGTTTTATGCATGATGGCAACGCGCTCCCATGATTTTCTGGTTAGCCCGGCGGACGGGATCGAAGGAAGTAAACTCCCTTCGGGGAAGCAAGTTCTTGGCCACTTCTTGCATCGCCATATTGTTCTCAAAGAAGAAATCCAAACAGCAGCAACTCGGACCATCGAGCGATCTCGCGTCAGAATCCCAACCAAACATAGCCAGCTTGAGCAACTCTTCTTCGAGGGGAATTAGCTGAAGAAGAACAAAAGCCGTCGAACCCACACTCAAGAAGCTAATGAAGCCACGTTCTTAGCCAAAGTCGAGGAACTTTTTGACGTAGCACACGCTTATGCCATGGAGCTCATCAAGAATAAAGAAGACAAACTTTTCCTTGAATCTCGGCGGAAGAAGGGACGACCTGGCTCCCTGGGGGGAGTTGACAAGGTGCTGCTCCAAGAACAGCAGAAGCAGAAGGAGAAGGAAGAAAAACTGATGAGGAGACGTCATCGATCACAACTTGACAAAGAAGCCTTGTTGGGAAAAATGGAGAGCAGCACTGACTCAGAAGAAAATCTGTATCAAGAACCAGATCCCAGCACTAGTAGTGCGGGTAGTGCCTCTCCGCCACGAAAACGAGGACGCAAACCTGTCATTTCACCCCAACTGGCCGCTATGCTTGATCGAAATGATTTAAGTGACAGAGCTATTATGATGATCATCTTCGAGGCTTCCAGAGCCCTTGGACAAGACCCACAAGAGCTTGCTCTGAACAGGTCGACCATCCAACTTCAACGTCAACAACACCGAGAAGCAGCCGCTGCCAGCATCAAAGAGGCGTTCAAACTAGACACACCCCTCACAGTCCAGTGGAATAGCAAGCTCATTCCTGATCTCACAGGGAATATGAAGGTGGATAGGCTGGCTATTCTAGTTTCAACAATGGGAGAGAAGAAGCTGCTGGAGATTCCGAAGATACCCAATGGGACCGGCCAAGCTATGGCCAAAGCTGTGTACAACGCCATTCGACAGTGGGGGCTAGAAAACTTTATCCGTGCCATGTGCTTTGACACAACTAACTCCAACATCGGTCGATCGTCAGGAGCCTGCGTAATTCTCGAGCTCCTACTGGGCCGGCGTCCTCTGCATTTTGCCTATCGACACCATATCCTGGAGTTGGTCTTGGCCGCCGCCTTTGAAGCTTACTTGGGTCCCAACAGTGCACCGGAAATCCTCTTGTTCAAGCGGTTCCAAGCACAATGGCCATCAATTGACCAAGAAAGGTACGAGGACGCCTTCTCGGACGACTTCGCTGCATTAGAGCTCGCCGATGTCCGGAACGAGGTCATTGCGTTCAGTGAGCAGCAGCTGTTGGAACACCAACCCCGAGATTACTATCGCGAGCTACTCAACCTTATGCTGATCTTCCTCGGACGCACACCTTCACGTGGGAAGACGTTTCTTGCTCCTGGGCCTATGCATCTTGCTCGCTGGATGGCAAAAGCCATTTACAGCCTCAAAGTTTGGATGTTCCGGTCTCATTTTCATCTGACAACGAGGGAAGCTAAGGGACTGAGAGATTTTAACATCTTTCTTGCAAAGTTTTACCTCAAGGCCTGGCTTCTGGCACCTCTTGCTTCCACCGTAGCTAGAAACGATCTTCAACTTCTTCAGTAGTTTCACACATACCCTCAACGAAACATCAGTGCAGCTACATCACGCAAGTTGACCGGCCACCTATGGTACCTGTCGGAGGATTTGATTCTTCTAAGCCTCTTTGATCCAGAGGTGGATTCAACCACAAAGCAGGCCATTCTGAAAATTTCAACAGAGAAGGAAGGAGAGGACGACCCACCAAAACGGGCGTTCGTGGATCTGGCAACGGTGGAACAAAAAACGTTCGCCAGTTTTGTGTCAAAGGAAAGCAGAAAACTGTTCGCGGCGCTAGGCATGCCGGATACATTCCTGAACGAAGACCCTGGTACATGGAATGACAGGGATGACTTCAAGGCTGCCCAGGCAATCGTCCGCTCTTTTGCAACGACCAACGACCATGCAGAGCGAGGCGTTGCCCTGATACAAGACGCGACGCGGTCAGGGCGATTTCGAAATGAATAGCAGCTGCAATATGCCCTCCAAGTTATCGAACACAGCCGGGCAAACTTTCCTGACGCGAAGAAATCAACGCTGCTGATGAAGTCGTGACGTGCGATTCTGTTATAACCAAGTGTCCTTTCTACACTGTTTTCAAATTATGTAATTACATTTTTGTACAATGGTCTTTCTTTATAATAATGCAAAAAAAGGAGTCATGGAACAAATATACTTAATTTCCTAGACAAATAACTTAAACGGCCAACACACTTGGCCTATGTCTGGAGGGGTGCTAGAGTGTACAAATTTTGACGGCTTTGAGCCACCTCTAAATATTAACATCTGTTCAAATTTCACATAGGATACTTTTTCATAAAAAGGAACCATTTGGCGGGGTCAGACGTAACATTGCTCTGTTCTGAAATTTCACCATATGGATAAGAGCCACCCTAATATATATATACAGGGTGGGCCGAAAGTCTGGATCCATAGGAAAATATTTATTTTAATACATAAATTACCACAAATGGTAAATACTTAAAATGAATACCAACTTTAACTCGTAAATGCGTATCCGTGATACTGTACAGTAGTTCATACTCCAATATAAATACTCAAATACATTTTTTATTTCAGCCCAGAAATGGCTTCGAATCTAACAACAGAAGACCGGGTAGAACTTGTGCTCATGTACGCAAGACAGGGCGCTACACACAGAGAAGTTGCTACCGAATTCAATAGAAATCATCCTGATAAGCATCCAGTAACACATGCGACTGTTGGCAAGTTGTTTAAACGTTCCAAAGAAACAGGAAGTGTACATGATCGACGGCGTTCTGGTCGTCCAAAAACTGCAACTGATGAAAATACCTCTACAATGGTATGTGAAACTTTAACGAATAGTCCAGTAAAGTCAGCAAGAAGATTATCAAATGAAACACGCATCTCGAGAACGTCAATTCGAAGAATTATTAAAAATCATAAATTCCATCCCTAAGTGTCTCGATGTCAGAGGCCGCCAATTTGAGCATTTGTTATAATTTGTTGTTTATACTGGAGTACGAACCACTGTACAGTATCACGGATACGCATTTACGAGTTAAAGTTGATATTCATTTTAAGTATTTACCATTTGTTGTAATTTATGTATTAAAACAAATATTTTCCTATGGATCCAGACTTTCGGCCCACCCTGTATATATATTATATACCGGTATATATATATATTATATATATATATATATATATATATATATATATATATATATATATATATGGGATTTAACTCAGAATGGTCCCCTGAGGTTTTGTATGACACACACAGACCGTGCATGGAGAAAGGAACTCTTCTGGGAAAATTAAATTCGGACTATAGTGGATTTAATTTTCCCAGAAGAGTTCCTTGTTCCATGCACGGTCTGTGTGTATCATATATATATATATATATATATATAACACTGCAGGAATTAAATGAACATCCAAAAAATATTCGAATATACATATAATAGGTAGTTTATGAGCAAAACCTTATAACTAGGGCGTATTAGATCGCCATGGAACTTACAGAGGTGAAAAGCTACCTCAGACTGTTAGTGGTCGAGACTTATCATTTTTTATTCTTGGTCGAGTGACTGAACAGTCAGAATGTGGTTCCACTGAGAGACACATTGCCAAAAATCTCGGATTAGCATGGTACAGTTCTATTGCAGTGTTTTGCCCTGTAAACATCAAATAAGTTTCTCGACCTCCAGAAAAGCCGTTATCTGATATAAAACGTACAGATGAGGTTCGATTCACGGAGAAGGCTTGCCGACATTGCCATACTGCAAATTGTTTGCCACGAACAGCTCAACAGCATCTCTATGATACCCGGTAAATGCATCGTCGTGATGTTATAATAAATGCATCGTCGTGATGTGATTTTTTTACTTCTTTATTTACTGGATATACTGTTAATTTTCATTTTGTCAGTGGTCTAGTTATTTGTGAGAAATGCTCATAGTTTTCTGCTTTTTTAGGAGTCGTGTTTGCACTTACCCCCCCCCCCCCCTCAAAAAAAAAAAAAATAATAATAATCACAGACAATTTGTTCAGTTAATGTATTTCAAGTCCTAATAGTTCATGCTTGTTATGCATGTTCATGCTTTATACCTTTTGATTTTAAAAATCTACATGCAAGCATAATATATTGTTCTGTGTGTTTAAATTTTAAAATCACTTATGGGGGGTGTCAAAGGAAAGATCCGCCCCGGGTGCCAAATACTTTAGGTACGCCCCTGATTGAAATATCTCGAAATTAACTGATTAACTTCAATTAATTTTCAATTAATTTTCCTATAAAAATGCTGTTTTTATCTTTCTGAATGAAATGTAATAGGCTAAGAGATGAAAGGTTTGAGAACCTCATCTTCTGTACAGGGTGTCCCGTAAGTCTGGACCCATAGGGAAAAATAATAAAATTACAAAATAGTCCAAAAATTTATTACATAATCTGTTCAAAGTGTCCGCCGTTGTGTCGCACACATAGTTGAAGACGCAATCTCCACTGCGACAGCACTTTCTGAATCACAGTCGCAGAAATTTCTTGACACGCCTCCACAATGCGTGCTTTAAGGTTGAAAATGTTCTGAAGTTTGACCTCGTACACTTTGGCTTTCAAGTGGCCCCACAAATAAAACTCCAGCGGAGTAAGATCATAATAAAAAAATAATAAAAATAATAATAAAAATAATAAAAAAATATATTATAAATAAATTTTTGGACTATTTTGTAATTTTATTATTTTTCCCTATGGGTCCAGACTTACGGGACACCCTGTAAAGTTAACAAGCATGTTTAATTTTTAAGTGAAGTATATATTTTATGTCTAATTTGACTATTGTTGGTAAGGAATCTGGATTATGTTCAATGTCAAGAGTGTACAATATAAAACACAGTTTAGAAAACAATTTGTTATTAAATTCATTTTGCCTTTATTTTAACAATGGAAAACTATTATATGCCTAAAAGTTGAGACTTGGTGAGAAAAGTTTAGTTGATTTGATTTACTTATAAGAAACAGAAAAATAATAAAAGCTTATAGAAAAAATTATCCTTATGTCTCGCTCGCCCTGTATAATATGCAAAAAAATACATGTAATTCATCAGACATTGACAACCACACATACAAAATGATCCCACATAATTCCAGGTTTATCATTACGTTCATTAGTTATATATAATGATGATTCTACAGATTACTTCCAAGAAAGAAAAAATTAATTGATTAACTTAATTGATTAACTTTCAAAATTATCTTAACTTAACTAGTTAATTTTTAAAATTTGCATTAACTTAACTTAATTGGTAAGAATCTCAATTTAACTTAACTAGTTAATTTTGGAAGTTAATCGACCGAACCCTGCTATGAACCTGGATACAATGGATGAGTGGCTCGGTGAAAACCTTTGCTCACGAAAACAAGTGTAAAGTGTAGTTTTCTGAATTTTGGAAGTCGCCTTTATTTTTCACAGAAGTCTTCATTCCATCAGCCTACATAAAATAGATGCCCATGGGCGTAAATAAAGTCAAATCCAGACAACGAAGAGTCTTGCTTACATCTCACAGTACAGTGTAATTTTAAAGTTATGCTGTAGGTAGCAATATGGGATGCTGAAATCCTGGTATCCGTCGAAGTTCGTTTGAATTCCAGGAAATACCTATCCATCCTTACTGGGAACCAACGTCTTCCACTGTTTCACTTAGGAAAACTCCAGTATTTGTTGGTAGGAGTCTGTACAAGCTACCAAACTTCACGACACAATACTCAGCGCAAGAAGAAGTTAAAAGTTCTTTGAACTCTAAGAAGCCAAGATCTGAATCCTACCGAGTACGTCTCGGAACGTTTTGATCGCCATTTGCAGAAAACAAGGACTCTTCCTACACATACCTGTGTCAATTCTAAAGGAAATATTGACTGCACTCGGACAAAATTTTAACCATACCGTCATACATTAATAAACTGTACTAAATATTTCCTAGAGAGTTTTGTCCATCCTCTTAATTCAAAATACTACGAGCAATGAGGTAAGGGAAGTATAGAGAAGAACTACTGCGGGTCACATTGACGTAAATATAAAAATTAAATGGAAAATAAGAATTAATACCAGTAAAAAATGGATTCCATAAAACATTTTAAGACTAAAAAGAGAATTTAATTAAGCGTGGAGAAATGAATTAAAACATAATAAAAGTAAAACATGAACATTTCTCCACCCTCTAAAAAAGGGATACATTAAAGTAATAAAAAAAATTAAAAGAAATCCACGACAGTTTTAATAATAATATTCTTTTAGGTTTAGAGGAATATACTCTTTTTCACCAATCAGCCCTCAAGTTTGAGATCACGCAAGTAGCTTTGAAAATACTTTGAGCTAATGAATTACCAGAAGGCCGAGTTCTTTGCATTAAGATGCCATCCCATTAGCCTCATAAAAGCGCTTAAAATGTTGCGAGTGACAAACATTTCTAATACCGAACATTTTCGGTGCATGGTAAATTGTGTAGCATTCTAGATAAGCTATTATGTAAATTCTGTTTTTAATCCTTTGTCCAGAACAGAACTTAAAATTTATAATTACCATATTAGCGCTAGAACGAAGGATACGATATTTCTTTATGTCATAGTAATATTATTTATTTCAGCCCCGCCATTGCTACTTATTGCTTTAAAAGAATTTAGTCAATTAGGTAATCTATCTCCGAGTGTATATACATATTGAAGAGTATGGAAGACGGTAGTAACCCTTGTCGTATTCGCATGAGGCTTGAAGAAATCATAAAACAGTTTACAGTAATTATAAATGTCTGATGGGAGTAATTACATATCAGTATAACGATAATGTTTGATATTTTTTAACCTCCTTCGTAACGCCTACGGCTTTACGTGGGATCCGAACCAAGAAAGACCTTAATCTCTAAAATCAGATATCTGAGCCGGGACTCGAGCCCAGGACCTTCAGATTAACAGCCCGGTTGTCTACCACTATCAATATATTAAATACATTATTTGGAACATTTCTCATTCGTAGCCTCTTGAATAATGTACTGTACTGTGATTGATCCTGTTGTAAGAAATTTTTAAGAAAGAAAGAAAACTGCAGACGCAGTGTACAGAATAATGCAATTGCCCCTCCCCACCAAAAAATACAGCGTTTTCAGTGTTTCGGACGTGTTATAAAATATCGGTGATTGGTCGACGTACGATACAACTGACCAATAAGAATATATATATATATTTCCTCCAGGACACGGCCGAAACACTGGAAGCGCTGTGTTTTTGGGTGGGCAAAGGCAGTTGAATTATAGTATACTGTAATACATATATTTACTACATTATTAATATGTAAATCTGGTGAGTGAGTGTTTTTAAAAACAAAACTGAGTAGGAGAAGACCATGAATAATGTCTGACTCAAAAATTTCTGAAGCAGTTTAAAGAAGTAAGAAAGTCCCATGATGTGTTACCACAGGTATTTTTAATACGAGGCGAGATATAAATTCTGCCATGAATTCTGCGAGGATGTAAATATAATAGTATTGTAGCAAACGAGTAAACAACGAAAGATATGCTGTCCAGAGGGTTGACAAAAGTAAATAGATATCACGATGATTGTCCTCAAGAACGAATGGCAGAGCTCTTCAACGTGTGTCAGCGTTGCCTAATGCAAAGGGGAAAACAACGCAATTCTGTATATATTGATTCAATAAATCTGTTATTATTTACTACCGTAATTTTTATTGGCAATAAAAAACTATGGAAAAAATCAAAGATGTCTATTTACTTTTGTCAACCCTCTGTACTCGTATATACACACAGAGTCGCGGGCATAAATCTGATGCTCTCCATATAAATTATTTATACCGGGAGATGATCTCTTAAATTTAAAAATATATTGGAAACATCAGGGAATGAAGCCTCAAAGAATCTCAGAGTTCATTTATTAAAGGCCAGTAAAACCTAAAGCTTAAGGGCCAAATTAAATAAAATAAATAGTCCAACTTCCCAATTATTTATGTCATTGTAAATTGTAAAAACCAATGTATTTATTTTATTATTAATAAAGGTTATTCAATTCCGTTCAGTTAAAGAAAGTATTATTAAAGAATTCCCTCTTACCATATTGCTAAGAATTTGTAAATAATGTCCTCTCCAATAAATATAATTTGCAGTCACTTGTAAACCTATCGAATAATGGACAGAGTGAGTAAGGAGAAAAATGGAACAGACTATTTTTTTCATCTTTAATATTTCTAAAAACTATTTGATCTAAAATAGTTTTCCACGTTTTAAGGGATTTAATATTTCCTTCTCGTCTGCACCGTCTTAATGCTGCTATGCGTAATGGTCTTGTCCTCCTCGAGATGGGGCCGTAATTCAAAAGCATTTTTTAAATCCATTTTAGAGGGAAATATGACATCATTCCACCCTGGAATAAACTTTTTAAAGTGGATACATGAATTAAAAATATGGATTTTCATGAAACTGTGATAATAATTATAGCGTTGTGTGGACTGCTCCCGTGTCTGCGTCTGGCGGAGTGTTTTATAGGTATCACTTCGAACTCAATAAGGTTGGTCTCCAAAATTAGCCAGAATGCATTCGAAGAATGGAAGCGAATTACTTTGAAAGTGACACGAATTAACTAACACCAAAGAGAATAAGGAACCGAAGGAAATGCAGGATGTTTGGTTCGAGTCTCACTTCACTCTGGGTTTAATGAGATAAAGATGAGTACAGAAGGCAGAGGCTATTGCGGGAGGCTCAAATGGGGAAAAAATTAACGCATAGTCTCCCTCCGGGCGGAGGTGAGGGAGGCAAGTCCTCGGGCAGATTGAAAGGCGAGGAACCTCCTAGTGCTGTTCATGACCATTTAGAACGATTAATTTTTGTAGCAATGAAATAAATAAGCCTACAATTACGAGGAAATGGATCTAAAGGTTAACTTCCCCAAAAGAAAATGAGAAATTTTGCAAACTAGCATAATTTAGACGAAGATCTATTAAACTGTCGAATATACATTTCCGAGTGGTGCCTTCAAGGCGGAATCACTTTACTTCATTTCTTAAGTACATTCTTAGGTTAAGTACACTATAATTTTATAATGACCTAATTGGCTAACGACGTGAAATGAAGAACGAAATTATAGAATGCAATGAATGTACATGTAGATATTACATAGGTTACATAGACATTTGTGGTAACAAAACGAGTAATAACTAATAAGTAACAAATAACAAGTAACGCTGATAAAGTTGTACGATACTATAAAAGAATAAGAATGACACGATGATAACATAAAGGACCACAAGACAGACGAATGATAACAACGGCAGATAACAGCAATGTAACAATAAGGTAATAGGAATGTAACAGTAAGATGTCAGTAACGATGAAATGTAACGGTTACAACGTAACGTAACATGGAAGATTTTATAAAACAGAGCGAAGAAGGTTTTTGAGGAATAAAGAGGTCAAAGTTAAGTCAGAGGAATTTTGGAACGAACATAAGCATCATATGACGTAAACACGTACAGTGAAAATCGTGTATGTAAATTACATGTACCTAAAGGTATATAATTATGTAATAATAAGTAAAGAGACATAGATAGACATAGGTTGATAAACATAGTCAGATCGTAGATGAAGATGAGATGGATAGGTGCAACAGGTAGGACATAGATGCATTCCTTGAAGAGAAATTGCAAGGAGATTGTATGACAGATTTTTATTTTACCCCAGAAAACAGCGCGAGTATAAGACATATGAAATCACATTCAGCTGCATGTCCGGACAAATGGAACGCATTACACTGCCCAACACCAATTTTGCTGATTTAATTCTAATACCTGTTTTTAGGTAACTTTGGTGTGCTGATTTCAAAAATCACCTTAGTTTTTGCCTATCACGTCAGGTTTTCGAGCAATCAAATACGGAGATATCGCATTTTGGCAGGGTTATGCCCAATTTTTTTCTTTTCAAAAAATAAGTTTTTACATACTCAGAATCAGCATGGAAAAGTAAACAATTGTGCAGGGAGTGAACTTTAATATACAATGGTAATATTGACACATAAAGTGATTTAAAGTGTTTAAATAAGCAAAAAATGAATCCATGATCATGACGTCACGCTCACACCTGGGGAAATCACAGATACCCAAGATTTTAATATGTTGTACATGACCTTTAGATTTAATGCACAGAGTTGCGTATTCCACAGATAAAATTTTAACAGCAAAACAGCTGTTAACAGGTCTCAAAAATCATCAATTTTGATAAGTGCCCTTCATGGATCACCCAAAATAGGCATATTGCATTGCACATTGCACGAAAACCTGATGTGATGGATAAAATCTAAGGTGATTTTCTAAATCAGCACATCAATATTATTCAGAAACAGGTCTTAGAATTAAATCACCAGCAAAAACCTTTTTTTGTTGGGCAGTGATTGATTAAAAACTGTAAAACTGAAATAGCTACACCCTGATACTGAATATGAAGAAGATCCCGAGACACTGGGGAAATACTGAGCATATGAAAAAGAGCAAACATAAAGAAGGGGATAGATCTCAAGCAAAGAACCATAGACCAGTGTTACTGACGCCCCATTTCACCAAAGTATTTGAAAGAACAGTTACAGAGAAAATCTATGACTTCTTGGAGACACTGGAAAGGTTTAACGAAAATCAGCACGGATTTCGATCAGGAAGCTCATGCCTATCGCAATTTATAGAGCACTATAACAATATCCTAGACGCACTTGAAGGCAATGTAAACTACGATGTCATATACACGGATTTTGCTAAAGCTTTCGACAAATGTGATCATGGTATAATAGCACATAAAGTGAAATACTCTCATATGGGAATAACAGGCAAAATGGGAAAATGGCTTTGCAACTTCCTCAGAGAACGTCTACACGTCGTCAAAATTCAAGGTATATCATCATCAGAATCGGAAGTACGCAGCTCAGTACCACAAGGAACAGTATTGGTCCCACTCTTATTCATTATCATGCTAACAGACATAGACAGTGGAGTAACCAGCAACAGTATAGTAACATCCTTTGCAGACGATACGAAAATCAGCAGAAAAATCAGCAATGCAAAAGAGGTGGATGCCTTGCAGAGGGACACGAACAGAATATACAAATAGTCAGAAGATAAGAACATGACATTTAACACCGAGAAATTTCAGTTCTTGAGATATGGTAGAAACGAAGAACTTAAACAGAGAACATATTATGCTCCAGATAGACAGGAAATTCAGAGAAGCACGAAAGCGATAGATTTGGAAGTTATAATGACCGATGGTGCGAAATTCTGGACACAAAACAGCTAGCGATTAAAAAAGCAAAAAGATTCGCGGGACAGGTACGAAGAACCTTTAACAGAAGAGACAAGACAGTAATGATTCCCCTGTTGAAAACACTGATCATACCAAAACTTCAATACTGCTTAGTCTTGACGTCCCCATATAAAAAGGAGGACATTAATAAACTAGAAGAACTTCAGAGACATATCACGCCAAGATTGATGGCTGCAAAGCACTCAACTACTGGGAAAGACTACGTAAACTAAATCTGTACTCCCTGGAAAGAAGAAGAGGAGGTACACCATTATCTACATATGGAAAATAATCGAAAAACTGGTACCAAACCTCAAACTAAACCCAATTACCATCCAAACAACGCTGAAAAATAGGAAAGGCAGAATGCGTAGTGTTCCCAAATTAAACGCCCGACAAGGGACCTCTTCAGCACTGAAGGAAAATAGCTTGGTTGTCAGGGGGCCAAGATTTTTTTAACCAGCTTCCAAAGGACCTCAGAAACGTTACAGGGGTCAAAGTTGAAGTCTTCAAAAAAAGACTAGATGCCTGGCTCAGGACGGTCGGTACCAGATGAACCGGGTGTACCTGGCTATGTGCAGTGGAGAGCGCAAGAGAGCAACTCGCTCCTCCATCAAGCCAGGCCTAGAGGCGGAGCCACCAGCTTGACCTGCGTGTGAAGAGAGACCAACGCACGGAACTACTACGAGGTTACGAGGTATATGAGATTGTAGGAGAAGGAGGTTATAAACACCAATCAACAGTGTTGGGCGCATTACTTTTTTAAAGTAACGGCGTTACCGTTACCGTTACTCGGTAAATAAATACTCGCAACAGAAAGTAACGTCATAGCAGTTACAGGAAAAAACTAAAAATGTAAAATAAAATTGCTCTTTGCACTTAGTATTACAAAAAAGAAAATTATTGAGCGGAATAAACTGAAATAAATCGTGAATAAAAAAATTACAAAATACTAAAGGATTAATGGATTATTCCTATAAGAAAAAAATAGAAACCTTAAAAGAAAGTAACGAGTAACGAATAATGATGAAAATGGAATGAAAAGTAACGGGGTTACCAATTTCGTTACAATATAAATAAAATTGTAGGAGAAGGAGGTTATAAACACCAATCAACAGTGTTGGGCGCATTACTTTTTTAAAGTAACGGCGTTACCGTTACCGTTACTCGGTAAATAAATACTCGCAACAGAAAGTAACGTCATAGCAGTTACAGGAAAAAACTAAAAATGTAAAATAAAATTGCTCTTTGCACTTAGTATTACAAAAAAGAAAATTATTGAGCGGAATAAACTGAAATAAATCGTGAATAAAAAAATTACAAAATACTAAAGGATTAATGGATTATTCCTATAAGAAAAAAATAGAAACCTTAAAAGAAAGTAACGAGTAACGAATAATGATGAAAATGGAATGAAAAGTAACGGGGTTACCAATTTCGTTACAATATAAATAAAATAACGGCGTTACAGTTACAAAATAAGCAACGCTGTTACTCCCAACACTGCCAATCAACCAGGGAAGTACTCCAGGGGGTACGTTAGGCAGAAGACAGGGAGTGCTGGAAGCTCATGCTCTCAAACACGCATTTCTCTCCCTCTTCTTCATTACACATACATGTATCTTACACACTACGTAATCTTTTCAAAATTAAAAAAAATGGCAACGACTTCAAGAGCCTCGGAGTCCACTGGGGAGGGAACCATAAATGTCCCCACTTCTGGCTTCCCCGATACCGATACCGGGATCGCAGACCCGGGAAGCAGGTCTAGTTCTGCTATTGCCCATCAGATATGTTCTGGGCCTCTGCCTGATTCACTCTTCATAAACCACTACAACATTCGTGGCTTTCCTCATATTTCCAAACTGTTGAACACCACCTCTCCTCCTCTGAGACTTACCACCTCTTCCTCACTAAAACTCAGATGTCTGGGACGAATGACAGCAACCCATTTTCTATACCCTCTTACTTTCTCTATACTCAATTTCACTCCAAATGTGTACGCAATGACCTAACTTGTTCTCCTATTCCCGAATTTGAATCCTCCGAATTCTATACCCTCTGCCTACGGCTTATATTCCACTTGAAATTAAATACATTTGCGCTATCTACCTTTCCCTTTCTCCTAATTCTACTGACTATCCAAAATTCTTTGACTACCTCATTTCCAAAGTAGAATACATTCTATCCAGTGGCGGATCTAGGATTTTTGTTTGGGGGAGACTGGTTGGGTTGGGATGCGGTTCTGAACCTAATCTAACCCAAAAAATATGCAACCCAACCCACAAAAACACTCGGTAATAAGTTTAATGTTCAGTGATTACTATATAATTTGTTAGAAAAACAGCCAATCTATAATTCTTTTAATGTTCAACAGAATAAAAAAAAACACTTATTTGACGATAGAATTAATGAACAGCCAATTTTTAGTTTACTGTCCAACCAAACCTGGAAAAAAGAAGATTCTTGTTTATTAATAAGATAACTAAAATTCTATTTACAACTGCCAATCTTTAGTTTGCTGCCATTACTGTAAGTCTGTGAAATGCTGTAAAAATTATTGTAAAGGGAATTACTGTAAATTATATCATTCTGATGAGGAATGAATTACGAAAAATGTGACACTGGATTTTCAAGTTACCACAGATGTGTCAGTTGTACTGATTGTATTGTATTTGGTGTAGAAGAAACTCCATATTTTCGCGTGAACAGTATGTCCAATACTAACAGATGGATGTTTATTCCTATTGTGCAAAAGTACTACCTTTGGGTTTGATTGTGACGAATCAATGAATAGTCGCCTTTCATTTGGGTTATGTTCCAGGCCCAGAGCCAGCACCAACCCACTTTTGTCGCCACAGGCTTAGGCTGTCTTTCATAAGGAAAAAAGATTCGATTTCTGAAAACTGATATCTTTGTGTTTTTGGCAGATTCCACTGTGGCAATCTTGAGCCCAGAAGTTTTGCCTGACTTTTTGAAAGACTCAAGTCTCTAACTGAGATCAGCTTCATTGATAAGATTTCCTCTTGATCTCCAACTTTACAGGAAAAGTAAATTCATGACTTTTTGACTAGAGAAGTTATATTTCGTTGCTGAGACGTAGGAGTGAAATCTCCGCGTATGTAGCAGAACGAATTAGAACTGCTGGTACATTGACGAGGCATGATACTCCAGTGAGATCTGAAAAATGTGAAAAGAAAGCATTATCTTTAATCTGAAATACTAATTTAAGGTTTTAGCGTCAATAAAGTTTAAATATTGCTGAAGGTCATAAGTTACGCATACCATAATAGAGAGTTATAAATGAAAAATAGGCAAAACTAGTTCCGTGTATAACTCAATAATGAGACGCGATAGAAAATTCTTTAGTACATCAGGGTCTTTTCAGTTTGGCGTACCGTGGATTTTCGAACTGAAAATTTGTATACTAATAAATTTTTATATTCTAATAAAGAAAATGACATTATTTTCGTGGAGAAATATGCGCAACATGCGAAAAAAATTGCATTTATATGCACACTAGTTTGCATGGCAAATGATCGTTATCTAAATTATGTAGTGTTATGTAGTGGGTTTTACAAAATAAAACGCAGACAATATCCTTCATTTATTAAAATTTGCAATATTTAATAATATTTTAATAAATAAATCTTTATTTGCATACCTTTTTCTCCATACGAACTCGCATAAACTAATTTTTGTTGTTGCTATTAATGTTTATTTGTTGCCTGCTTAGACTTAGTTTAGTCTGAATATTATTGTTGTAGTGTGAGCATGTGATAATGCAGTGGTGTGATCTATCTACTTGTGAGTTGCCCTAAGTCAATTGCACGCCAGGTTAGGTCAATTGAATGCCCGGTTAGGGCAACTGAATGCCCGGTTAGGTCAACTGTACGCCCTTGACGATTTGTTAGGTTAAGTCATGATATTTTCGTTAGTTTTAACGAAAATATCACGACTTAACCTAACCAATCGTGAAGGGCGTACAGTTGACCTAACCGGCCATTCAATTGACTTAACTGGGCATTCAATTAACCGGGGGCTGCACAGTAGGGTGTCCCGTTTTGGACGAATCTCAAAGTTATTAATGTCCAACCCTCTCATCTCGTGACAAATGATGATTTAAGTATGCTAACCAGTTTTTAGACCGAAATCAAAAAATTTGACCCCCGAGCACTCGATTCAAAAATTTAAGGGTAAAATTTTTTAAATTTTTTTAGTTTTTTCGATTTTATGCCTATCATTTCAATTTTAGACACTTATAAATGGTTCCATCTGATGCGTATTAAAAAAATGAATCATTTGATACTAAATTTATATAGGTTTAGCTTAAACATTTTGTGTTTATATGATTTTTTTTATATTTTTAAGGCATTTTATTAAAATTTTTAGAGTATTTCTCTTGTTGCTTTCAAGTTTATTAAATAAATAAGGCAAATAAGAGAAAATTAATCGTTTTCCGTTTAATTATCAAACAAAAATGGTAAAAATAATAAAAATATCCCTCTTTTATGGACTAGAAAAACAAAAGCTTCCTCTACATAAGAAAAAAAAAAAAAAACTTTTTTTTCATAAAAAATGACTAAAACTTCAACTAGGACAACATTTTTGATTCCTTACAGAAAGTAAAGATCAAATTTCGATACACGGACATTACATAATTATAAAATTAAAACAAGATGAGAAAAAATATAAAACAAGTGCAATGAAAAAAAAGTACTAAACTCCATAAACCTAAAATCTTCCTTTTACAATAAAGAACTAAGAATTTATTTTCGATTTTTCGAATGCGCGGCCTAATATTGTTTTTGTTTTTCATCTCTAGTGCTCGAATTAGCATAATCTTCTATTAATTTAACACCTCGTTCGGCCGTGTCATTTACTACTTTCATATAGTGTACAAAATTACTCATTCTTTTGAAATCTTCATCATCTTTCCATTCGTTTGCAGACTTTCTAAGCCAGTTACCAGAATAATTGAATAAATTCAAGAAGAGCCATGAGTTTGGCCCAGCTAGATCCGGAAGTCTCGTGGAAGGGTTAAGTGTAGGAAATGTTGGTGTCCTCGTCGGTTAGAAAATCCTCGCTTCTCAAATTTCGATATTGATTTAGCAATTTTGGTCTTCAATTCACCACTTAAATTTTCTGAAAATAAAGAAAGCGGTACCATTTCTTCAGTAACATACCAGAGGTGGCGATCAAGGGCCTTAATAGCCTGGTTTGCTACTTCTTCATCGATTTCCTTGTATGCTTTGCAAGTCGTGATATAACTGCAGGTCATTTTCAGGTGCTTCAACTCCTTTTGTAGATGACACCCAAACTTTGATATATATCATTACTATAAATTTGCATACTCTTTCCAGCTTATTCACCATATTTTCAGTGTAACCTGCTTGATCACTAAAAGCAAACATTTTATACAATACATGATTGTAGCCATCCATCTAGCCACGATGCGAGGCTCCAGGATGAAGCCAACGAATTCCTTTTGGTGGAGTTTGATTCAAAATCTGTAGGCATAACTCAGCACTTTCTTTATAATCCCCGCGAAGTAATACATTGCTATCTTCATTTTGCAGAATTTCATAAAGATATTTTGTTACATCTTCAATTTTATTCTTTAGGTATCTGTTTGTTATTTCCAATGTTTTATGTTTCTTGCTCGTATCTAAATTCTTCCATACAGTTTGTCTAAATTTTTGAAAAATTTCATGATCAGGTGATATTGATTTGCCAAATATTACTTTAAAAACATCATTCAAAATTCTCTCAAATATGTATATGATGCCTGCATGCGCACCAGAGTATTCTCTGTCCTAATAAGTCTTCTAGTCTTTTGCAGGCACCATTGATCCAACCGGAATTCGATGCGGTTGTATCGAAAACCAACGAAACCACTCTTCCTTCAAGGTTCCAATCCATAGCAGCTTCAAAAGTGGCTTGGGCTTGAGAAAATCCAGTAGCATCAGGGATATCTGAACCGCTAAAATTTTGCCTTCCTTCGCACTTGGCATTCCCGAAACTAAAATAGCCAACCATTCTTTCTTTTCACCTCTCAATTCTGTGACTATTTTAGAATCCCAATGGAGCGAAGAGAAATTTGGAGGCTCAAAATCGATTTTCACTTTCTTAGATGTGTTCTCCCTAGTTTTCTTTCCTGCATTCCAAGAAGTTGTTCTGGATAGGCTGACTGTTTCTAAATCTATATCACAGGCAGAAAGCACAGTAGCAGCAAAAGCTGTTCTTTGATTTAATGACAAGTTTAATCTGTCAGCTATATTGCTAACTTTAGAAGACTTCATAATATTTTAACGCTTAGGACCTTTTTTCGCACTCGAAAGTTTAAATTCTGGATCATCTTGCTCCGATTCTGAAGACGAATTTTCTTGATAGACCATATTCATTTTAGATGTTCCAGGCATTGCTTTCCTTTGTGATTCTTTTAGTTCACGGTTTTTTATTTCTTGGATTCTTTCAGCTTTAGTCTTCTTTTCATATATTTTATCTAGACCTCCTAACCACATTTCCCTTTCTCCTCTCTGATCTTCCAGAAATTTAACATCCCAAATTTTCGTTTCATTACTTCTTAGTGGATCTTTCATTATAATTTCTTCAGCGTTCTGAGAGCTGATGTCAAAAAGTTTTTTAAAACCTGGTTAAATTCCTGAAGTTTACTGTTACAATTAGGACGTTCTGCAATTCGTGCAATAGTATCTCTCTTTTTAATTAAGTCCTTTAATAACTGTTTAGGTCTCGGATGACGCCCAACATCTTTAGAAGGTATACTGGCCAGGATCCAAAAACGTTTAACTTTTTCCAAAACTACTTTTATTGTCTCCTCTACTGAGTTATTCCTCATGGAGTTTCTTTTTAGACTTAAAAAGTGAGGGAAAAAGTGCCCCCCTGTGTGGTTCCAAATGAGGAGGGAGATCTCCAAGAACAGAATCATCACGTTCCTTATCTTTTCTTAACTTTCGTTCATTCGAAGCCATAGTTAATCATTAGGTAACTAGTTGACTAGCTAAAATCCTGAAAAAAATAAGAAAAAAGTAAATAAAAACAATTTTTAAGCCAAACCTATATAAATTTGGTATCAAATGATTCGTTTTTTAATATGCATCGGATGAAACCATTTATAAGTGTCTAAAATTGAATTTATAGGCATAAAATCGAAAAACCTCAAATTTTTTAAAAAATTTGACCCTAAAATTTTCGAATCGAGTGCTCGGGGGTCAAATGTTTTGATTTCGGTCTAAAAATTGGCTAGCAAACTTAAATCATCATTTGTCACGATATGAGAGGGCTGGACATTAATAACTGAGATTCGTCCAAAACCGGACACCCTACTGCACAGCAACCTCGTATCCGGGCGTCATGAGCGATGTAAACTAGATAACGGTCATGTGCCATGCAAACTAGTCGAATTTTATCTTCATACTATGTTGCATATGTTTAGGAAAGAGTTAACTCGTATGTATACTGTACAGGCTGTTTATAAAGTCCCTATCTACTTCAGTGAAAACTTAGCAAAAAGAGTAAAATTCAATAACAATATAATAGAAGGCATACATTTAATGAATACTTAAGCATATAATTCTACATAAGCACCATCAGTATCTCTACAGAGTTCGAATCTGTCAGCAGCATTGCGGAACACATTTTGGAGCATGACAGGGGTTAGTTTTGTAACTGTTATTACGATACGAGCACGTAAATCTTGCAGATCTGTAACCCTCGTTTGATAGACGTTTGATTTGATAAAGCCCCATGCAAAGAAATCGAAGGGCGTTAGGTCAGGAGATCGAGCCGCCCAGAGCCTGTTGCCTCCACATCCGATCCACCGATTTGGAAATCGTTCATTTAGGTACTCCCGAACAATGTTTGCGTAATGACAAGGTGCCCCCATCTTCTTGAAAGACGACGGTGTTTAAAATGCCATCTGAATGAAGCTGGGACATTTACGTGCTCGTATCGTAACAGCAGTTAGAAAAATAACCCCTTTCATGCTCCAAAATGTGTTCCACAATGCTGCTGACAGATTCGAACTCTGTAGAGATATTGATGGTGCTCATGTAGAATCATATGCTTAAGTATTCATTAAATGTATGCCTTCTATTATACTGTTATTGAATTTTACCCTTTTTGCTACGTTTTCACTGAAATAGAGAGGGACTTTATAAACACCCTGTATATTATTCTTGTTACATCCGCAGTAATGTATAGGGTGGGCAAAAAGTCTGGGCACCCCCTCAAAATATTTACATACATAGAACGATAAAACTAAACTTAAATTTAAATTATCTGTTCAGGAAGTTTCATAACTGACGATCCATACATGAATGTCAGTTCCCTCTTCATATTTTGGTAGAGGACAAAGGTGCGTTTCTTCTCTGAGAATATAAACTTTGTTACTGTAACTCCTGAATTATTAATTCATGTTCCATCATTAATTTCTCCATTTTTCTTTCGTGTCGTATTTGCTTCTTTTCTACTTCTTTGTTTTCTCTCTCGTTGTCTCCTCTCTCTTTCTGTCTTTCTCGCTTTTCTACTTTTCGCCGTTCTTTCTCTATTTTCTGCTGTCTTCGTTTTTCTCCCGTCTGTCGTTGCCTCTTTTCTCTTTTGTACTGTCTTTTTCTCCCTTCTACCCTTCTTTGTCTATATTTGGACACTCTCTTCTCGAACAATTTCCTCGTTTCCTTCTCGTTCAGCTCTAATTAAGTAATTAGCTAGTTTCGTGAACTCTTCTTGGGCTTTCCTCAGTAGAGGCGAACGCTTGTATTAGCCCAATTCCAAGAACAGACATTACATTCTTCGAACGTAAGAAGACGACGAGAAGAATCTTCAAACTTTTAATAAATAAAGTGAAATTGGAGTAATTTTTATTAATTTTTAATTCAAAAGAAATCACTGGTTTTAAAAATGCTTCCCGCTCGCTCTGCTGTTTTTTTTTTTTTAACTGATTTTGTAATCAAAATGAAACGTAATTTATTCATAGTTTAAAAGATACGATTTTATCAAATTAAAGTTATGAATTTTCCATTGTATTTTCTGATTCACAAAAGTTTTGAAAGGTAATGA
This sequence comes from Bathynomus jamesi, assembly GCA_023014485.1. Lineage (NCBI taxonomy): Eukaryota > Metazoa > Arthropoda > Malacostraca > Isopoda > Cirolanidae > Bathynomus > Bathynomus jamesi. Next base: position 80,146 of record JAJOZX010003483.1, read on the forward strand.
AATGGTTCACGCATACGCAGATCTTTTCTTTCGTTCATTGTTTTCTCTTTTGGAGACCGATTAATTTTGCGACACATCAAAACATTTCCAATTTTACGAGAAAAATCGTAAAGCAGAGCTATGCAAGTGGAAAACGAATAATGTTCATAATATATATATATACCGGACTCCAATAAACCTTAGCCCCCCCGCCCATGGCCTAAACCATTAGAGGTACAGTAAAACTAAACATACCTTACAAAAGAGAATTTAATCCTGCATTTAATGAGAACCAATTAAAACTTGGTGTTCCCGCCATTGGCTTCCAAGACAGCCTGAATTCGCTTTGGGTAGCTTGCCAAAAGTGACGTGAATAGATCTTGATCGTTACGCAAATTTGCTAAAACAGTTTCAATGTGTTGCGTCATTGTATCCTTCGAAAATCGATTTGCTGCAGGTTCTTGAAACAAGAGACATTCAACCTTGTCCTTTATAACTGATCCAATGTGTTCACAGACGTTCAGGTCAGGAGAATTTCCTGGCCATTCTTCATTTCCAAAGAAATCGATCTCATGGTTCCGCAACAACTGTTGAGTGGCTAATGTCTTAAAGTAGGGGGCCTTATCGTGCAGAAGTGTGACCTGATCGACATCCATAACATTGTTTGGGTTTCTTAGAAAAGGAATGACATGCTGGGATAGAATAATATCACGAAAATACTGTCCATCCCAACTCTGACCATTTGGCTTCAGCACCCACATGAGCTTCTTTGCAGTGAACAAAACAAACACACCAACACAGTCTGGACTTTTTAATAATTCGCGATAATGTTCATTGTCATCGATTTCATCTGGTGTTGTGGCCCACACTCGATCATTTTGGTAGTTAGGCCGACATGTTACATAAACAAAAAATTCATCGGAGACAGCTAAATGCATGAAATCATCCACATCCCAATCTTCAAGATGATAATGGGCAAACCACATTCTGTCATCGATGTTAAGTTGAGTTTTTCTTGGCTTTGGAAGTTCATGCCAAGGCTTTAAACCTTGCCTATGACGGTACAGTCGAATGATCTCATCACTAACGATCTTTCCTCTCAACACTTCGATCTCTCTAGAAAGTTTAGCACAGCTGTTTTTCCGCTTACGCGTACCGCTTTCAATGATGTCCTTTGTTTCCTGAGAGAGTGGCAAATTTGGGCGCACATATTTGGTTGTATCCATTTCACATTCATTCAAAGTTTTATTCCAATTTCTTTTGACGAAGTCCTCACTTCTTCGCAACTTTTTGGCAACCCATGAACGTGTTATAAAGGTGGCTCCAGCATCACGAGCTTCCCGAAATGTTATTGCTCGTATGCGATCTATCACACGTTGCCTCTCCGAATCACCAATTAATTGAGAAGCCATTATATTATCACTTTATCAGCTAGAGCAGCGCTGTCCAACTTGCGGCCCGCGGAATGGACGTTTGCCAAATTTCATTTCTGAATTTTCTTCCCTATTTTGTCATTTCTAGTAGGGAGAACAACATTCAGCGGGTTCCTAAGTCGTATTAACCAACAGTGTATGATTATAGGCAACATCTTGATAATCACTAAAAACTATTTCGATATAAGTAAACATGTAAGCTGCAAATGGGAGGGCTAAGGTTTTTTGGAACCCTTATATATAGTGGCTCGTTGGCACTATGATGATGTTAATTATAATGTTAATGAATGTTAATAATTATTGCTTAGGATTGCTTGAGGTTGGAGTCACCTGGTCTTTTCAGACGAAATAATGTTACTAATTAATTAAGGAAATTAATAGAGTGAGTTTTCTTGTTTTATTAAACAAAATAAATGAGATTTAAATGAAACAAATGAGGTTGCAGTTGTTTGAATGAAAGTTCAGTCGAAATGTATAAATGTTCGCTTGACTAATGACTTCAATATTATAATAACGCGCGAGGTAATGATTAGTCTTTCTATAAAGTTAGGTGAATGACATTAGAACAATGGGGCCTGCTACAACATTGTTTACATGATGGGATCTAACGTGTCACTGAGGTCCTTTGAGGATGGAGGTGAGATGCGACTGAGGCAGAGGCAAATGCCTTGAGTGTGGCTCGCGATGTGACGTCGTCTTGGTCGTGGTTGTGTGGAAATCGCGAAAGTATCTGAAGGCGTCTCTGTCTCTACAGTATGTGGAAATCACGAAAGTATCTGAAGGCGTATCTGCCTCTAGAGTATGTGGAAATCACGAAAGTATCTGAAGGCGTCTCCGTCGCTATATATATATATATATATAATATATATATATATATATATACTTCCTCTTCATTCCCTCCTCTTTTCTATTCCGACGGCTCAGTTGCCGTCTCTTCTTCTGACAAAGCTGAACTCTTCGCTCAAACTTTCGCCTCCAATTCAACCATGGACGATCCTGGAGCTGTTCCTCCATCTCCTCCTCCCTCTGACTTTATTATGTCTGAAATTAGAATCTCTTCCGAAGATGTTCGTTCTGCACTATCTGGGCTCAACTCTAGGAAGGCGTACGGTCCTGATAATGTTCCTACTTAACAACTGTGCTACATTGCTGACACTCTGCCTATGCAAACTCTTTCGTCTTTGTCTTTCTTCTAGTACTTTTCCTTCATGTTGGAAGTTCGCTTTTATTCAGCCTGTCCAAAAGAAGGGTAACCGGTCTCGACCCTCCAACTATCGTCCAATTTCTTTGATTTCTTGTCTTTCCAAAGTTTTTGAATCTATCCTTAGTAGGAAGATTCTTAAACACCTCTCTTCTCACAATCTTCTTTCAGATCGCCAGTATGGGTTCCGCAAGGAACGCTCGACTGGCGATCTTCTTGCATATTTCTCTGAATCTTGGTTATCCTCTTTTTGGGATTTCGATGAAACTTTTGCTATTGCGCTAGACATAGCAAAAACTTTTGATAGGGTTTGGCACAAATCCTTAATTTCCAAACTGCCCTCCTTTGGTTTCTATCTTTCTATCTGTGCCTTCCTCTCTAATTTCCTTTCTGGTCGAGCTATAGCTGTGGTTGTAGATGGCTACTGTTCTTCTCCTAAGGCGAATAGCAGTGGTGTTCCTGATGGTTCTCTCCTGTCACCCACTCTTTTTCGTTTTATTTAGTAATGATCTTTTAAGTCGCACTTCCTGTTCTATTCACTCTTATGCCGATGATTCCACTCTCCACTTGCCCACCGGCTTCACAAAGTGTCCCTCTCAATAGTCACCCTATGACTTGCGTAGGACGGCTATGGAACACCTGACCTCTGATCTTTTTGCCATTTCTGAATCTGATTGGGGCAGAAAAAAACCTTGCGGCTTTCAATGCCTCAAAAACTCAGTTCCTCTATCTGTCTTCTCATCACAATCTTCCACATGACTATCCCTTTACCTTCAAGAACACACAACTGAAAACTTCCTCTTCTCTTAACATTCTTGGCGTTTCCTTTTCTCGTGATCTTTCCTGGAAAGATCACACATACTCTCTTTCTAAAACAGCTTCTAAGACGTTACGTGTGCTGTACCAGCTCCGCAGTTTCTTCACACCCGCTCAGTTTCTCTCTTTGTACATGGGTCTTGCCCGCCCCTGTATGGAGTATGCTTCTCATGTATGGGGTGTCTCAACTCACACAACCGTACTTGACCGGGTAGAATCAAAGGCTTTTCGTCTCATCACTTCCCCACCTCTTATTGACTGTCTTCACTCTCTCTCTCTCTTCGCCACAATGTTGCCTCACTCTCTCTTTACTCTCGCTATTATAACGGACACTGCTCTCCTGAGCTCTTTAACTGCATGCCCTCTCCTTCAAAGAGAACACGCAGCTCCAGACTTTCAACACTCTCATTCCTTTTCTGTCGAACTCTCTAACGCAAGGGTTAATCGGTATTTTCAATCTTTCATCCTCTCAACTGGTCAACTCTGAAACAATCTTCCTCACTCCATCTTTCTCCCTGTCTATGACCACACTTTCAAACCCAGAGTGTCCTGGCATTTCCAAAACCCTAGACCTTGATTTTGTATCTCTTCTTCCTCTATTTGCTGGTGGGGGGGGGGGCGCTTTTGCGGGCATTCGCCTTTGTCCCCTCCTTCCTACACACACATATATTATATATATATATATATATAATTATATATAATATATAGAGAGAGAGAGAGAGAGAGAGATAGAGAGAGAGAGAGTACATGGGGTGAATGTCACAATTTTTAAACACGTGAAATAAATAAATAAGGCACACGTCTCTTACCACTTGTCTTTGTATTAAATTTAATATATATATATATATATATATATACTGTAATATATATATATATATATATATATATATATATATATATATATATATGTGTGTGTGTGTGTACTGTATATGTGTATATATGTACTGTATATAATGTACAGTTGCCCGCATATGTAATGTTCCTCGCCTCACAGGCGACTCCGTACATGTTGCAACGCAGCAGTGTTAATCAAGGTACACCAACTGGGGGAAGGTGGGGTGGAGGGGGGACAACCGAGTCCAACGACATATAACACAGACATATATATCTAAAGGACAATTGAATGTGCAGTCATTGACATACAGGTAATTGTAATGTAATGTCTGTGTTCATAAAGATAAACAATTAATATGATCGTGAAAAGCGTTGAACTCCATGTAGTTTACTAGCCTTATACAGTAATAAGGTGCCATTATGATTACTGCAAATTTATATGAAGAGTTACTACTATAGAACTTTTTATATGCTAGTGAATGCGAAATGTTTGCCTGCAGGAAATTTTCGCGTTTTTCGCGTAGGCTATAGTTTACACGAAAATATCTAGCAGACGAAAATTTGACAATTTAAACTAATCTTTGGATGATAGTAAGAAAATAAAACTTAGATCATTAAAATACTTTATTTGAAAAGTAAATTCAGTATATTGTAATAAAACATTGTAAAGTAAAAGCAGTGAAAACATTTTAAATTCTACTTTATTATTACTGTATAGTAGGCTGACCATACGTACCGTTTTGAACGGGACAGTACCGTTTGTTTTATATTTCCTGGCCGTCCCGTCGTTTTAATAAAAATGTCAATTTTGTCCCGGTTTATGTACTTACTTTTTCATGAATACAGAATATTACATAACCCCGTCCCTTTTTTGCCATCCCAATGTCCCGTTTTTGTCTCAAGGAAATATGGTCAGCCTATGTATAACAAGAATGTCATGAATGTCGCTAATTTCCCAACCCTTCCGAATGATCTCCTTCATTTTGTTTAGGTTATCCCATGCAGAGACAATCTATTTAGCATGAATAGGTTTCAGTGTGGAGAGCTTCAAATCTATTTTACCGAGAGATTCATTTACGTTGAGTGCTGCTGAAACTTTATCCGCATACCAAGAGGTAAAACTTGCCTTGATATACGACCTGATCACAGTCCAGAATAAATGTCGCCATTCATACGTCACTTTAATCTGTAAGATTATAACTAGCAACTGTTGACCGCGAAATTATGATGCCTCAAACTCGTCCAAGGATATGAAAGAGCAAAATTTGCTGCCGCGAAATTAACTTCGTTTACAGTATATATACTTATAAACTCGTATAATATTATACTAATGTTTGTGAAATGACGTTGATGGGCCAAACTGAGGTGTTGATATGGTTATTGGCATGATCTATGCTCATATCATATTTCTACACCGTATGACGAACACCGACTCTGAAAATGAATCCAACTCAAGATAAAATTGCAGAGCGAGGCCGGATAATTGGTATACGGGAAGCAGGCCTCTCTGTAACTGACATAGCCATGGAACTGAGAATTTCGAAGCCTACTGTTCAACGCTGGGTGCAGAGGTGGGTGGCAGGAGACTGGGAATCTGCTTGATCGTCCTAAGTGTGGGGCACCAAAAAAGACCACCCCAGAAGAAGACCGGAGAATAATCAACGAAGTGCAGAACGATCCTATCAACAACGCAGTCGCCATCCGGGAGACACTACATATGGGCGTGTCAGTGGACGCCGTAAAGAGACGGTTGCATGAAGCAGGATATCATCACCGTATTCCTTCCAAAAAAGAGAGGATCGAGGAATGACATCGTCAGGCCAAACTCTTGTTTGCTCGTCAGCATATAAATGATGATCTCGCATACTGGAGCAGAGTTATCTTCCCTGACGAGAAGTTTGCGTCTACAACTCACGGCTGTTTTTGGTGTTGGCGACAGGACAGCACGAGATATACGTGCCAAAATATTTACGAAGTGGGCACGTGACGGCGAATGTGTGGGGATGGGTGCACCTGCAAGAACTAGGAGAGCTGACTGAGATCCACGGGAGGTTTACGGCAAATCAATATAGAGAGATCATGGAGGAGGTGATGCTGCCTTCTGTACGCGCGTATTGCCTTGCCCTATCCTGAGCAGATTATCTTTATGCAGGTATGTTCTATTTGTGTATTATAGAATATTATACTATTACTACAGTGATTTATGTATTACACGCATTTGTATGTCCGGTTTCCACATTTACATAGGAGTCTAGGCTGACCATACGTACCGTTTTGAACGGGACAGTACCGTTTGTTTTATATTTCCTGGCCGTCCCGTCGTTTTAATAAAAATGTCAATTTTGTCCCGGTTTATGTACTTACTTTTTCATGAATACAGAATATTACATAACCCCGTTCCTTTTTTGCCATCCCAATGTCCCGTTTTTGTCTCAAGGAAATATGGTCAGCCTACATGATAGGACGAATAATGGTCATAAAATTGTCTCTTTCAGTACTATGACAACACTAGGATTTTATTCTGGATAACTGCAGAATATATTATTGGTATAACGGCGCACAATTACATTTAGCTGAGAGAAACCCCTAATACATAGGGGTTAAAACCTATCTCGAATAGTGGGTTACTGATGAAGCGTATGGATGAGATATAATTCTACTTTTAATATTTAAAATTCATCTGCAAGACAACTCTCCCATCCACACTGCCAGGATTGTTAGAAGGTGGTTCGAGGAGCAGCGAAATCTAGAACTACTGGACTGGCCTAGTAAAGGGTGTGACCTCAATCCCATTGAAAACGTGTGGGGGAATGTGGTGAACTCGTGGGAGCCTGGGCAGGAGCGGACTAACCGCCAGCTGCTGGATCAACTATGGCTGAGTGGGAGATGTTCCGAAGGAACCCACACATCATATATAACCATATTGCATCTATGCCACACAGATTACAAGATGTAATAGACAATAATGGGGGATGGACCAAATATTATCTATGAACCGGGTACAGCTGTTCCATTTATGTTAATCTATGGCAAATTGTGAGCATTTTGCATCCTATATACTATTGAGCTAAAATGTGTCTGTGTCTGTGTGTCTGTCCGCTTTCTTCGGAACCGTGCACAGACTAAACGGCATATCGGAAAATTCTGCAACCACCACCAACTGATAGCCAATGAGCTGCCGATGTGCTCTATCAAGTTTCCCGGTCCTAGGTCACTCCGCGGCCGAGCTATTTAATGTCTATTACAAGTTAATGTAAGTACTTCAAAAACGAAAATGACGAGAGCAAAAATACATAATAAACAGTTTGGTAGTCCTGATAATAGTTTGGTAGTCCCGATAATACGTAAGTACAGAGGGGGGGGTAGTGGGGGAGGGGATGGGGTAATTGGGGTAGTGGGGGTGGGGGTGGGGTAATTGGGGGAGTGGGGGTGGGGGTAATGGGGAGAGGGTGGGGGCAATGGGGGTAATGGCGTTTTTTATTTTTGTGTGTGTGGGTAATGGGGGAGTGGGGGTGGGGGTAATGGGAGAGAGGGGTGGGGGTAATGGGGGTAATGGCGTTTTTTTACTTTTGTCGCTTAGCCACTTCTTCCTATGAGGGCCTCATATAATATAATTTTAAATCTACAACCAATAAAAAAAAATTATCCATTCAATTTTAAACCGTATCAGAATATACAGCTAGCTGTGACATATACTGCTACATATACTGTGACATATACTGCTACCTGCCCGGAGGGCGATAGCGAGCTACCGCTTGTGATAAACTATTTAGTAAAACATTCTCAACCATTGCATATTTGTTGTCATAAGGAATTGGCGTTTAATTGTTTATATACTGTATATATATTCCTTGTGAAGATCTAGTAATATCTCCACATTGATAACACAGGTCAACAAAAAAAAAATTTTTTTTCGTTGCCAAGGAAATTCGTACGAATTTAGGGTATTTTGGGGTTGCTGAATTCCAAAATGAAAGTAGTTTTTCCGATTTGGCTCTAGTTCTTGAGATAATGAATACCCTCAATTAATAGGAAACGTAACCATAACGCGTGCATATGGGAAACTACCGGAACATTCTAGATGGTGTGACCGAATAAAATGCCATTATGTATTTCATGTGTTTACTTTTGTATGATTTGAGACAATTTCAATGCGATTTGTAAGTAGGCTCCGCCTGAACATTAAATTTTTTGCATTTTTACGTGTTTCAATGGGGTACCAATTATCTCATAAATTAGAGCCAATCTAGCAAAACCGATGTCATATTCGGAATCAGCACCACAAAGTTACCCCAAAATCACTCTAATATGATTGGCAATAAAATGAGTGTTGACCAGTGTAATGCAACAAGAAATCTGGAAAACAATGGGTTTATCTGTCCATCGTGATTACATCATTATCTCTCCACATTGGTAATACAAATACACTCTGGAAAACACTATTAATATAATAGGCATCAGCCACAAACCGGTGGTGATATACTGCTTCATGCAACCGTCACCTTACGGTTTCCACTGATACGCCCATATGTAGTCTGTCCTAGACTGCGACAGCAAGTAACCATGTCATCACCACGGTTTGGCCCAGCAACGTCATTTCACAAACATTAGTATAATAGTGTATGAATTTATAAGTATATATAAATATGTTTATGCTAGTATAACCGTGGATTATTCTTATGTGGTTTTGATAATCAGTTACTGTTATTCAGATCGAAACTGTAAACAAGTTTTTTGTGTAACAATCGATAAGCCATTTCCCACTAACTCTCTCTGCCCCTCCCTCTACCTCGGTCTCTCTCACACTGTCTCAATTTTTTTCTCGCTCAATGTAAATATATGTATTGACATATAATCGTCAATACATATAATCGTGGAGATTCGTAAGTTAGTAAAGGTTTAAGGCTGCACACGGACTCTACAAATAGCTTTATTAGTATTGTTACATAATGATTTAATATATATTCAAGACTGGTGGGTGGGGAAGGGGAATGAGGGAGTGTGGAGGATGGTTGTGTAATGTCTATTTTTGGTTCAAATTCTCCAGTATATATAAAGTGGTATTGTGGTATCTATTCATATAGACTTGCAGTAACCATAATGGAACCTTATTACTGTATAAGACTAGTAAACATGGAGTTCAACGCTGTTCACGATCATAGTAATCGTTTATCTTTATGAGCACGAATTGTTAGAGTTCATATTCTGAATGATTTCCTTCTTTCTGATCAAAGACCATTAGAAATATTAATTAACGTTACCAATTTATGCGCAACACGACTTAACAAGAACTCAATAGGTAAGAATAATCACGTCGATTGGTCCAATGTTACGATGCAGCAGAGAATGGAATACAAAGACAGAACAAGTCACCTCTCTAATAATTTATAAATTTTGCACCTTGCCTGTAATAATCCTTGCTCAAATGATTTTCACTGTAAACTTATAGATAGGTATTATAGTAAGATAATATCCCTGTTAAGAGAAGCAGAAAGCCCCCTGATTAAATCTTACAACTATCATACCAAGATTATTCCTGGATGGAATGATTTTATTGCTCCCCTGAAGAGAGAATCGAAAGACGCCTATGATTTGTGGTGCTTTCATGGTAGACCCAGATTAGGACCAGTATACTTGAATATGTATAGGAGTCGGGGTCAGTATAAGGCGGCCATAAGGCGATGTAAACAGGAAGAAGAGTCTATTCGAGCATCAAAAGCCTGTGAAGCTCGCATACTGTAAATAACGATAATAACAAATTTTGGAAATTTGTTAAGAATCAAACGGGTGTCAAAAGTGTCCTCCCTCCGACAATCGATGGGGTGTTGGGGGAGGATGAAATTGCAAAGCTGTGGAAAAACCACTATTCTAACATTCTTAACAGTGTGAGTAGGGATAATCTTAAGATAGATTGCAGCGAAACGACTGTGGGAGGGACAAGGGAAAATACTTTGATATCATTTTATGAAGTAAAGAGGTTAATTAAAGTGTTAAAGACTGGTTCTGCGTCAGGGGTAGATGACTTATCGAACGAGCACTTAAAATATGCAAATGACGTAGTATGTCTGCATATATCATTGCTCCTATCAGCCATGCTGGCTCATAGCTATATCCCTGCAGTTCTTGAGGGTATATATCTTGCGCCTGGTCAAAAATAAGTACGGAGACATTCTGTCCAGCAATAATTACAGGCCTATTGCTGTCGCTTCCTGCTTCTCGAAACTACTAGAAAAACTCTTGTTACGCCGATTAAATGATTTCCTATGGACATCTCCTAATCAGTTTGGCTTTAAAAGGTCCCACTCAACTGACCTGTGTATCTATGTACTTAAGGAAACAATATCTAAATACATTGACAGTATTTCAACCATTTATAGCTGTTTCCTAGATATAAGTAAGGCATATGATAGGGTGAACCACAATATTTTATTTGCAAAACTAGAAGACAGGAAGGTTCCCATGTACATATTAAATTTATTGAAATTTTGGTATTCCCACCAATCTTTCACTGTTAGGTGGGGCAATGTACTATCCGTGTGTTTTGGCTCCTCTTGCGGGGTGAGACAAGGCTCCTTGGTCTCCCCTATGCTGTTTAATGTGTATATTGACGGATTAATTGCTTCATTTAATGAGGCAACAGTGGGATGTTGTACAGATAACACAAGGATAAATAACTTAGTTTATGCCGATGATATGGTGTTAATAAGTCCCTCTGTTAAAGGTCTGGATCGGCTAATAAAAGTCTGCGAAGTGTATTCGCAGAAACATGATATTCTTTTTAAAGTTACAAAAACTAAGGTTATGCAATTTCATCCTAAAAGCTGTAATCAGCCAGCTGATATAAGGTTTAAAATGAATGGTGAAGTAATTGAGGAAGTACAAGAGTTTAAGTATTTGGGTCAAACTATTACCAGCTCCTTGAGTGATGACTCGGATATAAGAAAACAATCTCGAAGCCTGTGTGCTAAAGCGAATATGACCATAAGGAACTTTCGATTCTGTACAAGTGAAGTTAAAGACACTCTCTTTCGTACTTTCTGCAGTAATATATACGGACAGCAACTGTGGGTGAATTATAAAAAAAGGTTCTGGCAGAACTCTAAATTTGCTGTACAACAGGTCTTTTAGACTCTTACATAAATTATCGCCGAGATGCTTAGCTTCGCAAATGTTTGCCACCCGCAATGTCCCGAGCTTCCCGGAGGTAACAAGACGTGCTCAACACAGTCTAATGCAAAGAATTAAAAAATCAACCAAACCGATCATCCAAGCTATCCATGAGTCCTGCCATTTATCCTCTAAGCTATGTAATTCTTGGTACGAAAACGTCTGTCTGTAGCTCCACTTAACTTCGACATTACAGTATTATTTCTAATCAATTGTATATATCATATTTCTATCCTTAGTATATGAACTGTCATTGTATTAATAATATTTGTCATATGGACTATAGTCTGCCAATAAACCTTTTCATTTTCATTTTCATTACATTATAATTAGGGGCCGTTCAAAAATTACGTAACGCTATTTTTGCTAAAACTTAATACCCCAGATCCCCCAGGAACGTTCTGTAACGCTAGACCAGACACCCTCTAAGATGTTATGTAACACTTCACCCACCCCCACACCCCACACGTTACGGAACGTTATAGGGTGTGTGTGTGTGTCAGGTTTTAGCAGAAATAGCGTTACGTAATTTTTGAACGGCGCCTTACCTATATGTCAATGTTGTATGTTGTTGGACTCGGTTTTCTCCCCTCCACCCCACCTTCCCTCAGTTGGGGTACCTTGACTATCACTGCGGCGTTGCCACATGTAGAGAGTCGCCTGTGCAGCGAGGAACATTACATAAGCGGGCAACTGTACATCCATTGTATCTTTGTACAGCGTAAATAAAACAGGAGGGATTAGCAAAAAATTAACAAGTACTGATTAAAGAAATAAAAGTATTTTAACGAACTGTGGTCCATTTTACATGTTCCCGAAATGTTATTGAAATTATTTATAAAGGACAGTAATAGCAGAGCACCGCAAAATATTTGCGGTTAAATTAGTATCTTTATTGCAACATTACTTCTTTAAATACAGGATTTCTACTTATTCCTTCACCAAACACTTTAATAGAATCAAAACTTCTCATTCTCTGAAAAAGCTGTCCATCCGTAAAAACAAGCTTAGGAATATAAATACAAAACATTTGCGGTCAAATTAGCATCCTCATCAAAGCAGACCGAGAGCAATGCAACAGAATTATGAGGACGCTATGGCAATTTTAAGAAAATTTTGAAAATTTATTACGTTTATTTGCAATCCAAGATGGATTGAAATCGCTGAAAGCATTGAAGCTTATCAAAGACCAGAACATAGGCCAGATATTGTTGCGAGAGTTTTTCACATGAAACTAAAAGAGCTGCTTCATGATTTAACAATGAACTTAGGTTCGGTTAGGTTTGGTTACGTATGTAATTTTCTTGTTCTTGAATAAAAATGCACTTGATTTTCCGAGTATATGTTTTATTGTTTTAATTATTTTATTTATTATTAACCTTACTATTTTTTTCTATGAACTTTTTCCCTATCTGGCTTCTTTTAAAAGTTGTTTAAAAGTTGCAATATCCTTAGGATCGTTCCAGAACCGAGATCTTTCCAACGGTGTAAAGATGAGTGCCCTACGTTGAGCGGTTTCCGAGAAAAACGACGGACAGACATGAGGACAGAAACTGTGTATTATTATTATTATTATTATTATTATTATTATTATAGATAATGTGGAATCTGGATGTGAAATCCAGATCATGTGGAATTCAGAATGTTCTTTTCAGTTGTCTTTATTTTCAATAAGAATTTTAGAATTCTCCCAGTTAATCATATCTATACATATGGTTTAACAGTGTATTAGAATTGTTTGCCGTCCTACACGTATATTTACGCTGCTTTACTCTGACGCCCAAAGTTTTTCCAGTTTGACCAATATAAATTGAGTCGCATTGTTACATTTCATTGGAGTAGATATAGACAACTGCATTATCTGGGCTGTTCTTTATTAGGCGAGATTTAACAGTATTTTTATACCTAAAGACTATTTCAATTCTAATGGTTTTAAGTAATGTCGGAAGATGTTTAAAATTACGTGGTAAGAGAGGCTAAGGATATTTTCATGATCAAATCTTTTTGAATTACAATATTATAATAATATTTTTTAGCTTTGATTAAGCAATTTTAGAGAAATGGAATAGGATAAAGTTTAATGCTAATTGTTCATAATACTGCCTAACTCAATCTAAAAATTCAGGACTATAACAATTCTTAATGCTCCGAGAAACACACAAGAAAGTAAAGATTTTATCGAGGGGCGATGGTCAAAATAAAAGTGCACATACGAGTCATTATTAGTAAACTTTACGAAAAACTTCATATTTGAATTGATTTGTACATCTCAGAATTTTTCAATCCAGAAATGATAAGCATTGTTGTGCGCAACTCTTTGAGTTATATTCTGCGCACCTTTATTTCTATTGTAACTTCTGACACCATTTATGTAGTGCCCAACCCGTTTGTTTATTTATGGTGCTGGACACCCTTTTAATTATGTTAATTCACTTCACTGACACCCTTTAAGTTGGGCGCTACCCTTTAATTCTATTTCAAATTATTTCTTATTTTTGTTCAGGATGACTCGGCCTATCCAGACGGATGGCCCTTTAAATTGATAGGCGTAAGTTCCTTCGGCTTTCCAGAAGCCTACTTTGAATGTTAATTCACCCTCAGCTTACAAGAGAGGCCTATTGCAAGGTATCTAAAACAACACACGCCCTCTTATAAAGTTCATTAAATTTCACTCGAATCAGTACATGAATTTAGCAAATTAGTCTGAAGTAAATCTACAAATTTTCCATACAATACAATTCAATTATAAATTCAAAGAGAAAGTTCACAGTTGTCTGAATTTAAATCCTTTAAATGTACCAATTATAAATTCAAAGAAAAAGTTCACAGTTATCTGAATTTAAATCATTTATATAGAGGGGCTTTATATTTGAGTATAACAAAACAAGTAACGAGAAATGAAGTGGTCGAAATCGACGAAGAAATTTGAAGAATTATTCTACTTACGACTGCAGGTGACAAATTACTCTCAATTGTGCTGCGTACGGACCGCGGATTTATGGCCCGCCCAAAACCAAAACGACAATCTACCAAATGGAGCACCGACAATCCAGCGCAGGACAATTCAGCGCCGACAATTCAGCGCCGACAATTCAGCGCAAAGACAATTCAGCGCAAGACAATTCAGCGCCGACAATTCAGCGCAAGTCAGTACAGTTAAAAGTTTAGTTAAAAATAATAAAAATAAATCGCAATAAATAAAAAAGAGAAAAATTTGTATATTTATATATATGCTAAATTGGGTCTGTATCGAAGGAGTGACATTTCAAAGGAGTGACATTTCAAAGGAGTGACATAACAAAGGAGTGACATAAATACCGTAACGAAGGAGTGACATAACGAAGGAGTGACAAATCGGAGATAAAATTCAAAGGAGTATAATTATTAAAATTTTATTTAAAAAAACAAAATTTGTTAGAATTGTTAAAATTAAGATTTTATTTCAAAAACTAGAAACTTAACCTAACCTAACCTAACCTAACCTAACAGTTGCAAGCCTCTCTTCCCTCTGGATTTGTTCTTTCTTCTTCTTTGTTGGTATTTTCGCGCTGAATTGTCTTGCGCTGAATTGTCTTGCGCTCAATTGTCTTGCGCTGAATTGTCTTTGCGCTGAATTGTCTTGCGCTGAATGATCGGCGCAGAATTGTCTTGCGCTGAATTGTCGGGTCACGCTACCAAATAACGGGACTTCCTTCCGAACCCAAATTGACGGGTTCAGTAAACTAGGGCACAGACGTACCCCGTTTAGCTTTTAATTTGAACCAAATTAAATTAATGGAAAGTTCACAAAATTCTTGGTCCGTTGGCTAACATTAATTAAGATCCAACCAAGTTCTCGGTTAAGGTCGCTAACAATAAAATTCTTATGCACAAGTTCCGCGTAAACGAATGAAATGCAATACAAGTTCTTAATTTCAATCCTGAGACAGTTATACTTTCAATTCTAAATTTTCTTACACCACAAGTCTAATAGGGTTTATTTAGCCACAGTTAATTTCAAGGCGGACGACTACCAACTGACTTAACCATTTTCGAATTTACTTTACAATTTTGAAGGACCCCGCCTTCCAATGTTCTGAAAGCCTATCAAACCATTTGTTTCTCCCAAGGCCGTTCCCCAGAAGGTTATTACCCATACAA
Organism: Bathynomus jamesi; assembly: GCA_023014485.1. Classification (NCBI taxonomy): domain Eukaryota; kingdom Metazoa; phylum Arthropoda; class Malacostraca; order Isopoda; family Cirolanidae; genus Bathynomus; species Bathynomus jamesi. The sequence goes on from JAJOZX010003483.1 coordinate 95,716, forward strand.
GAGGGAAAGAAGGCGTCTTTACTACGTTTCCCAGGATCCTGGGACCCCTGATTGGAGCTGGACCTGACTTCCGAGTATAGACCCCTCCTTCTTCCCAAAAATACATTTAAATATAGTTAACAGATTCGAAGTCCCAATTTTATGACTCACGTCGTGGTTCAATTTTAGCAAGCGTCTTCGAATCTGCCTTACAAAAGTCGCACCATCCAGCGAAACGAATCCAAAAATTTTCGACTCAGCGAAAGAGGAACCCAACCATTTCGCATATACACCCAAATCCGTTGGATTGCCCTTCCCGTTGGGGTCGGGTCTCGGTGATAAATCTCTGTCCCAACGGTGGCCCGAAGATATCACCCCCGAAAATTCCACCCCGAAAATTCCACCCCGAAAATTCCACTCCACGAAAATTCCACCCCACGAAAATTCCACCACACGAAAAAAGAATGCAGGTTAAGAAAAAATTAAAAATGTAATTAAAACAAATATTTAATTAAAAATCACAGATAAAAGTAAAAATTTACTCAATATTTATCAACTAAAAAGAATGCAGGTTATGGGCAACACCTGTCAAAAAATTTAAACAGTTTTCAGTTTGGTAATTAAGAACCAACTTCTTCAGTCTTTCGTCGATAACTTCGTATTTTTTTCTTTTCTTTACTGGATCACCGCGTCTCACATGGGCAATTTTTGTTTGCAGTAAAGCTTCCTCTTTTGCCAAAGCGCCACATAACTTCCATAAATTTGGGTGCATAGCAGTTATAGATGATTGAATGGCATTGTGGTACCCCTCGGCTGCATTATTCGATCTTGGAAAGTTATTTAAAATTCTTTCTCTTACATTCCACATTTCCATGGGAAAAAGAGGTTCACTTCTCCTGCGGCGAGAACCCCTTCCACGGCATATACCAATGTAAGCGGTTTCAAAATATGATATAAACTCGTCCGGAATATCGTCGTCATCAGATAGGTTTTCGAAAGCCTCGATAACGTCATCGATAGGTAAAAAAGCTAAGGCTGTAAAACGTTTAATTTTAAGGGCAAAGTTACTACCAGTGTTGTACCTAACGCGCTGACCAATGTCACATATTTTGCGCCAGCACGATTTTACGAAATGAAAAAGACACCCATAAATTTGAGAATTCGGGAACACTGACATAAAGGCGATGTGAATGGCTTTTTCATAATCCATGATGCAGCAGTTGAGTTGACAATTTGGGCGTAATTCTTTAACAATTGAAAAGAGTCTTCTGTAGGTAATTTCCTGTTTATCTGGTAACATTGCAAATAATCGTGGGAAAGAAGTATCTCCCATTACAGCATGTATAGTGAACAGCTGAGTCCAATGCTTTGGCGAAACTTTAAAAGTTCCGTCACACATCCACAAAGTCACACATCCATGACCTACTATTTGCAATGTCATCTAAACCATTTTCTGTTGAAAATATTAATATCCGGGAAGAGTCATTAATGCCACTGTCAAATGCCAAAAGCGACGAACCATCGGGAAGAATTTTAAAAGATTCAGGGATCTCATAACCTGTGCGACCGTTGGGAAGAGCGGCGGGGATTCCAGATGCTTTTTTTCTCCAGTTTTGAATATTGCGGGAAATCGAATTAACGGGCTGTAACATAGACTTTGCTTCTTCATCCAGCGACTGTAAAGATGCAGCAATCACATCACACGTGGCTGTTGATGATCCACATTTTTCCACTTTATCTCTCATAACATTCATAGCTCTTCGAGCTTCAATTTCCGCACTAGAAGACGGATGCGAATGACTACCAGAACGAAAAAGCATTGTTGGCTCACTAGAATCATAAGGTGTATGAATACGAGCAGTACAACCACTATAGAACTTTTCACATCGCCAATAAGTTTTTGTCTTTTTCACATTGTCCTTATGTTTTTCGTAAATGTAATTTTCTTCATCACATAACTTTCGCTTTCCTTTTTCTGTGGATATGAATAAGAGTGACATGGGTATGAACAAAACACTTATTTTAAGCTTGAAGACCAGAAGACAACTGACTGCAAACTTTAAACTATAGTGACCTCGCCTCGGGCAAACAGTTGTGATGCGTTGATGCAAGTTTCTTAGTTGGTTTGAAGAAGTTGGTTCTTAATTACCAAACTGAAAACTGTTTAATTTTTTTTTTTTTTTTAGATTCTTACATTTTTTGGGGTGGAATTTTCGTGGGGTGGAATTTTCATGGGGTGGAATTTTCGAGAGTGGAATTTTCGGGGTGGAATTTTCGGGGGGTAGAATTTTCGGGGGTGGAATTTACATGGAACCGTCCCAACGTGGTTCGGCTTTATCACTTCCCTGAGAATCCGAATTAAGATAGAACAAACGTTAAACAATCTGAAACATTTCTGATTTATTCGTTTATGAATATTTATAAGCCAAACCACCTTGCTTTCAGAGATGTACACAACGAAATCTTAAAACTAAACTTTCTGCACTTATTTTACAAAAGCTTTCTGTATCAAACTTCATGGTTACGACAGCATTCGTAAACAGTAAGTTTATTGACGAAACTAAATTATTGAGCTTATGAAGGAATTCATCAACATTTAAATTATCAGACCAAATGCATAAAACATCATCCCCAGTATATACCGGTACCAAACAATGTTGAAATTAACAATAGATGACAAAATTCTACTTTACAAAAAAATATCACATTTAAATTAGCCAACACGGGTGAGAGGGGATTTCCCATTGCCAATCCAAATGATATAGCATAAAATTTATCTTCAAACTGAAATTTACAACCTTTGACACAAAGCTTAATCAGTTCACTGAGTGTTGTGTTCGACAGGGAAACAATACCCAGAAACCTTATCTCTGAGAAACTCAATCACGTCAGTTGTTTGCTTATCCTTCCTGTTTACACTGTACAGAGATATATATTTTCGGCTCTTGTCTTTTCTCTTTATTCCCTGACGAGGTGTACTGTTGAGTACACGAAAGGTGCCTTGAAATAGCTTTTGATTTTTCCTTGTGGATGTGCATTATATATATATATATATATATATATATATATAATATATAAGTACAATACCGTAGGTTGATAGTACAAAGACTGAAGTAAATTTTGTGGTTTCCTGGATGGTACAGCGGTAAGAGGCGTGCTTGGGACGTCGCCCACGGCCGTAGAGATAAATCACATTTTACTTCATAACCTTATTTTTTTTTAACCTTGGTTTAACCTTGGTTTAGCTTCCGCCCGAATTGTTCATTCTGACAAAGGCCAAGCTTGTCACTCCATCTTAGACCTACAGTTTAACGGGGAATCCGAACCACGCCCCACCGGCACCCCAGCGTCTTAACCACTAGGCTACCCAGGGTACCCATTTATCTATCAATCCATTTCTTCAGTCTGTGGAAGGATGAACAGCTGGGTTTTGCTGCGCGCCGCCTGCCGCCTGCCGTCACCGGGTCTCGATCCCAAGGCCGATGGATTCGTAGTCAGCGACGCTAACCACTACGCCACCGAGGCGCATATATTGTATATACTGTACAGTATATTAAATCTGTTCAGTTTTTATTTCTTTATAACAAATGAACAATTCGTAAATATGGGTAGAGTTGAGTCATAAATTTTAAAATTTATCATGTTAAAGAGTTGGAAAATTCCGTTCAAGGTCACTCCTGCAATAGAAAGAAGGCTGAGGCTGAAAACATTCATGTCGAGTGTTTTCAGCTTGAATGAATGCGAGATTAACTGCATGAGAATAACCCTATGATCATCATATTTCTTTAAAGCAAAAGACGTAAATCCTCCCATACTTTCTTTATCTTCCCAGAGGGAGATTCTTTACTTCGGATACGATATTCGCGAGTTCATTTATCTTCTAACGTGACAGGCGAGTGATAAAAAGCGTTCACTATCCGCGTCCCGACAGCGGATTGACGTCCTCGTTACGGACGTGGTCGGACCGAGAGAAAATGATAGTGCACACCTGACCATTTCAGAAGTCAATCGATCGCTGAAAACATACAAGAGCGAATCGTTCAATGAAGAATGTCATAAAAAGACTTTGTTTAATTTCACATAAAATATGAACGTAATTTTCGTTCCCATAAATTCTGAATAAGTATCCAGAATAATTAATAATTTTATGTGTATAATAATTAGGGCTACATTATTATTATTATTATTATTATTATTATTATTATTATTATTATTATTATTATTATTATTATTATTATTATTATTATTATTTTATTATTATATTACGGTGTAATGTGGCTAAAAAAAAAAATTTACGAACAGCAACTTTAATATTCGCAACACGGTAATGTAAGAGGCGGAATCCATTTATTTAAATGCTGAAAAAGAAACCGTTTTAGAATGTTTTCTCAAATTAATTTCTAAACTTTTACGCACAAACACAAACATTCACCTCACACATAGTGAGGTTTTCATTTATTTATTTTATTTATTGCTTAGATAATTATTTAAAGTGTGTGTATGTGTGTGTGTGTGTGTGTGTGTATCTACATATATATACTCGCTTTGTTCCCACTCTGTGTTAACATCAAAATAACTAGCGAATATTATTTCGGCGGTAAATTCATGGATACCAAATGCTGTATAACGTATCAGAGAATACGTGAAAATAATTTATTAAGTAAAGGTTGGCGCAATACAGTGGGCACAAATAAAAATAACTTAAATTGAAAATAATTCAAACGAAATAAAGGCCTCAGTGAAGTTCTACACTTGAACTCGAAGGCAAAGAGGAAAAAGGTCATAAACCAAGGTAGACTCAGATTTCGACACGAAATTAGAAACAGAGGAAGGGAAAGTGAAGAAAGAAACAAAAATGAAGGAAGAACTATGGCCAAAAAATAAAAAATAAAGTGTAAAATGCCCTAAATCCAAAAACTGAAAAAGGATAGGCTAAATGGAATGTGCCTCTTATCAGCTCTGCAATTGCGGAAAGGGAGCGAACATGACCACAGGCCTTAAATATATTCACGTGCATTTAAACATTTAAATGCTGTAGTACATTTAAACGCTGCGAATGCATAAACCTCGGAAGAAGCATAGAAAAATAGTGAATAAAACGAATAATAAAATCACTGGTTTTTGTAGTTACGAATGTGTAAATTGTATGGAAAAGCACACAAAAGTAGTAAGGGGTTCCAAAAAACCTTAGCCCCCCCCATTTGCAGCTTACATGTTTACTTATATCGAAATAGTTTTTAGTGATTATAAAAAATATGTAAAATTCTTTATTTATTGCAGGTATTAAAATTACTCTAGCTGATAAAGTGATAATATAATGGCTTCTCAATTAATTGGTGATTCGGAGAGGCAACGTGTGATAGATCGCATACGAGCAATAACATTTCGGGAAGCTCGTGATGCTGGAGCCACCTTTATAACACGTTCATGGGTTGCCAAAAAGTTGCGAAGAAGTGAGGATTTCGTCAAAAGAAATTGGAATAAAACTTTGGATGAATGTGAAATGGATACAACCAAATCTGGGTGCCCAAATTTGCCACTCTCTCAGGAAACAAAGGCCATCATTGAAAGCGGTACGCGTAAGCGGAAAAACAGCTGTGCTAAACTTTCTAGAGAGATCGAAGTGTTGAGAGGAAAGATCGTTAGTGGTGAGATCACTCGACTGTACCGTCATAGGCAAGGTTTAAAGCCTTGGCATGAACTTCCAAAGCCAAGAAAAACTCAACTTAACATCGATGACAGAATGTGGTTTGCCCATTATCATCTTGAAGATTGGGATGTGGATGATTTCATGCATTTAGCTGTCTCCGATGAATTTTTTGTTTACGTAACACGTCGGCCTAACTACCAAAATGATCGAGTGTGGGCCACAACACCAGATGAAATCGATGACAATGAACATTATTGCGAATTATTGAAAAGTTCAGACTGTGTTGGTGTGTTTGTTTTGTTCACTGCAAAGCTCATGTGGGTGCTGAAGCCAAATGGTCAGAGTTGAGATGGACAGTATTTTCGTGATATTATTATATCCCAGCATGTCATTCCTTTCCTAAGAAACCCAAACAATGTTATGGATGTCGATCAGGTCACACTTCTGCACGATAAGGCCCCCTGCTTTAAGGCATTAGCCACTCAACAGTTGTTGCGGAACCATGAGATCGATTTCTTTGGAAATGAAGAATGGCCAGGAAATTCTCCTGACCTGAACGTCTGTGAACGCATTGGATCAGTTATAAAGGACAAGGTTGAATGTCTCTTGTTTCAAGAACCTGCAGCAAATCGATTTTCGAAGGATACAATGACGCAACACATTGAAACTGTTTTAGCAAATTTGCGTAATGATCAAGATCTATTCACGTCACTTTTGGCAAGCTACCCAAAGAGAATTCAGGCTGTCTTGGAAGCCAATGGCGGGAACACCAAGTTTTAATTGTTTCTCATTAAATGCAGGATTAAATTCTCTTTTGTAAGGTATGTTTAGTTTTACTGTACCTCTAATGGTTTAGGCCATGGGCGGGTGGGGGGGGGGGCTAAGGTTTATTGGAGCCCCGTACAAACGGGAATGACAAATGTTGAAAAAGAAGAGATAGATAAAAATTTAGATGAAGAAATAACTGCAACAAACTCACCAACAGAACCTCAAGAAACGACGGAGAACGCCGATGATAATGAAAATGGAATACAAGATACACCGAAGATTATACAACCACTGAGTAGGAGTGAACTAGTGTAAAAGCAAATGAAAGAATTTGAAACTCGCAAATTTTATAACGTTATTAAGCATAAAGGGACTGAAAAGGCGTACCATATGTGAATACTACGACAACAAATTTGTGCAAATATGGCCTCAGATGCCTGTACAACCATTCCAAAAAATGTTTCAACATTTTGAGGTAACATGATGGGGCATGAGACTTGCCGTTGTGGCTCAAACTGCTACTTCTTTCTCCCTTCTAGGTGCAGACATTCAATCAGAGACAAAACGTGTTTAAATATAGATTGCCCTTATTTTCACATCAGAGGCAAATAAAGAAGAGAAAGAGAAACATCTCAAATCCAAAATAAAAAAAATTATATTACGAATAAAAAACGTTTTTTAGTAGAAATGAGAACTTTAAAAAACAACTATCGCTTCTAATGAGAAAAAACTACAGCAATACATTCTTCATTTACCTATTCGACACTCACTCACAGCCATTTCAACTACCAATACCTAGCAAAGCCGAACACAAAGCCTAATAATCCTTTCAATTTAATAGACACAAATATACAAGGGCTGTACACTAGGGTTATAACGTTTAGACTTTTTTTCAAATAAAAGATCTCCTGTATCATAAATCGATGAACTTTTGCTTAAAAACAATGAAAAAGACCCTAATTCCTCTCAGTTTTTAAAAAAGGTCACCCCCCAAATCAAAAGTTTGAATCACCATAACCATATATTTACGTTACTACTCATAAGTATATAAATATATTATTATTAGAGGGCGGACTTTTAGGTTTTAACCTAAAAAATATTTTCGAATTTTTCAGTACGCTAATATATCGTGAGATCGCCCGAAAAATCACTTCCGGTGCTCAAATTCGATGACTAATATCAATCCACCCATACAAGAAAATTCTAGAACACACGACATTGTTCTTCATGCACTCGCAAATTGTATAAAAGCATGAAATGAAATCAACCGAATCACTTGTGTCCAGTATTGCGCAATAGTTACTCAACTGTTCAGTTCAACTCAACTTCAGGTAAGCTTTTATTATTTGTAATATGTTCGCTTAATTAAAAAACGTAGCGAAATGTGGAATTCGCTTCTGCACTCTTGAACATTCCAGAACATTTTTTAAATTTATTAACCATAATAATTTGTTGAATTTTTCTTCCATTTTAACACGTAAAGAAAAGCGTATCCGGAATGTTTTGTAGAGGGGTCAAACTCAAAAAATATATAGAGCCCAAAATATTTGGTGATAAATATTTTCGTGAGACGTTCTATGGATGTTCTAAAAATATTTTCCAAAATTTTATCACCTAAAAAATAAATATTTGGTCATATTTTTTCACCTAAAAATCCGCCCTCTAATTATTATATTATTTCTATATATTATATTAATATTATATATATATAATATATATGTATATAAACAAACAAACAAATCAACTTAATACCTTTTTATATCTGTTTCAGAAGCAATATAATGTCACACAAGAAAAGTGATACTACCATACAGAAGAACAAGGATATCTGGACCAATAATCTGGTGAGATTCCAGCAGTCACATAGAAGAAGAGGAAGTGTGCCTTTAGAAGAATCTTCACTAGAAGAAAAATGCAGAATGCCACTCCAAATCCAAATCATTGGACGGTACCAGTTTCTTGGAACAGAAATCAAAGGAAGAAAGGAGCGAATAGTGGAAATTTCCAAAGAAGTTACAAAATTATGGAAGAATAAATTGAATTTTCCGCATGTGTCAGATCAAGTAATACGAGCAAAGCTTGACAAGGTGATGAAGACTTATAATGAATGTGTCAGGAGGGGAAAATATGATGCCCTGAATGAACTTTTTGATATCACTAAAGTAAATGGCCAATGGTTATCCTCGGAAGACAAACGACTGTACCACCTTCAAGTGGAAAGCAAAGGAGAAGTGGAGTACTCTACAGGTCAAGTTGCAAGTGAAGAAACGATTCACCCTTCAAAGAGACGAAAATTGCCTGTTGAATCAGCATCAACATCTTACAATCATGTATCTGGTGGTAGTGGTACTGAATCTGAAGAGAGCGAGCATGAAGATGAAGATGAGAGTATTACTCCACCAACCAGAAGACATAACAAAAGTAAAGTTGCAACCAACTTGGTGACATCCACAGGAGTATCAACAAGTAAAGCCGCTAAAATATGCAAACAGTTGTCACTTGATGGTATTGACATTCCAACACCAAGTCAAGCAGCAATTTACAAGTCAGCATACAAAGCGGCTGCTAAATTGAAAGAGGAAATGATTGAAAATTTACAGATGGAAGAGTGGTCTTTACATTTTGATGGAAAGCGCATTGAGGAAATGAGTATCAAGTAGTGGTACTTAAAAATGAAAGAACCGAAGTAAAATTGGATGCATTGCGTCTGAAAGATGGCAAGGCTGAAACTATTGCTGAAGGAATTGCAAAAGTTATTGATGAATACACCTTATGGAATGCAATAAAGATGATCGTTGCTGATACAACAAGTGTTAACACTGGGAAAAAGAGTGGAGTTGTTGTCAAATTGCAACGAATGTTCTCAGAGAAGGGTATCTGCAAACCACAATTTATCAGTTGTCAGCATCACATTCTGGACAGGATTCTCCGTTTGGTAATGGACGAAGATCTTGGTGCTAACACCAGTTCTCCAAACATCGAATATCCATTTGTATCCCAACTGGTGAAGAATTATGAGGAACTAAAGGCACAGTTTGTTAATGGAACAGAAGAGGTCCTCGAGAAATCAGGATGGAGAGATGATATTAAGTTTTTGTACCATCTAACACGGGTGTTTAGATTCTTTGAAGAAAAAGGGAATTTTCTTTGATTAACTTTCAGAAAATTCCAAACATCAGCAATGCGAGGTGGCATTCAAGAGCCATTCTAGCTATCCTTGCATTTATTCTTATACCTACAACAAGGAAGACTTTGGAGAAGGTATGCAGATTCATTTCATACAACTGGGCAGAATATTGGTTTACTAATCAGATGTACAATGAAAATGACTTCAAGAACTTGTCAGAAATATTGAAACCTTACAAAAAAGCATTGAACTCATTGGAAAATCACTGGAAGCAGGAGCCATCCCCACTCAAGATACCAAGAAGTAATCAGTGTGCAGAACGTGCAATCAAAGTTATGCAGGAACTGTATGCTGCCTGCAGAAACAAAAACAAACTGCAACTTCGGTTTATTCTAAGCAATAAGCAGTAATATATGTACAAGTATTATAACGATTATGTTGTGAGTTCTTTATTATATTACATGGAATATGCAAAAAAGTTACGTATGCAATAATCGATGTTTTGATTTCGGGGTGACCTTTTCTAAAAAGATATTAAAATGAAAGTTCATTTCTTTGTTTTTAGGCAAACGTTCATCGAATTAAAGTACAGGAATATTATGTTGTAAAAAAGTTATAACCTTACTGTACACAGACAAAACAGATTGCACTCTACAATACATGTGAAATTTAACTTTGGAAACCAACGCAGATATCTTGTATCTTACGGAAACACACTTGCATAGAGTGAAAGCAAAGCGTCTTTAGAGGGGGTTTATTTGGGCGCTCTTTTACCACACCATGAAAAATCGTTACACGTGTTCATTGGAATAATGTCAGCTGGCGATGGGCCCGGCCATGGAAGACGAAGGATGCCATGCTTGTCGTGTCAAGTTTGCGTTGCATGAGCAGTATACTGTACATAAACTGGAGCGCACCATAAAAATAGTATTTTGTGGAGACGTCCTTCATCTGGATAAATGGGAAGAAGCTTGTCCTGAAGAATCTTAATGTGTAGAGTTGACGTCGCCGTTTCGCTGAGGTATTTTGGGTATTTCAACCAGAGAATTTATTGTTGATGGGTAGTGGTAGAAGCACTTTTGCCGTATTTGCAACTTCCATACCTTACGCAAGTCTTGAAAATAGTAAAATGATGAAATTTGCACTTTACTCCAGATTTACAAATGATCATGTTTATAATGGACACTGGATAAATTTGATGTGCGTAGATACATTGTCCGTCCTTGTATCTCCAATTCCTTTTGGTAAAGTGTCTGCATTCGGTCGCATTGCTCTCTCATCTTGTCATTGCTTTTGTTAGTTAGTATTAGTTTCCTTATCGTATTTGTCTGCTGGAATCTGGGGTCACTGTTACTGTTACAATATTTATTTTCTTTATCTGCTGTTTTTTATTCGTTTACGAGCTTTCCCTTGAATGTGCTATAGGGTGTATCATGCTCAGGTCGAATACTGAAAAACTTGGAATTTCAAGATTGGCAGTATGTATTCCTATGTAAAATTGAATTTTAAGAGGGGTTCGTCTTCTGCAACGTTTGCGAAAAATCGTATTAAAGTGTTCAAAATCGCACTTTTTTGTCGAAAAATGGGATTTTTGGCCAATTTCAGACTTGGTAGCCTCAAATGCGTGACCGGACAGCTCATACCAGGACAACACATACCCGGACAACTCATACCTAGGACAACTCATACCTAGGACAACTCATACCTAGGACAACTCATACTCTCTTCAACAATTACCACCCCAATGTTGATCTTTTCATCTATATCCACCCCGAAAGTTTAAACTCTGCAAATTAACCAAAATAAGTTAAGAAAACAATAACAACAAATTTATTATTTATTGCAAACATATAAAATAGAGAACCATTATTTACATAGGATAAAATTTGAATGCCCGGTTAGGTCAACTGTACGCCCTTGACGATTGGTTAGGTTTAGTAGTGATATTTTCGTTAGTTTTAACGAAAATATCACGACTAAACCTAACCAATCGTCAAGGGCGTACAGTTGACCTAACTGGGCATTCGATGAACCCAACTGGGTATTCAGTTGACCTAACCGGGCATTCAATGAACCTAACTGGGAATATATATATATATATATATATATATATATATATATATATATATATATATATATATATATATATAACTTGCATGAATTTTAAATGTTTAAATTTAATTTTTAATTTTACAAAATAAATGTTTTCATTTCAAAATGTTTTCATTAATAACTTGCATGAATTCTAAATGTTTAAATTTAATTTTTAATTTTACAAAATAAATGTTTTCATTAATTTTTCATTTTTTTTCTGGTCCTAGGTATGAGTTGTCCTAGGTATGAGTTGTCCTAGGTATGAGTTGTCCTAGAACCCCTCAAATGACCTCCATATGTTCCATATTGTTCACATACACTCTTAAGCACTTCTAGGGGCAGGCTTGGACCCATTTAAGATCAGCCGAAGTGGTTCATAACCTCTAAAATAACCAAAACCCCCAAAATTTTCTTTTCGGCCTCACTGAGTGTGATGGCAGCTGCCCCCACCTTTCTGCAAGCTGCTGTGACGTTCAACCTTTTTTTTTGCAATTGCAATTCTTCTTTAATATTTGTATAAGTCCCTCCTCCACCCCCAGCTTGTAATAATATACTGGTCAACTGAATGTTTTGAGATTTTTTCTTCTGAAAGCATCTTGATTTGTCTAGCAGGTCTTGTAGAGATCTAAAACATCTTCATAATCTCTTGCTTTGACTTGAAAACTGGCAACAATTCTCTGTGATCGATCCTAGCACGAACAAAACCCTCTCTTTCCTTGCCCATACACTGCATGAGCTGCAGCTGAAACTTCCTGGACTGCTCTTTCACAATTTTGAGTGTGAACTGAGAAGTTCTCAACTTCAAGTGGAGACCTGAGAAGCTCCTCAACTTCTCCTCTTGACATCTTACAAGTGAAGAGTGGCTCATACAGGTTCTCCTTATCCCAATTAATCAGAGTAATTGGAGAAGTGGCATCAAAATTCAGTTTAGGGTTTCTATGAGTTCTCAGACTCATGTCTCCATACTCAGACTTACCTCTGATCTTCTTGATCATCTCAACCCCCCATGCCCTCTCCTCCTCATCCTCACTGCACAGGAGAGAGGTAATGAGGTTCTCACTGTGAGCATGATATGCTCCACGAACTATCACACGAGTGATTATGTTCCTGACTTCATAGGTCTGGCTTCTCAGCAGTCCCAGAGCGGTCACAATATGGTGAGGTCCATACCTCATGTGGTGCTTCACCTTGATCTCAAAATACATCTTGAAGTAGAAGTCCAGGCAGAACTTCAGCAGCACCTCCAGCTTCTTCAACACCTCCCCCTTCAGACCATACTGCCTCATCGACAGCATCAACAGAGCCTCACCTGTAGTCAGCCAGCGTGACTGATTCAGTGGGCCACACTTCAGACCAGCAACTTCCTTGCCCAAATCTCCTGTCTTGTGAGCTTTGATCAGTAGGTAGCAGTTCTTCTGGTCAGTGCTAAGGTTCTGTACAATGTCTTCTGGCAGTTCAATTATATCTTCTTCTCCTGGCAGAGCCTTGAAGCTAAAGTTGACAGGTATGTCATTGATCTTCTCCAAAAGTTTTCCTATTGGGCCACTGAACCCAGACTTGTGCATGTAGGGACCATCAAGCTTGATGATCATGTGCCTGAGGCTGAGTTCATTAATATGCAACTGGCACATCAGCCAGTGACACTTGTGACCTAGCAGTCTCTCCAAGTGAGTGATGACTCCTCCATCAGGTCCTGTGTTTGTGTTGGTGGAGTTACCACCAAGGACCACAATATTATCTTTAGCACCATGAGCACTAATCCACTCAAACAGAGCCTGAGCTATCTTCAGTGCAGGGTTCTCATTTCCTTCAGGTTCTTCTGGTGTACAATGGAAGAGATACTTCCCCTCAGGTTCCCAGGTAACACTATAGTGCTCTTGAGTTGTAATATCAGCATGGAAGCGGCTAGTTTCTTCAGTGTTCCTCATGATCTTTGTCTTCTTATCTTGTTTTCCATCAAAGAAAATTCCATTGACCTCCTCTCCCTCTGTCCTTTTCTCCAGGGCCTCCACCGAGGCACTTATTACAGACACCTTGCCCCTCTACATCTTCATCCTGTCAACAGCTAGATATGCCTTATCAGCAGATAGATGGCCAGCTTTGATGATATCTTGCAAGAAACCAGTTGCAATGGCTGCTGCAGGAGTGTTTGCCACCTTGAACCTGACTACAGCCGCAGCAGTGCTTAAGATATCCATGTAGTTCCTCAGTGTTGACACTGGAGCTTGTGCCTGGTGCAGTACTGGAAAAATCTGTGTCAGCAGTAGGAGCTTCTCTGCCAGGAGACTCTTGCAAGGAAGTCACCTCATCTTCATCATCATCGCCATCATCAGCTCTAAGCAGTAGCTCCTTTTCTTCTTCCTCTTTTCTGTTTCTCTTCTCAGCTGCCTTCTGTTCTTCCTCCTTCCTCTTAGCAGCCTTCACCTGCTTCACTGTTTCCTTCACATCAACAGATGCCATCCGGAAGCCAGAAACTTCTGAGGTTTTGATTCTCTGGTAATGGAGCCACTCTAGCTATAGCTTTGGAACTTCTGAGGCAGAGGACAGTCACAGTTGACATGAACTCTAGCAGCACAGCCAGAGCAGCCAGATGCTTCAGTTCCACAGAGAGTGATATCATGTATGCAGGTTGTTATGTCAAACAATGTATCAAGTTCAGATATTCTCTTCTCTCTCTTTGCAGCCTTCACTCTGCTATTCACTAGGTCAATCATTTCATTTTACTTAACAAGAATCTTCCTGGCAATGGATCTCTCTTGAATGATCACAGGAGGATTGAACTTGGCATTGCTTTTGCGCCACTATACCAGTACCAGTGATGCCAAGTCCTTAGCCAAATCTTGCAGAGGGTACTGAGCTCTCTTCATATCACCCAGAAGCAGCTTCTCTTCCTGGAGGAGGATTCTTCTCTGAAACACAGCTCTCCAGGTTGGAACTTCTGTGGGAAATAACTGCTTGCCTGGACCCACCAGATCACTCAGCTCTGAACTAGAACTTTTTCTGGTCTTTCGTCCTTGCTTAGCCATGGTGGCTACACAATCTTCACCAAGCTTTGTATCTGAAACAGAAAATTATCACAGTGAAACTCTAGTAGCCTATAACAGCTCTTACAATGGTTTTGTTTGGTAAGAAACCGGTCTGTTACATTTGTACTACAGTGTATGTCCTGCACAGCTGTTCTGTAAGGGGTTCCAAAAAACCTTAGCCTCCCCATTTGCAGCTTACATGTTTACTTATATCGAAATAGTTTTTAGTGATTATAAAAATATATAAAATTCTTTATTTATTGCAGGTATTAAAATTACTCAAGCTGATAAAGTGATAATATAATGGCTTCTCAATTAATTGGTGATTCGGTACGCGTAAGCGGAAAAACAGCTGTGCTAAACTTTCTAGAGAGATCGAAGTGTTGAGAGGAAAGATCGTTAGTGGTGAGATCATTCGACTGTACCGTCATAGGCAAGGTTTAAAGCCTTGGCATGAACTTCCAAAGCCAAGAAAATCTCAACTTAACATCGATGACAGAATGTGGTTTGCCCATTATCTTGAAGATTGGGATGTGGATGATTTCATGCATTTAGCTGTCTCCGATGAATTTTTTGTTTACGTAACACGTCGACCTAACTACCAAATGATCGAGTGTGGGCCACAACACCAGATGAAATCGATGACAATGAACATTATCGCAAATTATTAAAAAGTCCAGACTGTGTTGGTGTGTTTGTTTTGTTCACTGCAAAGAAGCTCATGTGGGTGCTGAAGCCAAATGGTCAGAGTTGGGATGGACAGTATTTTCGTGATATTATTCTATCCCAGCATGTCATTCCTTTTCTAAGAAACCCAAACAATGTTATGGATGTCGATTAGGTCACACTTCTGCACGATAAGGCTCCCCTGCTTTAAGATATTAGCCACTCAACAGTTGTTGCGGAACCATGAGATCGATTTTTTTGGAACTGAAGAATGGCCAGGAAATTCTCCTGACCTAAACGTCTGTGAACACATTGGATCAGTTATAAAGGACAAGGTTGAATGGCTCTTGTTTCAAGAACCTGCAGCAAATCGATTTTCGAAGGATACAATGACGCAACACATTGAAACTGTTTTAGCAAATTTGCATAACGATCAAGATCTATTCACGTCACTTTTGGCAGGCTACCCAAAGCGAATTCAGGCTGTCTTGGAAGCCAATGGCGGGAACACCAACATTTAATTGTTTCTCATTAAATGTAGGATTAAATTCTCTTTTGTAAGGTATGTTTAGTTTTACTGTACCTCTAATGGTTTAGGCCATGGGCGGGGGGGGGGGCTAAGGTTTATTGGAGCCCCATACATAACCAGTAAACGAAAAAGTGGAAATTTGAACACTTAAACGTGATTTTTAGCAAAAGTTCAAAGAAACTCCTCCCAAAATTTAATTTTACATAGGAATACATACTGTCAATCTTGAAATTCGCGCTTCAATGAGCAATTGAGCATGATGCACCCTAATGTTCTATGCTATTCATATTCTTCAATTCCCGTGTCAATCATTTCTGAATTATTTTCCATATTAAAGACTTCAAAGGAATTTACTATTTTCGTACATCGTCACAGGAATTTCATTCCTCTTATTTGCTTCGCAATTAAGTTCCGGCCAACATCTGTATCATCTCATTCCATACAATTCAAGGTAAGAACATAGGCAAAAATCTCATCTTCGCCCTGTTTGCACTCGTAGAGGGTTTGCAGATTTTGCAGCTGTTCAAACTATTTGTTCATTTCCATGTTCTTGGGTTCAGAATTCAAGTTAAAACATACTTTGACTTCCCTTAGTGAGTATGCAAAAAATGGGGTTTGGAGAAGTGGAAAAAAACGAAAAAAGGGTTCAGTGACACTGTGTAAAGTGAGATGGTATGGCGAAGGTCGAGGGGTCATGAGTGCCTTTTGATTGGTTAAGGTGAATAACTGTACTAAGGAAAAGGAAACTGTCGTTCATATCGAGATCCATGGAAATTGTTTTAAACGTCTAATTTGCTCATTAGAAAGAAAAGATATTTAATTAGAACACTCGTTTATTTCTTCGTCACCAAATGTCCATTCTAACGTGGGAACTTTTTTACTTTTTTTTATACTTTATAAAAAGTGAGTTTTTACTTTATTTCAACTTTTTTTGTCACTCTGAGCAAGACACGGTGTTACCAATTCAGAATATATATATATATATATATATATATATATATATATATATAGAGAGAGAGAGAGAGAGAGAGAGAGAGAGAGAGAGAATTTGTTTTACATCTTCCAATTCACACAGTCTTCATTTATCAGTTTCCGCACAACAATTTCTGAACTGAATTCCTTCACGGATAATTAACATACTAATCGTTTTTCGATTCTTATTTGCACTCAATAAAGCTATCGAACAACTCACATTACAGACATTATATTTCTCCATAGATACATGCCATTTATATTTTTAATAATGTCTTACATTCCTTATTATATATATATATATATATATATATATATATATATATATATATATATAATATGTCGGTGGTGTGGTGGTTTGCATCGCTGACTACAAACCGACCGGCCCGGGTTTGATTCCTTGCGAGAAGGTGGCGCTCAGCTCACCCAGCCAGGGCATTTTTTTTTACATAGAAACTACTGGAATTTTGTCCCAGTGGTCCTTCATATTGACCCAGCAGTCAGGTTCATTTGTACCATACCAGCAGTGATGTGCCTCTTGCTCCCCTTTTCAAAAATACAGTTATTATATATATGTTATTATTTAAATCTAAGTAATCAAATGTGAAAAATTCTTAGCAAGGAGAAATATTATGGTATACCCTTTTATTTATAAAAAAACGTTTCCTATGATCGATATTCCATATTCCATAAGAGAAAACCAATTGTAAACAGCATGGAAGATCTGTAGAAGTAAAGGAAGGAGATGCTGGTGTCCTCGGTAATTTTCTCAAGTTTTAGGTACTTAAGCTTTATTCTTTCTGTTTGTTTCAGATATATATGTAGCACTAAATAGTGTAGAATTGTTGCAGAAGGATTAAGGGAGTGATCACCTGATATAGCATTATGAATTAGAGTGTATATTCAAGAGTGCCTGAAACACTAGTGAAAGAGTATAATTGTAATTTTTATCTTCTGTTGTGCCCTTTTATTGCACGATTAGGTGCCCTTTTGACCTTTGCCCCAGCAGTAAAAATTCCTTAAAAAGTGGACTGCACCCAGCTATTCTTACTTCCATACAAAAAAATTGGTTCGTGGATAAATGGGTAGCCTGGTGGTTAAGACACTGACTGCTGACCGAGAGGTCGTGAGATCAAGTCCGGGAAAGGACTTTTTAAATTGTGACTTACCAAGTGAGTCGTGGTTTGGATTCCACGTTAAGCTGTAGGTTAAAAGTGGGGCAAGAAGCTTGACTTTTGATATATATGTATATACCGTATATTACCGCTCAAAAGTTTAAAGGAGAATGTAGACATCTTGTTCAGTTTTCACACTTCATGATAATGTGACATAGGGTGTCCTGCATGAAACTCATGTATGGATTCATATTATATCTAAAACACTTAAAATTTTAATATGCCGAGGTTGATTTTTGCTTTTCTTTCCCAATAAATATAAAAATAACCCTAAAAAGAGATGTAAAGTTGTAAATGACGCTAAAAGGAATAGGATTTGAATTTGATATTATAGAGGCCCGGTTTCTCTTTGTAATAAATGCAACAATTTTTCTTGTAATTCATCAAAATATCTTATCAGAATAAATAAAACACTTATTAGCACTAGGTTTATCAAATTAATTAAGTAACATAATCATAAGTAGGATGTGTGCATCGAGGTAGAGGTAGAGTGGGTGCCAGTACATGAGGGAGTGTCACTGAGGGGAGGTGAGAGGAAAAGAGAGGAAATGTGGAAAAAAGCAAAATTTTAACCTCTCAAAGGGGTGTGGGGGATGATAAGGGTGATAAGCAGATACGGGGGTGGAGGGTGCCTTACCCAAAAACCCAATATTTCTCTGAATATAAAGGTAACCTAACCTAAAATTGAAAATAAAAATTTTATATATATAAGTTATGTTATAATGTTATAATGTTTCAGACCAACAAAGACCCTAGGATCCACTCATGGCTGGTCTACCTAACTGTGTTCGTAATTGTGTATTGTGTATCTCCTCCGTGGTGGCGGAGGGGACCTACAATTTTACGTGGGTTCCGAACCACAAGAACATAAGAAATTTATGTAACAACTGCCTGTACTAAATGCAAAAAACTTCACTTTTTTACGTGAAGGTCAAAATATGAGAATAAAAACCCACTCTAATAGACAGAGTTTATTTCCACGACAGTTTCGACGCCCACTGGCATCCTCCTCGGGTGGATACAGAAACACAAATGAAACAAAACAAGAGGGAAAAACAGTTCAGGGATCGACCGTTAAGAAATTCGCACCTAGGTTGGATTCCATTCTCTCGAGACAGGAGGGGCATTTTCATTAAGTACATTCGCACAAATTTTTTTTTTTAAAACTATCTTCCTGTTCTAAACATACAGATTCTATTATTTTTACATAATTATTACATTTATAATTAAATTTATTACATTTAATATTGCATAATTATTAATTACAGAAATTATAAATTTATTATTACATTGGTTATTACATTGTTGTTTATTATACAGAAATTATAAACCGAAAAACGAATGAAAAAAGGCGATTAGGAAATAATCCAGAGACCATTGAGAAATTCGCACCTAGGTTAGATATCGTTCTCCCGAAACCAGAAGGGCATTTTATTACAGGGTCAGCTTATAACTACATTTCCACAAATTAAAAAAATTAAAAATATCTTCTTGTTCTATACATACAGATCCTAATGTTTTGACATAATTACTGCATATATTTATTTCCACATTAATTACTTCCATTATTACATTTACTAAAAGCGAGTAAGGAAACATTCCAATCCAGAGACATTTAAGAAATTCACACTTAGGTTCGAACACGTTCCCACGACTCCGTAAGGGATTTATTGACCAAGAATCTCATTAAAGGGTCTAACTTATAAGTACCTTCGCACAAATTAAAATTATCTACTTTTTCTATACACACAGATTCTATTATTTTTCTTTTGACATAATTATTACATTTATAAAGTACCTTACTTGATTCCCAATCTATAGCATGATTATTTTGGCTAGCGTGATAAAAAATGGCATTATTAGTATTACAACTTCTGAAGGCATATTTGTGTTCCTTGATACGGGTTTCAATATTTCTTCCAGTTTCTCCCACGTATACTAAATCACAACTTTTACAGGGAATGCTGTAGACACAGGCTTGTTCCTCTTTTGCAACGTTATTCCTAACCAATTTACTTTTCACGGTAGACGAATATTTGAACGCCAAAGCAAACTTAAATTCTTTCGTCAACGGTTTACTCTTTCTAAGCCGGCAATGTAAGGCAAACTCACATATTGTTTTGGTTAACTGAAGGTTCCCGAGGGGCATAAAAAGATTTTCTGGCTTTAAAATACGCCTTTCTGATAAACCACTCAGGATATTTTAAATCCTTAAAAATGTTCCAAATCTTTGAATTTTCCGGATCCAGCAAATGTGGGCTACAAATCCTGAGTGCTCTTAGAAACATGGAAGAAATAATTGAGCTTTTAACCCCTTCATCATGATATGAAAAATAATGAATGTACGAATTACAATGAGTAGGTTTTCTATAGACCGTGAAATTGGGCTTTCCGCTTTCGTTAATGACCAAAACATCTAGAAAAGGTAATTGTTTGTCGTTCTCCCATTCATATTTAAATTTAATAGAGGGAACAAGATTATTTAATGACTGAAAGAAAGTGTCAAAGTTGTTCCAGTGGTCAGGCCAAAATGCCCCTCCTGTCTCGAGAGAATGGAATCCAACCTAGGTGCGAATTTCTTAACGGTCGATCCCTGAACTGTTTTTCCCTCTTGTTTTGTTTCATTTGTGTTTCTGTATCCACCCGAGGAGGATGCCAGTGGGCGTCGAAACTGTCGTGGAAATAAACTCTGTCTATTAGAGTGGGTTTTTATTCTCATAAACTGCCTGTACATTGGCAACGACCAATTTTTGCAAAACTAAATAATTATCAATTTAAAACAAATTAATTATCGATTTAAAACTAATTAATTATCGATTTAAAACTAAAGATAGAAACTCTGGATCCAGAGGATCAAGTCATAATAGACTACTATCCACAAATATGTTACACTCTATATCTATTTATAACCAACATGCAAATATATCAGATCCAAAGAATCCAGTCAATTTCATTACGGTATCCATCAATACTAGTACCTTGCCAACGAAAAATAAGTCACGGTCCATATCGATTGCGGACCAAGTCAAAATTTACATATACATTACAATATATATACATAGGAGGAAAAGTGTAGGTGTGGCTGTAAAGACTGTACAGTAATGTAGAATGTATGTGCACCCATTTTGGGTCTCCCATTTCAAGGTGTTTGTGGGGCAAGTGAAGATCATGAGTTTTTCAATACCTCACAGTACTATGGGGGGCACCGCTCGGCAGAGGAATCTCTTTAAATGGGGTGTGTAAGGACAGAGAGTATCCCCTAACCCAAGATGCTGCCTCCCTATATCCCACAACACTTGTGTTGAGCTGTGGGATCTATCACCACAAGCCTTAATTTTACTACCTTAAACTATACCCAATCTATCAACATATGCGTCTAATCGATTTTTAAAGATGTTTATAGACGTGCTACTAATTACTTCTACCGGCAAACTATTCCAGCTATTTACTATTCTATGCGTAAAAAAGTTTTTGGCAACTGCTGTCTCGAACCTTCTACTTGTCAACTTACACCCGTTATTTCTAGTCCTATTATATTGAGATATTTCGAAAAAGCTACCTCTATCTACGTTATCGAACCCATTCATAATTTTGAAAACCTGGACTAGATCACCCCTTAGCCTCCTAGTCTCGAGTGTTGTCAATTTTAACTCCTTAAGCCTATCCTCGTACGACTTTGACCTAAGCGACGGAATCATCTTAGTTGCTCGTCTTTGAACTCTTTCGATTTTGTCTATATCTTTGCGCATATGCGGATTCCAAAATTGGACCGCGTACTCCAAATGGGGTCTAACTAATGATTTATAAAGAGGAACTATAATATCGCGCGATTTGTACTCAAAATTTCGAGCTATAAAACCTAACACTTTGTTCGCCTTACTGACCGCTGCTGTACTTTGTTTCGCTACTTTTAAATCACCAGTGACTATAACTCCTAAATCTTTTTCCTGCTCTACGCTTGTTAAATCTTTCCCTGACATACTATACGCAAAATTACCGTTACGCGAACCTATATGCAAAATTTTGCACTAATCAACGTTAAATCTCATTTGCCATGTGACTGACCAATCAACAATTTTATTCAGATCTTCCTGGATTTTACCTCTATCTTCGTCATTAATCGCCCTACCACCCAGCTTCGTGTCATCCGCAAACTTTGAAACTGTACTGACTAGGCCGACATCTAAATTGTTAATATATATAAGAAAAAGCAAGGGGCCCAATACAGAACCCTGAGGAACGCCACTCGCTACATTAGCCCAACACGACTCCGCTCCATCAAGGACCACCCTCTGTTTCCTACCTCGCAACCACTTTTCTATCCAATTTATTACTAAACCCCTGATTCCATGAGCCTTAGTTATTTTCAATGAGTCTTTTGTGCGGCACGGTGTCAAACGCTTTTTGAAAATCTAAATACACTACATCAACCGCCCGATGTCTATCGTACACTTCAACCACGCTTTGGAAAAATTCTAAAAGATTAGTTAAGCAAGATTTGTTTCCCCTAAAACCGTGCTGCGTATTTCTAACTAGTTTATGCAATTCTAAGTGTTCGACTATACGATCCCTAATTATTGATTCCAGTAGCTTACCTACAACAGACGTTAAACTGATTGGCCTATAATTTCCCGCCGCACCTTTATCGCCTTTCTTAAAGATAGGTGTTACGTTTGCTAACTTGAAATTATCTGGTACGCACCCCTCAGAAATAGACGCATTAAAAATCTTTGTTAGCGGCACAACAATGCTATCTTTTAATTCTTTTAGTTGTATGGGATATATGGAATCCGGCCCCGGTGATTTACGCGTTTTCATTTTATCAATATAGCGCATTACCTCCCCTTCACTAACCACTATATTATCCCAAATATTACCATTATCAAAAGGTATTATGTCTATGACCGTAGGGATATTCGTTACATCTTCTATAGTAAAAACTGACGTAAAAAATTCGTTTAGCATGGTAGCCATTTCCTTGTTTTCAGAAACTAGATCTCCGTTAACTTTTTTCAACGGCCTCAACACACTTTTTACTGGATTTCTATTATTGACGTATTGAAAGAATCGCTTGGGGTTTTCTTTACCGTCACGAGCTATGGAGATTTCAAATTCGCGCTTGAACTTTTTTATTACACTTTCCGCTTCACGCCTCAGAGATATGTATTTGTTTCGTAACAACAAATTGTCTTTATCGCACTTATGTTGCCTATAAGCCCTATCTCTACTCTTTATAATGTCTCCTACTCTAGAAGTAAACCACAAGGGCTTGTTGTTTATTTTCGCACGCTGAATTTTGTACGGTACACATTCCTCATTTATAGTCCTAAATACTGTTTCGATCGATTCCCACATTAGTTTTGCGTTGGAGTTTCCCATCACGTTTTCCCAATTGACGTGTGACAATTTATTTCGAAATTTACAAAAGTCTGCGTGCTGGAAGTTAGGAATTTTAGTCGAGTTAGTTGGTTTAGAGTGACTTAGTGAGAGGACAAACTCTACCATATTGTGATTGCTATTGCTTAACGGTTCTATTACTTGAAGATCAGTAATTAGCCTATCATCCGTAGTTATTACTAAATCTAAAATACTGTCCAACCTCGTAGGTTCCCCAACCTTTTGAATAAGAAAGCTATCCTCGAGAAAATTAACTAAACGATTACCTTCCGCGTCTCCCTGCATTGTATCGTAATTCACGTTGGCGCAATTAAAGTCACCCATAACTAAAGCCTGCTCACTACCGATTATTCTCTTTAGTTCACGATATAACGCTTCGTCCGTATCAGCTGTTTGATTAGGGGGCCTATATATAACCGCAACAAGAAGTTTGAAATCGTTTAATTTAAGTTCTGCTATAGTCGAATCTATCGGTTCAGGAATTGAGTGCTTTACTTCTATAACGTTCGCAATATTATCTTTGATATACAACATAACACCGCCTCCTCGCCTACCTATTCTGTTTCTAACAAAAAGTCTATAACCTTTAATTTGATACTCCCCTACAAAGTCACGTGTTTCAGTGCTAAGCCACGATTCATTTATCGCAATTAAATCATAGTCTTTACAAGCAATTAAAGAAAAAAATTCATTTATTTTATTTCGTAGGCTACGAGCATTTCAGGATAGAACCTTCAAATTGTTTGTAGTTGCGATACCTTCGCGAGCGCAGGGGAAATTTGTGGAATTTACGCTGGGACCGTTCGAGTTACGGCAGCCTGAAAAGAAGAGACAGTATTATGAAATAGTCTTCCTAAACGCGCAGCTCCAACGTCATTAAGATGAAGTCCATCTTCGAGGAACAAGTCCCTCCTGCCGTAGAAACTGTTCCAAAAATTCGCAAAATGCACTCCTTCCTGTTGGCAAAGAGACTTTAGGTTATTGTTAATATAGGTCGCCTTGCTGTAGAAATCGTTACGTTGGATAATTCGAGGAAGTATACCTGTTAAAACAATCTTATTAGTTTTCTCCTTTAGTCGCTCTAATAAATCCCTGTACCTAGCCAGCAGTTCTTCCGATCTAGAATTTAAAACGTTATTAGTACCGACATGAATAACATACGTTGTGTCCTCGGCGGTACCGTCTGTAAAATGGTCAACACTATTAGTTATATCCTCCACCCTTGCACCAGGGTAGCAGTAACGGCGCCTACAACGAGGGTTTCTCCCACAGAATTCCTCGAGCTGCCCTCGAACAATGGAATCGCCAACGAGTCGTATTTCCGGTTCATCACCATCTTCGAAACCTAAAACAGAAAACTTATTGCTTGTTATTACTGGTAGACAAGTCTTTGCTTTTCTCAATGGGGCTCCGTTTCGCACTCGAACGAAGGGTTGGGAACTAGGGGAAGAGAGAGGGCTATTAGTACTATTTATATTATTAGTAGAAACTGAGGCAGGAGGGGTCGTAACTGGAGTCTCAAGGGATTCTAATTTTGCCGTCAGGAGCATCACGGTTTCTTCAAGCTTTACCCTGGCCTCCCTCTCACGTTCTAACTCGTTCCTTAGCACTTCCATGCTTGAGCACCATCTGCAAACTAACTGTTCATTATTATTAGCCATTGTAAACGCGTAAGCGGCAAATTTCCCTTCACAGCGACTGCAAGTACTTGACGGGGGTGCCATGTTTTTAACTAGTTAAAAAACAAACAAAAACAAAAAACGAGCGTTTGGAAATTAATAAATTACAACGTAGGTATACCGCGTGCTTATTGTGCCGTCACCTGCAAAAACCGGCAAAAATGTTCTTGAAACGCAGAAACAGGTTCTTGTAACACAATTTTATGCTAAATGAATATATAATTAAGCTACCGACGAAAGATCTGTTAAAAAAGTATTAAATGGCACTTATCTGTCCGCTCTTCGACCGACTTAATTCCTTTTTTCCCACGGTGATTGACCCTTCGGGAGGTCAGGTAGTGTGTTAAGGGAAAATGAACCTTAAGAAACCTCGTGACGTCATAGTATGAACTTTAGTGTCCACCATCCAAATCTCTCTTAGGCATAACAGTGATATTAATATAGAGTGACAAAACCTAACCTAACTTCATTTTTACAAAAATGGGAAGAAAGGGAAAAAATGGGCGGAGCCTAAATATACGCATATATATATATATATATATATATATATATATATATATATTATATATATATATACACAGACCGTGCATGGAACAAGGAACTCTTCTGGGATAATTAAATCCACTATAGTCCGAATAAGTAATGGTAAATGACAAATACCATAGTTTTCTTTTTCATGATGCAAGCCCGACGTGGGCAACGGGTCTCGCAAAGAGGTCCCATAAATATAGCTTCCCTCACCAGCTATCTGCAAAGCAGACAGGATTCAGCTTTGGGACATGGATCTAGGGTTTAAAGCAGCCTAGCCCCACTACATTTAGAACCTCAATATAAGTAAAAGACTCGTTGCATTCACGTCGGATTGAATAAATCAAAGAAAAAGGGGTAACTATTATATTTTTAGCCAAAACCAAAACTTAAACCTCAACTGGCAGAATTGAGCGTCCACTTTTCAAGGCACATAACATGTCCGTTTCATGATGGGAATGAACTCAGAATGGTTCCCTGAGTTTTTTTATGATACACACAGACCGTGCATGGAACAAGGAACTCTTCTGGGATAATTAAATCCACTATAGTCCGAATAAGTAATGGTAAATGACAAATACCATAGTTTTTCTTTTTCATGATGCAAGCCCGACGTGGGCAACGGGTCTCTCGCAAAGAGGTCCCATAAATATAGCTTCCATCACCAGCTATCTGCAAAGCAGACAGGATCCAGCTTTGGGACATGGATCCTGGATCCTGTCTGCTTTGCAGATAGCTGGTGATGGAAGCTATATTTATGGGACCTCTTTGCGAGAGACCCGTTGCCCACGTCGGGCTTGCATCATGAAAAAGAAAAACTATGGTATTTGTCATTTACCATTACTTATTCGGACTATAGTGGATTTAATTATCCCAGAAGAGTTCCTTGTTCCATGCACGGTCTGTGTGTATCATAAAAAACTCAGGGAACCATTCTGAGTTCATTCCCATCATGAAACGGACATGTTATGTGCCTTGAAAAGTGGACGCTCAATTCTGCCAGTTGAGGTTTAAGTTTTGGTTTTGGCTAAAAATATAATAGTTACCCCTTTTTCTTTGATTTATTCAATCCGACGTGAATGCAACGAGTCTTTTACTTATATTGAGGTTCTAAATGTAGTGGAGCTAGGCTGCTTTAAACCCTAGATCCATGTCCCAAAGCTGGATCCTGTCTGCTTTGCAGATAGCTGGTGAGGGAAGCTATATTTATGGGACCTCTTTGCGAGAGACCCGTTGCCCACGTCGGGCTTGCATCATGAAAAAGAAAAACTATGGTATTTGTCATTTACCATTACTTATTCGGACTATAGTGGATTTAATTATCCCAGAAGAGTTCCTTGTTCCATGCACGGTCTGTGTGTATCATAAAAAACTCAGGGAACCATTCTGAGTTCGTTCCCATATATATATATATATATATATATATATATACTGTATATATATATATATATATATATATAATATATATATATATATACACTAATGATAACGTGAATCATCCAAGAACCCGCTGACTGTCATTCCTTTTTTTCTCTTTTTTGATAGCTGTATAAACATAAGCCATCCTTTATATATATATATATGAAATGAAAATGAAAATGAAAAGGTTTATTGGCAGACTATAGTCCATATGACAAATATTATTAATACAATGACAGTTCATATACTAAGGATAGAAATATATACAATTGATTAGAAATAATACTGCACTGTCGAAGTTAAGTGGCGCTACAGACAGACGTTTTCGTACCAAGAATTACATAGCTTAGAGGATAAATGGCAGGACTCATGGATAGCTTGGATGATCGGGTTGGTTGATTTTTTAATTCTTTGCATTTGACTGTGTTGAGCACGTCTTGTTACCTCCGGGAAGCTCGGGACATTGCGGGTGGCAAACATTTGCGAAGCTGAGCATGTCGGGGGTAAGTTACGTAAGAGTCTAAAAGACCTGTTGTACAGCAAATTTAGAGTTCTGCCAGAACCTTTTTTATAATTCACCCACAGTTGCTGTCCGTATATATTACTGCAGAAAGTACGAAAGAGAGTGTCTTTAGCTTCACTTGTACAGAATCGAAAGTTCCTTATGGTCATATTCGCTTTAACACACAGACTTCGAGATTGTTTTCTTATATCCGAGTCATCACTCAAGGAGCTGGTAATAGTTTGACCCAATTACTTAAACTCTTGTACTTCCTCAATTACTTCACCATTCATTTTAAACCTTATATCAGCTGGCTGATTACAGCTTTTAGGATGAAATTGCATAACCTTAGTTTTTGTAACGTTAAAAAGAATATCATGTTTCTGCGAATAAACTTCGCAGACTTTTAGTAGAGTAAATTATTTCACGAAAGTAACATGTGAAAAATATTTATGATGAAAAGAACCACGAAGGAAAGGAAACACAGAATGGTGTTCAAGCGCTTTCGTCTAATGACATCCTTAGGAACACTGAAGTAAATAAAGAGTTCGATACTATATATAGGTCACAAATATATATATATATATATATATATATAATAATAATAATAAATAGAGAAGTGAAAATTGTGGGAGGAGCATACAAATTTGTAAGGAAAAACTACCAATTTTAGCACTTTGCCCTTCTTGTCTAAATCCATTCTGAACGAATTCAAAACAACAGGATCAAGTGGATTATTTACAATCAATTTTATAGATAATCCTGAATTATTGGTAGGGCTATTTTTAACTATGATATTTTTCACAATATTGTTATATGAAAATACTACATTAATATTCAAAAGTTTAAGTACACTAGCAATGCCTAAAAAGCCTGGGAAAAATGGAAGTACTAAAATATTCTTTGACAAAGTGCGAGTGTTATTATTCACGCGATAGAAGGTTCGTTTTGCCTTGTTAAGACAAGATTCCATAAACGCAGGTGGGTGGTACCCACCTGCGTTTATGGAATCTTCTGGTTAATTTTGAGGTGTTTTGCAAGTTTCCTGTGGTAATGCGTCGTTTACGAGATCTCGTAACATGAACATGTTAGGTTATGCTTTATTGTATAAAATGTAGTCAAAAATACATTTTTCAAGTGTATTTTGGTGTGCTTTGTTAGAATATGACCTTCATTTCTTGTGCAAATGAACAGAAATACAGTTGTCATTGCATGGCCCAAACACGTATTTCTGTTCATTTGCACAAGAAATGAAGGTTATATTTGAACAGAGCACACCAAAATACACTAGAAAATGTATTTTTGATTTCAACTTCAGGCCATGTCATTTGCGACATAATTACGAAATCTTTAAGAATTTTACTAAAGAATTTTATTCAAAATTCGAAGATAGCTTAATTAAAAAACTTATGATGACGTCCAAGAAAAGGGAACAAGTATAGTTTACGTCCCCCTGACGCAAAAGGGGACACAAATTACACTAGTTCAAAGTTGGGGAACGTAAACTACACTAGGATCTTTAGGAGACATTTTTTAAATGAATCCATCAAATAAAACGTTAAAGCTAACGAAAATATTACGACTTAACCTAATCAATCGTCAATTTGTGTGTGTGTATATATATATGGGCTACGTCGTGGCCAATGTCTTCCCGGAGATCAGCGAAGTTAAGCGACATGGGTCTGGGTAGTAGTTGGATGGGAGACCGTCCTCTGCGCCAAGATTATGTAGCGACCTGTGGTTCGGATCCCACGTAAAGCTGTAGGTCCCCTCCGTCATATGACCTTAGATGTTGCGAAGGAGGTTAAACAACCCCAATTACAAAATATATATATATATAGTATAGTGTATATATATTAGGGTGGAGTGAAAAAATGAAATTTAAGAAATTTAATATGCCTGAGTGCTAAAAAGATACCAATTGTAAACCTGATTAAAATGCCAAAATTTGAAAAAAAATCAGATGGGGCATTTACTCCCCCAAGCCCCCCTAATTTTTGCAAAATTTGGCAAATTCGCACATTTTCCCAAATAACTCCTAAATTATGTTAGATACATAATTGGTTATTTAGATCACTATTATTAGGTATTATGTTAGAAACGGATTGATGAACACTGCATGTAAATCGGGTAATTAATTAACAAGATAACTCTATTTTTCTGAGACAAACATAACATTCTGCAGTTACAGCAAATTTGCCAATTTTTCCAAATAACTCCTAAACTATGTTATGTACAGAGTTATTTACTTAGACAACTGTTATTAGGCATTGTATTAGAAATATAGTAATGCAAGCCGTATGTAAATTGGATAATTAGTTAGAGAGATAATTTTAATTTACTTAAAGAAATATTTAACAATTTCAGTTTTCCTCCGCATGTATAAAACAAAGCCATTTCTCAATGTGTGCATGTGAACGTGTATATATATTTATGTGTGATGTAATCTATGTTTGAGTGTATTGTATGAATGTGAATTCTGCAAATAGTGACATTACATAATTACACAATGACGTCATTATTGCGTCATCACCACTCAGTCGAATGAGCAAAACTGGGACGAGATTTGACATGAAATCTGATTAGTCGGTGATGACTCAAACTAACTTTCATTCAGTTCCTTCTGTAATTTCATCAAGTGAGTAGTGTATCAAAATATATGACTTGTGTTAAGCTTAGATCGTCTTTTGTGTGCCCTATTTTCGGGATCATAGAACCGCTTAATCCTAATGTCCTTTCTACCTACGAGGATGTTTAAAAAAATTTCCTCTACATAAAACATAATCATGACCTTCCTAACAGAGGTCTCGTGGATACCATATCTTCAAATCTTACAAAGTCTGTTATTGAGATTTGGAAAAAGGCATTGATCCCTTGCATCTCTTTCCAAGGAATTAAAAGCATAATCCAGACGTAGTATGAAAAGTACTGCAATTTAATGAAACACCATGGCAGAACCGGCTCTGCTAGCTTTAACAGAAGAGTTGATGTATTTAGAGAGCGCTGTGATTGGATGTGATTGTACTAATGTTAATGTTGGAATTCATGGAGGGATCATAACGTCACTTGAAGAGAAACTTGGTCGCCCACTTCAGTGGTTTATTTGTCTTCTCCACACAAATGAGCTACTACTACGGCACTTATTTTCATATATAGATGAACCAACAACAGGGCCTTCTAGTCAGGAGTAATTGGCAATAAACTAAAAAAATGCGAATATATGTCTGTCGTAAAATTCAAAGCTATCGAAATGCCAGCAATACCTCAACATCAAGAACTAGACCTCAGTTATGACCAGAAGTTATTATTTGATATTTGTCAAGGAGTAAGTTCAGAAATAATAGTTGACAATCTTTCTCAACGAAAACCAGGACCAGTATCTAATTCTAGATGGCTCACGACAGCCATTAGAATCCTTAGACTTTATGTGGCAACACTGTGCCCATCGGAAGAACTAAGGAATTTAGCTACATTTGTTATTAAAGTTTATGCTCCTTGTTGGTTTAAGGTTAAGGCTAATCTTTCATGCACTTATGGATCAAAGCATTTATTTGACATGATTAACTCTCAAGATATCTACTGCCACAACTTCAAAAAGTTGTTGACCCAGTTATTCAAAGAAATGCTTTCTTCGCACATCCAGAAAATTTACTGTTATGTATGATATGTGATGACAGAGACCGCATTCGAGAACTTGCAGTCAGAAGAATTATCGCGATGAGAAATGATATCAAACACAAGCCTTTTGAGCTGAGGAAATTCAAAGTGCCTGTCATAAATTTCGAGGGAAATGATTATATTGATATGATATGTTGGGAAACCAGTCAAAGAACTGAATCTCCTTCGTTAAGATTTGTAGAGAATGCGGATTTACAACTTTGGTTACAGAAACGTAACATTCCAAAACTAAACATCGAAAAGTTTCCGTGTCACTCAGAGTGCTGAAAGGGCTGTAAGATCAGTAACAGAGGCTTCAAATTCTGTTTGCGGCGAAGAGGAGCGAGATGGATTCATTCGTGCAAGAATAAAGTCTAGATCAACAATAAAAAAGTATGACACAAACAACAATTCAAAATTACTTAAAAATATCAAGCAGGTGGGTGGGCAAGTGGAACTCGCTCTGTAACTACCTCCTCATGGTGAGTCTGGGTAGCTTATCGTTTAAAACGGAAGCTAGCTAAAAGTTACAGCACAGATCAACCAGTAAGACTAGAAAATAATATGAAAATTAAGAAAAACAAAAATTGCTAAACTTCTTGACAAAAATACATTAAAAGCTATAAAAATGGTGTCGTTTTGTAGTTGTGCAAAAATAACAGGTTTGTAAATTTTATATTTCTTTAAGTAAATTAAAATTTTCTCTTTAACTAATTATCCGATTTACATAGGGTTTGCATCACTATATTTCTAATACAATGCTGAATAACAGTTGTATAAGTAAATAACTCTGTATATAACATAGTTTAGGAGTTATTTGGAAAAATTGGCAAATTTGCTCTAACTGCAGAATGTTATGTTTGTCTCAGAAAAATAAAGTTATCTTGTTAACTAATTACCCAATTTACATGCGGTTTCATCATTCTGTTTCTAACATAATGCCTAATAATAGTGGTCTAAGTAATCAATTATGTACCTAACATAGTTTAGGAGTTATTTGGGAAAATGTGTGAATTTTCCAAATTTGGCAAAAATTAGGGGGGCTTGGGGGAGTAAATGCCCCCATCTGATTTTTTTCAAATTTTGGAATTTTAATCAGGTTTACAATTGGTATCTTTTTAGCACTCAGGCATATTAAATTTCTTAAATTTAATTTTTTCACTCCACCCTAAATTAATATTTTCGTTAGTTTTAACGTTTTATTTGATTAGATATACGCGGACAAAGTTGGGGAACGCAAACTACACTAGGATAATGTAGGCCGAAGGGGAACGTAAACTACACTAGGCACCACAGGAGGACGTAAACTACACTTGCTCTAAAAAGTCTTTGTATGCTTAATAAAAAAGTTTCAAATGTTGAAGATAACTTGAAAGGAGTTGAAATTATTATTTCTTCGAATTCTGTGGGAAAATTAAAAGATGTTAAGATAATACACAAAAAAATAATGGTGCAAAAGTTAATAAAATAGCCATTTAAATTCACTCGAATAGAAGTAGTTGAATAGTTTTACTTTGATTAGAAACGGTGCTAAGCAAAAGGCGTCGTCAAGTTTTCAACTGAATTGTCAAAGTTCACTTAGTCTAGTAGAAACTATAAAAAATGAAGACAAAACTTTGTTGTTAGGGGGGGCGTCTGTTGTTAAGCCTAGGTTAAAGAATTTTGTTTAAGAAATGGAGTAAAACGAAAGAAAGTATGCGTGTCAGAGCTAAAATAGAAAGAATTAAACAGGAAATGAAGAATTTAAAGTTAGAAAATGCAATTTTCACTGTTAATTTCTCACGCTGGAGGAAACGACTTGTACAATTTCAATAGTGGAACGAAAGAATTGCTAGCTAAATTTTTGAAAGATAAGTTGAATAATGAACTGATTTCTGGGGTTCTTCTGAGAATTAATAAAAGTAAAGGAATTTACTTCAACACTAAATTAGAAGCGATAAACGTTTTTGAAGGAGTAGAATTTGTTAACTTTTGTTCGGAATTTAACTCGTGTATGCTGACACAGGTATAAAGCTCCAGAGAAAAGAACATTGGGGCTTCTCTGGAGTGTCCGCATGTAAAGCAAACTATTTCAATTGCTGGCCACCCAATAATAAAAAAAATTAAAAAAACTGAAAATTGATGGTATATTGAATGTTGCCCTGTACAGTTGCCCATACATGTAATGTTCCTCGCCTCACAGGCGACTCCGTACATGTGGCAACGCCGCTGTGTTAGTCAAGGTACCCCAACTCGGGGAAGGTGGGGTGGAGGGGGGACAACCGAGTCCAACAACATATAACGGACATATACATTATACATATATCTAAAGGACAATTGAATGTGCAGTCATTGACATACAGGTAATTATAATGTAATGTTTGTGTTCATAAAGATAAACAATTAATATGATCGTGAACAACGTTGAACTCCATGTAGTTTACTAGGGATCTTTTCCGTTTGACTGCCGCCATTGAAACATAATTAAACTTTTTGTATTTTGTATTTTAACTGAAATGTCTTGATGATACAAAATAAGTTACTTTATAAAAAAGCTTTTCTTAATTTCCCCTTCAAATTTTGTTTCTTATAAACAATTTTAATTACTTTCAAGATCCATGCTTAATTTTTAAGTTTTAATCGTGTACTCAGAAAAATAAGGGGATCACCTGAAGATCAGGGCCTCCAGCCTTCTTTAGTTAGCTTTATAAGGCTAACTAACAAAAATATCACGACCTAACCTAACCAATCGTCAAGGTCGTACAGTTGACGTAACGATTGGTTAGGTTAGGTCGTGATATTTTCGTTAGTTAGCCTTATAAGGCTAAGTAAAGAAGGCTGGGGGCACTCACCTCTTATGTTTCAATGGCGGCAGTCAAACGGAAAAGATCCTTTACGAGATTTATACAGTAATAAGGTTCCATTATGATTACTGCAAATCTATATGAAGAGCTACTACAATAAAACTTTTTATATACTAGTGAATGTGAAATGTTTGCCTGCAGGAAATTTTCGTGTTTACGCGAAAATATCCAGCAGGCGAAAATTTGACAATTTAAACTAATCTTTGGAAGATAATAAGAAAATAAAACTTAGACCATTGAAATACTTTATTTGAAAAGTAAATTCAGTATATTGTAATAAAACATTGTAAAGTAAAAGCAGTGAAAACATTTTAAATTCTACTGTATTAATACTGTAAAACAAGAATGTCATGGATGCCGCTAATTTCCCAACCCTCCCGAATGGTCTCCCTCATTTTGTGTAGGTTTCCCATGCAGAGACAATTCATTTAGCATGAATAGATTTCAGTGTGGAGAGCTTCAAATCTATATTACCGAGAGATTCACTTACGTTGAGTGGTGCTGAAACTTTATCCACATACCAAGAGTTAAACTTGCTTTGATATACGACCTGAACCTCGACTAATCACAGTCCAGAATAAATGTCGTCATTCATGACGTCATTTTAATCTGTAAGATTATAACTAGCAACTGTTGACCGCGAAATTATGATGCCGCGAACTCGTCCAAGGATATGAAAGAGCGAAAATTTGCTGCCGCGAAATTAACTTGGTTTACAGTATATATACTTATAAACTCATACAATATTATACTAATGTTTATGAAATGACGTTGATGGTCCAAACCGGGTTGTTGACATGGTTACTGGCATGATCTATGCTCATACCATATTTCTACACCGTATGACGAACACCGACTCTGAAAATGAGTCCAGCTCAAGATAAAATTGGTGTGCGGGAAGCAGGCCTCTCTATAGCTGACATAGCCATGGAACTGGGAATTTCGAAGCCTACTGTTCGACGTTAGGTGCAGAAGTGACAGGAGACTGGGAATCTGCTTGATCGTCCTAAATGTGGGGCACCAAGAAAGACCATCCCAGAAGAAGACCGGGGAATAAACAACGAAGTGTAGAACGATCCTATTAACAACGCAGTCGCCATCCGGGAGACACTACATATGGGCGTGTCAGTGGACACCGTAAAGAGACGGTTGCATGAAGCAGGATATCACCACCGTACTCCTTCCAAAAGAGAGAGGATCGAGGAATGACATTGTCAGGCCAAGCTCTTGTTTGCTTGTCAGCATATAAATAATGATCTCGCATACTGGAGCAGAGTTATCTTCTCTGACGAGAAGTTTGCGTCTACAACTCATGGCCGTCTTCGGTGTTGGCGACAGGACAACACGAGATATGCCTGCCAAAATATTTACGAAGTGGCACGGAGTGGGCACGTGACGGCGAATGTGTGGGGATGGATGCACATGCAAGGACTAGGAGAGCTGACTGAGATCCACGGGAGGTTTACGGCAGATCAATATAGAGAGATCATGGAGGAGGTGATGCTGCCTTCTGTACGCACGTATGCCTTGCCCTATCCTAAGCAGATTATCTTTATGCAGGTATGTTCTATTTGTGTGTTATAGAATATTATATCATTACTGGAGTGATTTATGTATTACACGCATTTGTATGCCCGGTTTCCACATTTACATGGGACGAATAATGGTCATAAAATTGTTCTTTAACTCTTTCAATACTATGACAACACTAGGATTTTATTCTGGCTAACTGCAGACTGTATTATTTGTATAACGGCGCACAATTACATTTAACTGAGAGAAATCCGTAATACATAGGGGTTAAAACCTATCTCGAATAGTGGGTTACTGATGAAGCGTATGGATGAGATATAATTCTACTTTTAATACTTAAAATCCATTTGCAGGACAACTCTCCCATCCACACAGCCAGGATTGTTAGAAGGTGGTTCGAGGAGTAGCGAAATCTAGAACTACTGGACTGGCCTAGTAAGGGGTGTGACCTCAACCCCATTGAGAACGTGTCGGGGAATGTGGTGAAGTCGTGGGAGCCTGGGCAGCAGCGGACCAACTGCCAGCTGCTGGATCACACTTTGGCTGAGTGGGAGATGTTCCGAAGGAACCTACACATCATACATAACCATGTTGAATCTATGCCACACAGATTCCAAGATGTAATAGACAATAATGGGAATAGACCAAATACTAATTATGAACCGGGTATAGCTGTTCCATTTATGTTAATCTATGGCAAATTGTAAGCATTTTGTATGATAAACTATTTAGTCAAACATTCTCAACCATTGCATATTTGTTGTAATAAAGAATTAGTTTTTTATTGTATATATACAATACCGGGTTTTTCATAAGTAGCGCAGTTTTTTTAATTAATCATATTAAGCAGCCAATTATATTTAAGACAATAAAATATTTCATCTTGTACGTATATAAGGGGAATTAACATTGTATCACTCTATTTTGTATAGATTGCTTCGCATTCGAAAATATTTAAGAATGTCTCTGAACCTCGACACCCGATTGGAAATAGTAAAGTTGTATTATGGAAATGGTGAATCTCCAATTGCGACATTGAGAGCCTACAAGACCAAACATGGACTCCACAGGGATCCCTTTAGTACAATTGCAATCTCTTGCCTTATTACTAAGTTTGAGACAACAAAGTCACTTCACGATGAACCTAAATCTGGTCGCTCCTCACTTGTGGACAACGCACAGAACAGGTGGCAAATACACTCGACGATAGAGAGGTGGCCAGGTGAGGTGAGAGGTGGCCAGCTCGTTCGCCTGATCTGAACCCTTTTGATTATTACTTCTGAGGGATGCTAAAGGCTCGCGTCTATCATGCTAATAAACCTGATTTACTCATAGCTCTTAGAGAAAGAATCACGCAAAAGATTGAGCGTGTGTCCTTGGATGAGTTGCGTCGAGCAGTAGAAATCCTAATCCCTCGACTAGAATGTGTGGTTGAACAAAATGACGGATCAATTAAAGTTTTTATAGACAGGTATGAAATTTCTTTGTATGCTTCAACTTTGTTAATTTGTTATTAAAATTTTTTCACGTTACCTGTGTTTGTAATTCTACTGATTATCTGCGCTACTTATGAAAGACCCTGTATATATATATATATTCCTTGTTAAGATCTAATAATATCTCCACACTGATAATGCAACAGGAAATCTGGAAAACATTAATGGGTTTTTCTGTCTATCGTGATTAAATCATTATCTCTCCACATTGATAACACAAAGAAAATCTGGAAAACACTAGTAATATAATAGGCATCAGCCACAAACCGGTGGTGATATCCTGCTTCATGCAACCGTCACCTTACGGTTTCCACTGACACGCCCATGTGTAGTCTCTCCTGGACTGCGACAGCAAGTAATCATATCAACACCACGGTTTGGCCCATCATCGTCATTTCACAAACATTAGTATAATATTGTATGAATTTAGAAGTATATATAAATATGTTTATGCTATAGTATAACCGTGGATTATTCTTATGTGGTTTTGATAATTCACCAGTACACATTGGAAAACTTGTCGATCGATTTTTACAAACTAGTTGGTGATTCTATATAATTTGAGTGCGCTGATCTCAAAAATATAGTTAGTTGTTTCCTATCACGTATGGTTTTCGTACTACAGGGTGTGTCATAAATCCCCCATTTATTCCCAAATGTGAACCATCTTATCGAGACCAACATTGGATTGCACATGCTAAACCATAAATTTTGTTGTTATAGACTACAGTAACGCTTACATAATAATGTAGGGTAAATGTATATAACAACCAGTCCCGTTCCCAGCAAAATACTCTCTCCCCTCCCATCAATGGGTGGTTAACATTTGGGGACAGATGAGGTATTACAACACCCCTTGTAGCACGAAATCTTTGGGTAATAGAGTAAAACCTAATTAAAGAAGAATTAAATAGCTCCTAGCTCTTGGACAAGCATATTGCTTGTTTATGAAAGAATAAAAAAATAACTGAAAGAAACAAAATATATTTACCTTCTTTACTTGCAAACATTTCAGGACTTATTCCAAAGACTTAAGACTACGAAGGTAGATCTGTCTAATGACGACTAAACCGGTGCTTCTTTGATGTTTTCTTATGCTGTGCGTTAGGCTGATCTCGTTGCAGACACCAGCAGTAATCCGCCATCATATTTGTATGCCATCTTCCTTGATATCTTCTTTCCATGGTTTTGATGTCCTGGTGAAATCGTTCCCCTTGCTCCTCACTGACATCTCCGAGATTTTCAGGAAAACGTTCAAGATGCGAAAATAAGAAGTGAACTTTCAGGCTCATGTTGCAGCCTAAGGCGCAAAATTTTTAAGCATATTTTCCACCAGTCTTTCATAATTTTGGCTTTTGTAGTTTCCCAAGAAGTTTTCAACAACATCTTTGAAACCAAGCCATGCTTCTTTTTCTTTATTGGTCATTGTGTTCAGGAAATGATCGTCTGTCAATAACTTAAACAAATGTACTTGAAACACTCACCTTCTCTATTCAATGCTTTGACATACTGCTTCATCAAGCCTAACTTAATGTGCAAGGGTGGTAGGAGGATTTTATTTGGTTCAACTAGATGTTCATGTAAAATGTTTTTTGATCCTGGGGTAAGATTCTCTCTAGGAGGCCAAGTTTTCCTCTTCCAGTGCTGGTCACGTGCTCGACTATCTCATTCGCAGATGAAACATGGCATCTTAGTGTATCCTGATTGCTGCCCAAGTAACATGCAAATGACTTTGAGATCCCCACACAATATCCATCTGTGATTTTGATACTGAATTTTTTCCAGGAGCAGTTTCATGTTATCATAGGTCTCTTTTAAATGAGTAGAATGGGCCACTGGGATTGATGCATATTTGTTACCGTTGTGCAGTAACACTCCTTTTAGACTGGTTTTAGAGGAATCTATAAACAACCTCCAGTCACTGGTTTGGTATTCGATGCCTAGCTTGCACACTAATCCTGTGATGTCCTTGCAAAATACCAAGGGACCATCTTCTTCGAAAAAAGGCACGAAGTCTTTCTCACGATTTCTGTACCAAGCGAAGTATGTGTCGGATGCCAATAAATTGTTCTCCTGCAATCTAGACCCCAAAAGTTCTGCAGAGTCCTTAGGCAGATCCAAATCCCTGACTAAGTCATTCAGTTCGGCTTGGGTTAATAGTTTAGGAGGATCTCGGTCAGCTGTTGGCTGTTCATAAACATCATCATTGTCTGGATTTGGAGCTGAATCAGAATCTGAATTGTATTGATCCAGACTCTCGGGTGGGCGGGGAATAGGAACTTCTGGACCATGGGGTACCGGCCTTATTGCAGATGGAAGACTTGGGTATTGAAGGCTCTCTATTCTTTGCATTAAAACCTTTAACATTGCAAGAACAGAAGTAGCAGTCGTCGGTATGGTTTCTAGGCTCGCGCCATACCATAGGGATCCCAAATGGCAAACTTTTCTTTTCACCTTTGCTCCAATTCCTTAGTGCCGCAACACACGTAAGACAAACCTTGTGTGGAGCCCAATTTTTGTCTTGATCTCCTAATTTAATTCCAAAATAAGCATGATAAGCTCTCTTAATGAAGGTCGTTACATTTGTCCTTTGTTTTACAACAACATACCGACCACAAATACAGGGTGTACATAAAGTCAGGATCTATTTTTGTGAAGCACTTGGAAATTATATGGAATTCAATCATAAAATTATAAAGTGGTAACATTTATTAATTAATTAAGAGTAGGATTCGACGTGACGCCCATCAGTATCCCTGCACAGCTCAAATGTTCCGCAGCATTTCTAAACCCATTCTGGAGCATTTGCGGGGTTGTTATCTGTAGCAGTTCGTATACGTGTACGTAAGTTTTCAAGACTCGTAATCTTCGTCTGATAGACGTGCGATTTGATAAAGCCCCATGCAAAGAAATCTAAAGGGGTTAAATCTGGTGATCTCGCTGGCCAAGGTCTGTTGCTTCCGCGTCCGATCCAGCGATTTGGAAAACGTCCATTTAGATAATCCTGAACAATTTTGGCATAGTGACAACGGGGATAGGATTGTTAGTACCGTCGTCTATCAACATGATAGTGCTCCTTGTCACTATGCCAAAATTGTTCAGGATTATCTAAATGGACGTTTTCCAAATCGCTGGATCGGACGCGGAAGCAACAGACCTTGGCCAGCGAGATCACCAGATTTAACCCCTTTAGATTTCTTTGCATGGGGCTTTATCAAATCGCACGTCTATCAGACGAAGATTACGAGTCTTGAAAACTTACGTACACGTATACGAACTGCTGCAGATAACATAACCCCGCAAATGCTCCAGAATGTGTTTAGAAATGCTGCGGAACGATTTGAGCTGTGCAGGGATACTGATGGGCGTCACGTCGAATCCTACTCTTAATTATTTAATAAATGTTACACCTTTATCATTTTATGATTGAATTCCATATAATTTCCAAGTGCTTCACAAAAATAGATCCTGACTTTATGTACACCCTGTATAACAAAATATGTCTGGACTATGGGTACATCCTCTAGAAGCCATTATTAAAATTTTAAAGACGTAATATTAGAATTATCTAGCTGAAAAATATGACAAAACGAAATTAATTAAAGATAAAAAAGGTAAAAAATTACAAAACGCCCCAAAATTGTTTTGCTAATAACTTTAAAACTGTGGGTGATAGAAAAAAACTGGTAGCATTTCTGAATTCAGCGCAGCGAACTGCTTCAGAATAACAACTTAAAATAAAGAAATCGATTTTCATGCAGACCGGTGATAATCAGTTACTGTTATTCAGATCAAAACTGTTAAGTTCTTTGTATAACAATCGATAAGCCATTTCCCACTAACTCTCTCTGCCCCTCTACCTCGCTCTCTCACACTGTCTTAATCTTTTTCTTGCTCAGTGTCAATACATATATATAATCGTGTAGATTCGTAAGTTAGTAAAGGTTTATTAGTATTTTTACATAATGATTTAATATATGCGAGACTGGTGGGTGGGGAAGGGGAATGAGGGAGTGTGGAGGATGGTTGTGTAACGTCTATTTTTCGTTCAAATTCACTAGTATATAAAAAGTTGTATTGTGGTATCTGTTCATATAGACTTGCAGTAATCATAATGGAACCTTATTACTGTATAAGACTAGTAAACATGGAGTTCAACGCTGTTCACGATCATATTAATCGTATATTTTTATGAACACAGACATTACATTATAATTACCCACTAACTCTCTCTGCCCCTCTACCTCGCTCTCTCACACTGTCTTAATCTTTTTCTTGCTCAGTGTCAATACATATATATAATCGTGTAGATTCGTAAGTTAGTAAAGGTTTATTAGTATTTTTACATAATGATTTAATATATGCGAGACTGGTGGGTGGGGAAGGGGAATGAGGGAGTGTGGAGGATGGTTGTGTAACGTCTATTTTTCGTTCAAATTCACTAGTATATAAAAAGTTGTATTGTGGTATCTGTTCATATAGACTTGCAGTAATCATAATGGAACCTTATTACTGTATAAGACTAGTAAACATGGAGTTCAACGCTGTTCACGATCATATTAATCGTATATTTTTATGAACACAGACATTACATTATAATTATGGGCCGTTCAAAAATTACGTAACGCTATTTTTGCTAAAACTTGACACCCCATACCCCCCAGGAACGTTCTGTAACGCTAGACCAAGTACCCCCTAAGATGTTACGTAACACTTCCCCCACCCCACACCACGGGTGTAAAGGTAACGAAGTAATTTTACTTCAGTACCATACTTAAATAACTTTTTCTAGTATCTACTTTTTAAAAAGTATTTATATTTTCAAATACTTTCACTCTAACTTAAGTAATTTTTGGGAGAATTGCTTGTACGTTTACTCAAGTACAATTCATTTTATCCATTTTGTTACTATTCTTAAAACTCAAATTTGTAGCAGCCGCCAGCCAGTCAAAACGCAAGTTGTGCGCGGTATTTTAATCAGCCAATCACGTGCATCAGCAGGCTGGCGCTTCTAAAACTGAATAAAAAATTTTGTGCGTAATATAGTTGGTTTTAATGGTTGTATGCATATACTTGTTCTTTTAATTCCTTATATAATTTATTCTGAAACAATGAGATTTGTGCAATATTCATTACTGGCATGACAGTTGTAACAAGTTCATGCATAGTTGCCTGCATGAGTTGGCTTAAACCCTAGGTGTAGTTCTGGATACCATATTAATCAATTATATGCAACAAATGTGTTGTAGATATCTAAAAGAAAGACAAATCTTACATCGCTGGTAATTTACGTAGTTTGGCAAATCTTTTACATAGAGCATTTTGTTTAAAGACCTCATGGCCCACAACATAAATGTACCAGTATGGTTTGCGAGAACTATAGGTGAGTACCTTTTACTTTCGTTATTTGAGTACAGTACTTTATTCATTAGATACTTTTTTCCTATAACTTAAGTAAATTTCAGGATGGATACTTTTACTTGAGTAACTTTTTGATAAAGTACTTGAATTTGAGTAACATATTTTAGTACTTTTTACACCCCTACCCCACACCCCACATGTTACGGAACGTTACAGGGAGGGGGGGGGGGGGTTCAGGTTTTAGCAAAAATAGCGTTACGTAATTTTTGAACGGCGCCTTACCTGTATGTCAATGTTATATGTTGTTGGACTCGGTTGTCCCCCCCTCCACCCCACCTTCCCCCAGGGTGGGGTACCTTGACTATCGTTGCGGCGATGCCACATGTACGGAGTCGCCTGTAAGGTGAGGAACATTACATATGCGGGCAAATTTACAAACAATTTTTGACCCACCATGCTGTCCCTAATGGTGTAAGACTTATTGGATCATAATTTACTGTACAGTAAGACAATGATTCAAAGCACATATCTGGAATGATTAAAACCTATTTGTAAGCACAAGAGGAAGCTCGAATTCTTCAAGGCATGGTATGATCTCAAAACCCCAGATCTCAATATCAATGAAGCTGTATAGGTTTATTTGGATAAAGAAAAAGTAAAAAGAAGTCTTTATAAGGAACAACTTGAACATACTGTAACAACTAAGCAATATTCACAGGTAACCCCTTGAAAAGAGGTAATAACCTCATACAAATGCAAATAAGGGAAGCATGAAAAAAAGAGGCAAATAGCTTTTGATAGCATCATCAGAATGAATTTTGAAATATTAACATACATTTGTCGGCATGATTTATTGATTTTAAGATGTAGTTATAGCAATTAAAAAGTATTTTATAAAGTAGAGTCATAGTATTAGTTAATAGTTAGAAATATATTTACATTATATCGTCCGAAAAATATTAAAAATTAGTATTAGGCAGGTGACCCATTAAAGGCAACTGTATTTTAAACTGCAAGTGAGCAAATGATTTTTTTTTTTTTTAATTCTGTAAACGGTTAATCTAACGTTATTTCGAAAACTCCAGAGAAAGCTGTTTATCTTCTAAAGACCGCCACATAAAACAGTACCCTTCCTACTCAAATACAAACCATTCTTACTGAAAAGATGCTTCTTATTAAAAACGCTTCTTATTAAAATTATCCCACAAACCTATGAACTCAACTCCTTTGCTAAAGCTTCTTAATTTTATCATTTAAGGTTAAAATCCTACTTGTAAACTTCAATATTTTGCCTATTTTATAAAGTTATCCACGAATTCTCTGTACCTATGTTTGATTTCTTCTGAATTTCTATTTAATTTAAACCTCCCATCTTTGTCAAATCATTTATACATACATTATAAAGTAAGTTTATTTCGGCTTTCAGACTTCTTCACTACCTCTTTATTTTATATCTAATTGATTTAAAAGGAGAGTAAGTAATAAGTATCTAAATATGTACATAATACAAAAGTAGGGACTAGTTCCAAGTTACAAATACAGAAAATTCTTATAAACTTTAGAGATCTTGATAGATTAAACTAATTTCCCAGGCTAGTAAGTGACAAATTGAATTCACTGTTTAAAATGCTACCCCGACTTATGAGCACAGGACAAATGAGCGCCGACAAATGAGCGCCGACAAATGAACGCCACGACAATTAAGCGCAAGACAATAACCTAATCTAACCTAACCTAACCTAACTACATTATTTTTAACATTCTTAATAAATATTGTTTTTTTAACATCCTTAATAAATATTTGTTCAAGCTTATTTTGTTTCTTTTATTCAGTTTTCATTTGCTTGCTCTCGCTCAATTGTTTTGTGCTCTTTTGTTTTTGCACAAAACAATAACCTAACCTAACCTTTTATCCAGTTTTTATTTGCTTGCTCTCGCTCAATTGTCTTGCGCTCTTTTGTCTTGCGCTTAATATTTGTTCAAGCTTATTTTGTTTCTTTTATCCAGTTTTTATTTGCTTGCTCTCGCTCATTTGTTTTGCTCTCTTGTTTTTGCGCAAAACAATAACCTAACCTAACCTAACCTTTTATCCAGTTTTTATTTGCTTGCTCTCGCTCAATTGTTTTGCGCTATTTTGTCTTGCGCTTAATTGTCTTGCGCTTAATTGTTTTGCGCTTAATTGTCTTGGCGCTCAATTGTCGGCCCTCATTTGTCGGCGCTCATTTGTCCTGCGCCCAATTGTCGTGTCACGGTTCAAAATGCAGTCATCCATTTTGGTAGAAATAGTTGAAATTTAGTTACGAGTTCCAAGGAAACAGGTTATAGGATGTGCGTTGGGGAAAGAGATTTAGACATTATAGTTAGTAGTGATCTAAACTTTTCTAAACAGAGGCTGGGAATAAGGCAAATAAAATGCTAGGTATTACTAAGAGGAATGTTTGTTGCAAGAGTAGGAAAGTCATCCGTAGAATATATAATTCTTTTGTTAGGTCTCATTCAAACCTGGTCTCTCGCCAAGGTAGAA
The DNA here is from genome assembly GCA_023014485.1 of Bathynomus jamesi. Classification (NCBI taxonomy): domain Eukaryota; kingdom Metazoa; phylum Arthropoda; class Malacostraca; order Isopoda; family Cirolanidae; genus Bathynomus; species Bathynomus jamesi. Next base: position 140,641 of record JAJOZX010003483.1, read on the forward strand.
TATAGATATATTTGAAGATGTGCAATGTAGGACATCCAAACTTATCTCTGGCTTAAGAGGATTGGAATACAGTTAAAAATTAGAGGAACTAGGCATGTTTAGTTTTGAGAGACATTGTTTGGGGAAAGATATGATAACAGCTGTTCAAAATGTTTTCAGGTTCGGACAAATCAGAAGTAACTTTTTCTTATTAGAGTCTATTGAAAAAACTCAAGGGCATAATAAGAAAATTAGAACACAGACTTGTAGACTGGATCTATTCAAATAGTTATAGTGCTAGAGTAGAAGAATTTGGTATAACTTGTCATATGATGTGTTAAATAGCAGGTAGCTCTTTCGTTAGTTTTATGAAAATTGGTTGCTTTCACATATGAAAGAGACAGTTTATAAATTGTGTAAACAGTGTTAAGTTATGTAGGCTACTTTCGTAGCTCTGTAAATAGATTATAATAATTAGCTGACTAGAGATTATCCAAGTTCATAAGATAATTACTACTTTTAAATTGCTTGAACTGAACAAATATATTGCCATATTGGATTGGAATGAATGTATCAGGGTAGTGAGATGTGAGCATCTCAGTATATTTTATAGTTATAGAATAACGGAACGGACTGACCACGGTTACGACTTTGGCGCAAAAACGGACTTTCTTTTGGATTGCTACAATAAATGTCGGAACACTTGGAGATAAATGCGAAGAAATAGTTGAGTTCATGGAATCGAAATCTATACATATTATGGGAATCGCAGAAACCAGATGGAGAGGTGAAGGAACCAAGGTACTGCATAATGATTATAAGTGCATATACAAGGACAGAGAAGAGGATACCAGATCGGGTGTGACAATTATACTGTTGCTGGAGTGATAATGAAGAGTGAGAGATTGATGGGAGTGACCCTGAGCCTAAACGGAGAGAGAATATCTGTAATCCAGGCATATGCACCGCAGAGTGGAAGATCACAGGAGGAAAATGAAAATTTTTATGAGGATCTTCAGGGAGTGATAGATGGGCTGCCTTATGGACCAAGAATTTTGATGGGAGACCTAAATGGCCATGTGGGTGGAGATCGAAACGGAAATGAAGACGTGATCGGGGCATTTGGTGTGGGAGAGAGAGAAATTTGGAAGCGGAAATGCTGGTAAATTTTTGTGCAAGAAATGTTCTTAGTATAATGAACACATTTTTTAAGCACCAGGAATCACATCTCTATACGTGGTATGGATGGAATAGTAGTACCGGAAATTATAAGAAGTCTCAGATAGACTTTATTGTGGTGGATAAAAAGTCATTGTGAAAGATGTAAGAGTAGTACCATCTGTGTCTTTTGACTCGGATCATAGACTTGTTAAAGCCAAAATTTTGCTTCCAATACCACAAAATATAAAAAAGCCTAGAAGGAGAAGAGTGTGCACGGAGAATATACCAGAAAAACGAAGATATTAGAACTAGAACTGAGGAGGCTTTCGGACAAAGGGTAGCTACGGAAATAGTGGAGGAGGTTTGGGTCGAGTTTAGGAGAACGATGGAAGGAATACAGCGAGATGTGATTGGAGAAAGGGCAGCTGGGGGGGGGGGGGTCAAAAAAGAAAAAGACGGCATGGTGGACCCAGGAGGTAAAGGAGGCAGTGACAGATAAGATGCGTGCTTTTAGGAAATAGCTTAAGGATAGAAATGAGCAAACAAGGCAAGAATATGTCCAAATGAGAAACCACACCAACGAGGTTAAAAGAAGAGCGAAACGCTCTGTGTGGGAGAAAATAGGTAGAGACTTAGAAGAGGATTTTCAAGGCTCGAAGAAGTTACTGTATAGCATGGCTAATAAGTATAAAAATGGAGAAAGCAAGAAAACAACAGTGGCGATTAAAAATGCACATGGTGAAGTCCTCACTGATAAAAGCGAGGTGGCTGCACGCTGGAACGAATACTTTAGACATCTTTTGAATAACGAGAACCAATATGATGAGGTGAGACGGGAGTAGGGTGGCCATTTAAAAAGGAGGACACTGCGTATGTGGCCGTACGTTAACATATATATATATATATATATATATATATATATATATATATATATATATATATATATATATATGTTAACGTACGGCCACATACGCAGTGTCCTCCTTTTGGACTGTCCGCCTAAAGCCGGACGTCTGGCCACCCGAGAAGGGAGGAGCGGGTAAATCATGAGGAGCATGAGGGGGATAGAGAGATCACTAGAGAGGAGGTTATTTAAGCACTAAAGAGGATGAAGAATAATAAAGCTCCCGGACCGGATGCAATTGTCACAGAAACACTAAAAGCAGCCGGTGATCCTGCTGTGGACTGGCTGCTAAGCATTTTCCGGGTGGTGCGGTCGCAGGGAATTGTACCGGCAGAATGGGGCAGAGCAATTATATGTCCTATATATAAAAATAAGGGAAGTGAGCAGGAATGTCAAAACTACCGTGGAATATCTTTGATGTGTCATGTGGCAAAAATATATGAAAGGATTTTGGAACATAGAATACGAAACATACTGGAACCTGGGTTACTGGAGTATCAGTGTGGCTTTCGTGCAGGCCGGAGTACTATAGATCAAATTTCAGCCATAAGACACTATCTTGAGAAGAGCCGAGAATTCAGTTTGGACCGCTTCATATGTTTTTTGGATCCGAAAAAGGCATTTGATAAGTGTGCCCAGGGAGAAGCTGTGAGTGGTTCTGAGTGAGAGTGTGCCACCCAGGCTTCTGAGAGCAGTAATGAGCACCTATAGGGTCTCCCAGAGCACGGTGGTGGGATCGAAGGAGTGGTTTCATGTAAGTACAGGAGTTAGACAAGGGAGTGTTCTGTCACCCATTTTATTTATTGCCTACATCAACAGGGTTATGGAACACATAACTGAGGAAATTGAAGAGGAAATAGAAATTTTTGGAGATGGAGATGATGTGGCTGTTGGGACTAATACAGCACAATCCCTGGAGAGAATTATGCAGAGGTGGGATGAGAGATTGAGGAAGTATGGACCGAAATTGAATTATGATAAAACTGAATATATGGTGGTAACGAGGGGAGCGAACGAGGATGGAATCTTTGTCGGGGGAAGGGAAATGAAAAAGACTGACACATATTAAATACCTTGGTAGCAAATGATGCGGGTATGGATGCAGAGGTGAATAAAAGAATTGCTAAATATAGCAGAAATGTTTCCTTCCTGTATCCCCTATTGAAAGACCAAAACATTCCTAAAAAGGTAAAGACGCATATATACTCAACAATATTGAAATCAATCTTACTATACGGCAGCGAGACTTGGGCTCTAAACACAAGGACGAGGGGAAAAATGCAAGCAGCTGAAATAAGGGTCCTGAGATTGATAGAAGGAGTAAGTAGATTGGATAAAATAAGGAACACTGAAATAAGAAGGCGATTGGGCGTAACTTCGGTTAATGAGAATATTGAGAGGAACCAACTGAGATGGTACGGGCATGTCCAACGAATGCCGATGGAAAGGACAGCAAGAAGAATGCTGGAATGGGCCCCTCAAAACAGAAGACCAGTTGGAAGACCCAAGATCCGATGGATGGATAACATCAAGAGTGCTGTCGAGAAGTGTGGAATCAGTCTCCAACCGGCGAACTTGATGTGTGGAGATCGTGAGGCATGGAGGGGTCTCGTCCGAGGGCTCCCAACTGACAGACCGCTTTAGGTCAACCAGGCGCCTGGTAAGAAATGTAAGAAAAGATTTCCTTTATAATGGAAAGTACATTTTATATATATATTAATATATTATTATAAGCATAAGACGACTAAAAGTTTTTGTCAAAATAGGTAAACAGCTTAAACTAGTCTAAAGCAGATGGGAATCTTGTCAGTTTTACAGGACCTTACATTGACCTACCACCCTCCTTTCCAAAAACCCTGGATAAAGTCGATATACATGGAAGATTATCAGAGATAAATGTAGGTAATCATTAATTAATTATTAAAGTGTGACAGAGGAACTTGGGGAGAGCAGTTTAATAGCAAACAAATTTGTAGAATGATGTTTCCCCCAAAATTCTTTAGTCATGGTACCATATTTTTAGAATAACTTGCCCGATGGTAGCAAACAATAGAATCTTAGGTATTTTTAATAGTAAGTTGCTTTCATGAATGAAAGATATATTTCATAACTTGTGGTAAGTTACACTAGTTATACTCTATTGGTCATTTCTTGAAATGAAGATTCTGTACACTTTTTTGTTACAAAATACATCGTTTAATTTCAATAAGACAAGATGGTTTTACATTGTTCATAAAAATGTAATGAGATCTGGCTCTATGAAGGGTCACGTGATGTAGTCACGTGATCTACAGATCTACAGAAGCTAAGGCTAACAAAGACCCTAAGATCCACTCTAAGGTTAGCCCGAGAGAAAGGAAAGAGTAGGGGTTAAGAGAAGAGAAGAGAAGAGAATAAGGGGTTAAGTAAGGAGGAACACCTATCACTCGTGGGTTAACATTCATTCAGAAAAAGAGAAAAAAGACTCATCATCATCATCCGCCGGCCACTGCCGACAAGGCAGAAAAATAGTCGGAGAGAATAGGAGAGGGGTGAAAGATGAAAAGAAGTAAAATAAGAACGCTTACAAACCATGCAAACACAGTCTTAACTCACTGTCATACCATGCAAACTACAAACATGCAAGAAAAGAGTTACAGACATGCAAAGTAAGGAGAGTATAAAAAAAAAAAAAAGTAGGTAAAGTTAAACAAAAAGTGGGTTAGTTTACGCTACTAGCTACATCTACGTTCGTGTTAGTCTAATATTTTTTTTTTTTTAATAATTTTATTGCTGGCATCACACGCTGGCATGTCACAAGCTGGCATTTATCGTCAACAGACTCATCCTCGAGCACCACCACCAGAGCTCCTGTTGCTAACTTTGTTTTTTTATTTTAAACAACGTTAATATTTTTAAAATGTCTGTCAAGTCGGTTCTTAAACACATTAACGCTGGTAGAATGAACGACTGACGCGGGAAGATTATTCCATTTATCAATTACTTTAAACATAAAGAAGTTTTTAGCGATATTAGTAATGAAACGTCTGCCACGCAACTTAAATCCGTTATTGCGAGTATTACTATTATCGAAAGTGAACAATTTGTCAAAATTTACGTTATCGATGTTATTAACGATTTTGAAAACTTCAATAAGCTCCCCCCTTAATCTCCTAGTTTCGAGTGAATACAGGTTTAACTCTTTAATCCTATCTTCATAAGGCTTGTTGCGCAATGACGGAATTAGTTTCGTGGCACGACGTTGAACCCTTTCTAACCTATCAATATCTTCACGCAAGTACGGGCACCAAAACTGAACGGCATATTCTAAATGAGGCCTGACTAGGGACTTGTAAAGGGGCAATATAATATCCTTCGATTTAAATTCGAAATTACGCGCTATGAAGCCTAACATCCTATTAGCTTTTGCGCAAGACTCCAGGCACTGGTTCCTAACCTTTAAATCCTTAGATACGCGTACACCTAAATCTGCTTCCTCGTCAACGCTCGCTAACTCCCTATCATCCATCGAGTACGTGTAATTATTGTTGCGAGAACCTATATGCAAAACTTTACATTTGTCTACGTTAAATTGCATCTGCCACTTATCCGTCCACTCCATAATCCTATTTACATCGTCTTGGAGCCTATTTCTATCGTCCTCGTTAACAACCTTAACGCCTATTTTAGTATCGTCCGCGAATTTTGACACGTTACTAGTCAACCCTACATCTATGTCGTTAATATAAATTACGAATAGCAATGGGCCTAACACTGAACCCTGTGGGACACCGCTACCTATATCTAACCACCCCGATTCACTACCATTAACTACGACCCTCTGTCTCCTAGCACGAAGCCATTCTTCTAACCAGTTAGCTACCTGACTGCGTATACCGTGCGCTTTGACCTTCGCAATTAGTCTCCTATGCGGAACTGTATCGAACGCCTTTTTAAAATCTAAATAAATAACGTCAGCTGCTCTATGCCTATCGTATTCGCGCACTATTTCGTTATAAAATTCTAACAAATTAGTTAAACAAGACCTATGGGGTCGAAACCCATGCTGACTACTATTAATCAAATCTCTACTTTCTAAGTGATCGATGATACGATCCCTAACTACGGATTCCGAAAGTTTACCGACAATTGACGTTAAGCTAATGGGCCTATAATTGCTAGCTACTGCGCGGTCGCCTTTTTTAAAAATAGGCGTGACGTTAGCTAATTTGAAGTCTTCAGGAATAATCCCCGTTTCGAGTGACTGATTCAAAATCTTCGTTAAGGGGCCTACGATAACGTCTTTCAAATCTTTCAAATGTCTGGGATAAAAAGCGTCAGGGCCTGGAGCCTTGCTAACTTTTAGCCTATCGATATAATGCGCAATCTCACCCTCGTAAACAGTTATTTCATCCAAAATAGTATCGCTACTAAATGGAACGATATCGTCCACGTCGGGGACATTATTTACATCTTCTACGGTAAAAACTGTCACAAAAAAGTTATTGAAAATACCCGCCATCGCCTGAGCGTCAGAAGCCAAAGCGCCATTAACATCCACTAGAGGGCCTATGTTATCTTTTACCGGCTTACGATTATTAACGTATTCAAAAACTTTTTTGGATTATGTTTACTATCCGCAGCTATAAGTATCTCTAAATTACGCTTGGCATTCCTAACTGATCTTTTAACCTGACGTCTAAGCTCGATATATCTATTAAAGTTAGCTGCCGTGCCATTGCGCTTATTACGTCTATACGCTCTATTACGCTCGTTTATGAACTCGCCTATTTCCCTAGTCCACCACTTGGGCCTACCATGATTTCTAGCGCGCTTGGGCCTACGAGGAATAAGCTCCCTTTCAATATTCCTAAAACTTTCTTTAAACGCCACCCAACGCAAATTTGTGTCATTACCCATAAATAAGTTATCCCAGTCCACTACTCTCATCCTATCCGCAAGACTATCAAAATTAGCCCTACGAAAATCAGGGACTTCTATTACGTTACTATCCTGAGTGTTTTTTATCGCTAACTTAAACCTAAGAATTTGATGATCACTACATCCTAAACTCTCGCCTACTTCTAAACCTTCGACTATATTCGGACCTTTTCCAGTTTGTGTACCGTTTTTCATATAATTTATTTTTGAGAATATTTTTGTTAAAACTAACGAAAATATCACGACTTAACCTAACCAATTATCAAGGGCGTACAGTTGATCTATTATTAATTATAACGTTGTTTGTTTCTGGAATAGTATTTACTATTTACTAATAGATCAACTGTACGCTCTTGATAATTGGTTAGGTTAAGTCGTGATATTTTCGTTAGTTTTAACAAAAATATTCTCAAAAATAAATTATATGAAAAACGGTACACAAACTGGAAAAGGTCCCTATATTCTCGCCGTTCGTCATCACCAAATCTAAAATATTGTCACCGCGCGTTGGTTCGGTAACTATCTGTCTTAAAAAGTTATCTTCCATAAACTCAACCAATCTCAAACCCTCCTCATTACCAGTAAAATTCTCGTAATTAACATTAGGGCAGTTAAAGTCTCCGACAATTATACCATTCCGATTGTCAATAAAATTACCAAGAAGTGAGTAAAATCTAGTATCTGTATCGAGGGGTTGAACGGGAGGTCTATAAACAACAACAAAATTAAAACTAATACTACGCGCCCTAACTTTAACACATATCGCATTAATTGCTGCCGGAAAATCTAACTTAACCTCGATAGCCCTAAGGGAATTACGAATGTACAGCAAAACGCCTCCACCAAACCTATGTAACCTATCATTAGTAAAGCGTTTAAAACCCGGTATATCAAGTTCTCTCAACAAGTCCCGAGTCACGGTATTTAACCAAGTTTCAGTGATAGCAACTATATCATAGTTGCCGGAATAAATTATCGTCTTAAATTCATTTAATTTATTTCTAATACTACGCACGTTACAATAAAAGACGTTTAAGTTATTTTTTACGACGGGCCCGCGTTTTAAACTATTTTTCACGTCGGGCCCGCGTTCCCCGGACCCACAACGTTTAAAGAAGGCTTCGACCTATACAGCTTTCGCACGTTTTCGTCTGTTAACCTACCTAGCCTAGCATTACCTATTTCATTAAAATGCACCCCATCTTTTATAAAAAGGCTAGGATCACTGAATTCGGACCACAGCTTTACGAAGGGTACATTTTCCTCAGCACAAATCTCTTCTAATTTATTATTCAAAAATATTGTTTTTGACGTAATCCTAAGACCCAACCCGTGCCTAGGGGTAATACCTAGAACTAAAGACCTATCTGACCTCGCCTTCAGGGACCTAATTAACCCCCTATATCTCTCCAAAAGGTCAGGCACTCTCGTATCGAGTCGTTGCCTCTTACCATCGTCACCAACATTGAGTGACGGGAGGCAACGTCAATCCTATCCACTTCGTCTCTAACTCTGTCAACCCTGGCCCCTGGGAGACAGACCCTCCTCCTCTTGGTTGGATGCCGTTCAACGAACTCTTTGTCCATGTGGCGCACTAAAGATCCCCAATTAAAATAGTTTCCCCCTCATTCACGTCCCTTTCCAAATGGGCGAAAGGGTTCGAAACCTCGATAGGGGGGGATTCCTATCACCTAACGTACGCGGCCTAGCTCCACCCTTAACCTCTCTATATCCCTCGCTATCTACTACTCTCGGACTAACCTTAACCCCTTCCTCAACTCTATCCAACCTTCCCGACAAGCTGCCTAAACTAGAAACTAGGTTACGCACCTCACCCTTCAAATTACTACGTCTTCAACGTTAGTATTGGTTCGGCTTCCGTCAACCGTAGCCCTACCCCTGCCCTCATCAAGCGTTGCAAGTCTTTCGGTTACCTCACGTACACTGCGTTTTATGTCAACTAATTCCTCCATGAACTCGCAAAAGAAACAAACTGATCTATCGGTAATCGCCATAGGACCGCCGTTATAATCCTTAAATTCCGAATACCACCGGTTTACTCTACACCTAACACACGACGCTTTCTGCGACGGCATCGCACAGTTAAAAATTAGTTTAAACCGTCACAGGTATAAGTTAAATTAAGCCGGCACGCTATGAAAACTTCTAAATCGCTAAAAACCACTAATATTCAATTACTTAACTATAACAACGTGAATATAAACGCAAGTATATAAAATTCAAAACTGTCCAAAAGTAAAATTCTCAGCAATATACAAAAGTAGATGCAATATCAGAGAGCTCAGAAATGCGTCCGTTCAGTGATATAGTGAACTCTGGGCTTTTTGATGGATTCAGGGCTTTTGATGATTTGGCCGTACCATTATTAGGTACTATTCATGGAATAGGATCTTCCTGTTATAGTTGTCGGTTCCACAGTTACCTACACATCAGCTGTGACAACACTGAACCTGGCTTCTTAATGTGGAAAATAGAAGGATATTGTTGGGTGGTGAGAAGGTAAATAGTTAATTTCTGACTGGCTCTTTTTCATATTATCACTTATCACCAATTCAAGCCAACAACGGCCATCATATTATATAGTCATGTATCCTCACACTTAAATGCTACCGCTCTCTCTGAGAAAGTTTTCAAACAACAAGTTAGCTAATTGTTTCAAGGCTTGATACCCATTATGGTTCTATACTAATTCTGCCGGTCCATCATGAAAGAGATGTTGAAGCTGTTTTTGAAATCAGCAGGTGATGTTAGATGTTGGGTGGCTAACATATGAAGTATACTAAACGATGTTGATGGTGTTGCAATATCATGTTTTCCACTGAACTTGGCTCAGAAACTTTCGATCCAATCACCAACAACTACTTTTCAATTATTATGCACATCTGTATTGGAAGCAGACCATGTTTGTAAGATGGAAAAGCACTGTATCACCAGGTTTTAAGGTAACTAATGATGTTAAGCAAGGGCGTATATTATCACCGTATATTTTCTGTATATACATGGATGAACTTACCAATGAACTAAAAACTGCACGTACTGGCTGTGTCATTGGAAAGGAAAAAATTAATCATTTAATGTATGCTGATGACCTTGTTCTTCTGTCACCCTGTCCCCATGGTCTGAGAATACTATTAGAGATATGTAAACAATGTGGTATAGAAAATGACATCACCTATAATGGGGCAAAGAGTTGTATTTTGATTTTTAGGTGTAATCTACTGAAACATGTATCATGTGGGTCTTTTGAAATGAAGAGTCGGACAATACCTGTCAAAGACACGTGTAAATACTTAGGTCATGTAATTACTCACGAGCTGCGAGATGAACTTGATACTGAGAGGCAACGTAAAAAGCTGTATGTACAGGGTAACATGCTAGTAAGGAAATTTGGTACGTGTTCAGAATCAGTTAAAACTTATCTTTTTAGAACTTACTGTACTGCATTGTATACATCCCATCTGTGGTGGAACTATACAAAAACTGCTATGAATAAACTCTGTTGCTTATAATAATATTTTTCGTATGCAATGTAAGGAACCAAAATGGTGCAGTGCCAGTTTTATGTTTACAAATCCAGGACAAAAACTCACTGGACAAAAACTCACCACTTAAATACAAAAGAGGACAAAAACTCACCAGACAAATGTTTTTGCGAAATACATACACTCTACTCTAGATCTTAACATACACTCTTAAGATTTTAAACTCATTGTAGATAACACCAGTACACATTTGAAAACTTGTCGATCGATTTTTACAAACTAGTTGGTGATTCTATATAATTTGAGTGCGCTGATCTCACAAATATAGTTAGTTTTTTCCTATCACGTATGGTTTTCTTACTACAGGGTGTGTCATAAATCCCCCATTTATCCCCAAATGTGAACCATCTTATCGAGACCAACATTGGATTGCACATGCTAAACCATAAATTTTGTTGTTATAGACTACAGTAACGCTTACATAATAATGTAGGGTAAATATATATAACAACCAGTCCTGTTCCCAGCAAAATACTCTCTCCCCTCCCATCAATGGGTGGTTAACATTTGGGGACAGATAAGGTATTACAACACCCCTTGTAGCACGAAATCTTTAGGTGATAGAGTAAAACCTAATTAAAGCAGAATTAAATAGCTCCTAGCTCTTGGACAAGCATATTGCTTGTTTATGAAAGAATAAAAAAATAACTGAAAGAAACAAAATATATTTACCTTCTTTACTTGCAAACATTTCAGGACTTATTCCAAAGACTTAAGACTACGAAGGTAGATCTGACTAATGACGACTAAACCGGTGCTTCTTTGATGTTTTCTTATGCTGTGCGTTAGGCTGATCTCGTTGCAGACACCAGCAGTAATCCGCCATCATATTTGTATGCCATCTTCCTTGATATCTTCCTTCCATGGTTTTGATGTCCTGGTGAAATCGTTCCCCTTGCTCCTCACTGACATCTCCGAGATTTTCGGGAAAACGGTCAAGATGCGAAAATAAGAAGTGAACTTTCAGGCTCATGTTGCAGCCTAAGGCGCAAAACTTTTTAAGCATATTTTCCACCAGTCTTTCATAATTTTGGCTTTTGTAGTTTCCCAAGAAGTTTTCAACAACATCTTTGAAACCAGGCCATGCTTCTTTTTCTTTATTGGTCATTGTGTTCAGGAAATGATCGTCTGTCAATAACTTTCTAATGTGAGGACCTATAAAAACACCTTCCTTTATTTTCTCGTAGCTAATCTTTGGATATTTTGAACAAATGTACTTGAAACACTCACCTTCTCTATTCAATGTTTTGACATATTGCTTCATCAAGCCTAACTTAATGTGCAAGGGTGGTAGGAGGATTATATTTGGTTCAACTAGATGTTCATGTAAAATGTTTTTTGATCCTGGGGTAAGATTCTCTCTAGGAGGCCAAGTTTTCCTCTTCCAGTGCTGGTCACGTGCTCGACTATCCCATTCGTAGATGAAACATGGCATCTTAGTGTATCCTGATTGCTGCCCAAGTAACATGCAAGGGACTTTGAGATCCCCACACAATATCCATCTGTGATTTTGATACTGAATTTTTTCCAGAAGCAGTTTCATGTTATCATACGTCTCTTTTAAATGAGTAGAATGGGCCATTGGGATTGATGCATATTTGTTACCGTTGTGCAGTAACACTCCTTTTAGACTGGTTTTAGAGGAATCTATAAACAACCTCCAGTCACTGGTTTGGTATTCGATGCCTAGCTTGCACACTAATCCTGTGATGTCCTTGCAAAATACCAAGGGACCATCTTCTTCGAAAAAAGGCACGAATTCTTTCTCACGATTTCTGTACCAAGCGAAGTATGTGTCGGATGCCAATAAATTGTTCTCCTGCAATCTAGACCCCAAAAGTTCTGCAGAGTCCTTAGGCAGATTCAAATCCCTGACTAAGTCATTTAGTTCGGCTTGGGTTAATGGTTTAGGAGGATCTCGGTCAGCTGTTGGCTGTTCATAAACATCATCATTGTCTGGATTTGGAGCTGAATCAGAATCTGAATTGTATTGATCCAGACTCTCGGGTGGGCGGGGAATAGGAACTTCTGGACCATGGGGTACCGGCCTTATTGCAGATGGGAGACTTGGGTATTGAAGGCTCTCTTTATTCTTTGCATTATAACCTTTAACATTGCAAGAACAGAAGTAGCAGTCGTTGGTATGGTTTCTAGGCTCGCGCCATACCATAGGGATCCCAAATGGCAAACTTTTCTTTTTACCTTTGCTCCAATTCCTTAGTGCCGCAACACACGTAAGACAAACCTTGTGTGGAGCCCAACTTTTGTCTTGATCTCCTAATTTATTTCCAAAATAAGCATGATAAGCTCTCTTAATGAAGGTCGTTACATTTGTCCTTTGTTTTACAACAACATACCGACCACAAATATAACAAAATATGTCTGGACTATGGGTACATCCTCCAGAAGCCATTATTAAAATTTTAAAGACGCAATGTTAGAATTATCTATCTGAAAAATATGAAAAAATGAAAGTAATTAAAGATAAAAAAGGGAAAAAATTACAAAACGCCCCAAAATTGTTTTGCTAATAACTTTAAAACTCTGGGTGATAGAAAAAAACTAGTAGCATATTTGAATTCAGCGCAGCGAACTGCTTCAGAATCACAACTCAAAATACAGAAATCGATTTTCATGCAGACCGGTGTAATTGAACTTTTCCGAAACGTCTGTTATTAAGCATATACCATCTCCTCGTGCTCTTATTTCTTACTATATATATATATACACACACACATATATATATATATATATAATATATATATATATATATATATATATATATACTGTATATATATACGGGGCTCCAATAAACCTTAGCCCCCCTAGCCCATGGCCTAAACCATTAGAGGTACAGTAAAACGAAACATACCTTTCAAAAGAGAATTTAATCCTGCATTTAATGAGAAACAATTAAAACTTGGTGTTCCCGCCATTGGCTTCCAAGACAGCCTGAATTCGCTTTGGGTAGCTTGCCAAAAGTGACGTGAATAGATCTTGATCGTTACGCAAATTTGCTATAACAGTTTCAATGTGTTGCGTCATTGTATCCTTCGAAAATCGATTTGCCGCAGGTTCTTGAAACAAGAGACATTCAATCTTGTCCTTTATAACTGATCCAATGAGTTCACAGACGTTCAGGTCTGGAGAATTTCCTGGCCATTCTTCATTTCCAAAGAAATCGATCTTATGGTTCCGCAACAACTGTTGAGTGGCTAATGCCTTAAAGCAGGGGGCCTTATCGTGCAGAAGTGTGACCTGATCGACATCCATAACATTGGTTGGGTTTCTTAGAAAAGGAATGACATGCTGGGATAGAATAATATCACGAAAATACTGTCCATCCCAACTCTGATCATTTGGCTTCAGCACCCACATGAGCTTCTTTGCAGTGAACAAAACAAACACACCAACACAGTCTGGACTTTTTAATAATTCGCGATAATGTTCATTGTCATCGATTTCATCTGGTGTTGTGGCCCACACTCGATCATTTTGGTAGTTAGGCCGACGTGTTACGTAAACAAAAAATTCATCGGAGACAGCTAAATGCATGAAATCATCCACATCCCAATCTTCAAGATAATGGGCAAACCACATTCTGTCATCGATGTTAAGTTGAGTTTTTCTTGGCTTTGGAAGTTCATGCCAAGGCTTTAAACCTTGCCTATGACGGTACAGTCGAATGATCTCACCACTAACGATCTTTCCTCTCAACACTTCGATCTCTCTAGAAAGTTTAGCACAGCCGTTTTTCCGCTTACGCGTACCGCTTTCAATGATGTCCTTTGTTTCCTGAGAGAGTGGCAAATTTGGACGCCCAGAATTGGTTGTATCCATTTCACATTCATTCAAAGTTTTATTCCAATTTCTTTTGATGAAGTCCTCACTTCTTCGCAACTTTTTGGCAACCCATGAACGTGTTATAAAGGTGGCTCCAGCATCACGAGCTTCCCGAAATGTTATTGCTCGTATGCGATCTATCACACGTTGCCTCTCCGAATCACCAATTAATTGAGAAGCCATTATATTATCACTTATCAGCTAGAGTAATTTTAATACCTGTGATAAATAAAGAATTTTATATATTTTTATAATCACTAAAAACTATTTCGATATAAGTAAACATGTTACCTGCAACTGGGAGGGGCTAAGGTTTTTTGGAACCCCTTATATATTTATTTTGTGTGTGTGTGTGGGGAGGTAATTAAATGGGCATAAGTGAGGTCGAGTGTGTAATAATTCACAGTTGTAGTGGGGTAATTTTTCTGTGAGGTAACACTTTTGGTACCTCGGAACATTATAAAATTTATATAAAAATTCGGACCACCTGAAGATCAGGGCCCCCCAGCCTTATTTAGTTAGCCTTATAAGGCTAACTAACGAAAATATCACGACTAAACCTAACCAATCGACAAGGGCGTACAGTTGACCTAACCGGGCATTCAATGAACCTAACCGGGTATTCAGTTGACCTAACCGGGCATTCAATGAACCTAACCGGGTATTCAGTTGACCTAACTTGGCATTCAATTAACCTAACCGGGTTATAAGGCTAACTAACGAAAATATCACGACTTAACCTAACCAATCGTCAAGGGCGTACAGTTAACCTGAACAAAAATAAAACATTGAAAATCAGCAAAACCAAAATGGGATATAAACTGACCTTCAACTTTGGAGTTGAGAAAACAACTGGGCATGAAAAACGGAATACGTTATAATGAAAGATTGGTAGGTTCGTGAAAAATTATATTGGTTGGTTGGTTAAAAACAACAATTTGAAAGATGAACAATTTTAAAAATGAAAAGTAATTATCTACAATTAGTCTAAAATCTTGAGATTTTAAGATCTAGACTACAGTGTATGTATTTCGCAAAACCATTTGTCCGGTGAGTTTTTGTCCAGTGAGTTTTTGTCCGTGCCCCTATGTTTACTACGAGTAACCTACCTACCAACCAAATGTTAATCCGGAAGAATATATATAATTTCATTACTAGAGTCCAAAACAGCTCTAATGTGTTAGTGTGCAATGTCCTGTCTTCAGATACTGTGTACCTCTCACCTATATGGCAGTCTTGGTTCAGACAATTGCTGGTTTACAATACCTTATTTTTGTAATGTAGCAAAGATTATATATGCATATTGTATGTTAAGTTAAGTGGCTATGTTGGCCTTATTTTTGTATTACGTTCAATGTATAATACATAAGATTGTACTTGTATGTTAGGTTAAGTGGCTATGGATTGTGAATGATCCGCAATAAAGATTTTTTTTTTTGTGTACCGTCTCCTTTGACCTTAAATTGGAGAACCCTATCTTATCTGTATTTTGCTCTTTAAATAAATGATAGACTATTCAATGAATGCAAAGATTAACTTGCTTTTGTTGGTGTTTTCCAAGGTCTTTTTATAACTTGAAACAAAATATTCCCAGGTATGAGATGGATGACTCCATCTTTTTGGTAATGCTTTTTCATTTCAAAAGATTTAGTGATGCTTTTTCTACGCTTTTTTGTAAAGTTTAAATTTTCATTGGTTTTATCAAAAAGATACATTTAGAGAATACAGTATATGGGGCCTAGCCTAATGTATTACAGTATTGTCTTTGTAGATGCGAGTTGAAAATATTAGATGAACGCTCCTGGGGTATGGTTATACTTGCCACCTGTCCGGATTTCGTCCGGACAGTCGGGGAAAATTATTTCTTATTTAATTATTTCTTAAAAATTTCTTAAAAATAATGTGTTTATAAATCGTTCAGATTTTCTTTAATTATAAGGGACTGTGGGTTGGGAGGATAATTTTCTTTGGAGGAGGGAGAGGTCCGGATTTACTGAAATGAAAAGGTGGCAACGCTAGGTATGGGTTCACCAATGAAAGAAGAATTTTGAGAAGATTGACCTGCATAGGAATGAATCTATTTTTTGGATATGACTATGAGCTGTTTTGGTTCTGCCTAATCTGGCTGTTCAAGTTCATTTCATGACATAAGTGAAGAACCTGAGTCAAGAGAAGATGTTGACCATTTTGTGGTCATAGTTCATAGAAAGCCACAAGAGGGTACCATAAGTCAATAAGTTGAATCTGTATATATAGCTTTTGAATTTACTAAATATTGTTATTATAGAATTGTTTTGTATTTTGCAAAGTTGATTTGCTTTTGTAATGAAATAATTACTAAGTTTGGAAATCACCTTAAGAGTTATGTTGTTAGTTTTGATATCATAAGTAGGCTGAAAGAGGCAATCTGGGACCTTGATTTGTTTTAAGTTTAATAAATCACACAAAAATTAGAAAAATTTTAATAAACATTTTTTGATGTACAGTAAATGAAATTCGACAAACTTAAGATATCTTTGAGAAACCCTTATATCCCACATGTGTGTGTGTGTGTGTGTGTGTGTGTGTGTAGTTTGCAAAATTCAATCACAAATTATAGCTTTAGACCATTTATCTGACTTGAATAATCGTGACAGACCTCAAGTGGTTTCATGTTATCCAAACTGTGAGAAGACTCATCCCGTACATCTTAGCTAAATTTAATTTGCTGTATTATGGTTTTCATCCTCTTTGAAATTGCCATGGTGTATTAAAAAAATTATGTTCATTTCAGACCAGATAGTGAGGCTTTGGTTCAATCCTATTTGGTTTTGGCTCCTGGGCTGGGCTGAGTTGGCCACTTATTAAGGCTTATCCTCATTCCTCAGACAAAAGGTGATCCGTGGGATGTACTCATTCTCACATTGTGGGGAAATAAGTTTCCAGCTTTTTATCTGGAAAATTTTTCTTTTTTCTCTTTTTCTTTTTTCTACTTTTGTCAAGTTAAGCCAACCTACCAGTTTTTATGGGAAGAAATAAGATTCATACATTTAGTGTGGTATAAAAATAATTCTTCTGGGTTGGCATAAAGTATTAAACAGTGTGAAAATGGATAATACTCACAACTGTTGCTAATATTGGTATGGCCTATGATAACTATTACCCAATAGAGTGTTTCTTGGGTGAATTAATTGTGAAATTTAAACTTAAATTTAGTATGGTTTTAAAAGGGTCCCACTCAACTAATCTGTGCTTATGTATTGAAAAAAATATATTTACATACACTGCTTGTAATTCAGTTAATTACAGTTGCTTCTTAGATATAAACAACATATGATAGCGTAAACCACAATACTTTATTTAAAAACTAGAGGACAAGAAAGCTTCTTTGTACATACTGAACATATTAAAAATTTTGGTATACGTACCAGTTTTTAACATTTAGGTGGGGTGCTTTTTCTTCAGTTTTATGGTGATGGATTTTTGCTATGACTTACCAACTACAGTGGTGAAGAGTAGTTCTTTGATAGTTTTAAAAAAGAACTTCGTGAATTTTTTAATCCGAGAAAAATCTTTTAAATAGTAGAAAAGTTACTTTTAGTAGAGTGTAACAAAATCCAATGGATGGAGCTATTTATGACTAGTATAAAAAGGGGGGATCTGGTTAATAGCTGGGGTTCATACATATGAATGATACAATCTTATGTATTTAAGAGTAATTTGACGCAAATTATGAGGAGGAACCTTGTAAATAGCTGAGATTTTTGTACAATTATGGTACTAATAGAGTAAAATATTTCATTATGTATTCGTGGTAGATTGGTTCTTACAGTAGGCATAACCTAAAGAGGCCTGCATAGCTTTGATCTATTCTTAATTGTTCTTATAGATTTAGCCGACTGAATGTTTTGCCGATAATATAAAATGTAGTTAGACAAGTATTTTAATACATTGAGGAGTCTAAAATTTCATCAGATTTTCACGTGAATGGTCCCCTGAGAAACTTATATGTTAAACACAGACCGTGCATGGAACAAGGAACTCTTCTGGGAAATTACATCCACTATAGTTCGAATAAGTATATAATGATAAATGACAACTACTATAGTTTTTTCTTTTTCATGATATATACAGAAGGTTTATCTTAAGCTTCCATTTTTAGACCAACTAACTTTTCAACTTAATAAAGATGTCCACTTTATTTTGGACAGACATTTCCCTCAATGCGACTTTATAATCATTAATTCTAATTCTAATTCTCTGCAATCCTTTTTTCGCCATAAAGATCACCTCCCCGTGCTTTTGAGATCCTTTGTTATTTATTTATATACATGTGCGACCTGCCAAAGTCGTTATGTGGGGCAGACTGCCCTACAGTTAAAACTTAGGATTTCGAAGCATTTGGGTTTTTCTTATCGAACTTCTCGCTCTCTTTCCACTCCTGAATCCTCTGCTATTCGGCATCATTAAGAGACCCATGACCACCCGTGCCCCCAGGACTCCTTTGCTATTTTGTCGTCTGCTTCTAATTCACTTGATCTTAAAATTTTAGAATCCCTTTTTATCAAGAAATTAAACCCAGAACTAAACGATAGCCTTTCCTCGATAAAATTACATACTTCCTAACCAACCAACACCTTTTTAACGCAACTACCGCACTAACTTAAGTTGTTTTTTCCTTTCTCTCCACTTGTCATTTGTAACTTTTACCATCCAGGTCAGTCCTTTTTACAAAATTTTAAATTTTTTAAATTTTTTTAAATTTAACATTTTTAAACTTTTAATTTTTTAAATTTATTTTAAATTTGACATTTTTAAACTTTTAATTTTTGAAATTTTAGTTGGTTTTATTTTTACTTTTTTGTTTTATAATCCAGATAGTTTTTTTTAACAACTTTTTAACTTTTTTGTATTAGATTTTATTATTGTACAGTTTGACATTTGTATTTACTTTAGTTTTATGATTATTTTTAGATGCTTCTATCTAGTCACTGAAGATGGCCCCTGAGTGGACCGAAACGTTTGGCCAATAAATGTTGAGAGTCGTATCTCTTGTTTTCATATTCATATTGTTATATATATATATATATATATATATATATATATATATATATATATGTACTGTATATGATGGTAAATACATGACTTTACTTCCATAACAGCCAGTCATATAACACAAAGGGACCTACAGCCTTTCGTGAGATGAAAACCCCACTCTACCCGACCAAAGAAGTTTTACAAGAAGACTCGAACCCAGGGCCTTCAGATTAACCGCCCGGCTCTTTACCATTAGGTTACTCTTGCGGGTCTCTCTCTCTCTCTCTCTCTCTCTCTCTCTCTCTCTCTCTCTCTCTCTTATATATAGGGAATTAACAAAAGTAAATAGCCACCTTCGGTTTTTCCATAGTTTTTCATTTGATAATAAAAGTCAATAAATAATAGCAGGTCTAGTGAATCAATATATTTAGAATCGTGTTCGTTTCCCTTTGCATTACGTAACGCTGACACACGTCCTAGCATTCCATTCATGAGCTTTGCCATTTGTTCTTGAGGACAGTCATCACAGTGTCTATTTCCGTTTGCAACTCTTTGTATGGTTTTCTTAAAATTCTTTTAAATGTTTGCCTGTGAAGAAAGAGATTGGCAAATCATTTGGTTGAATGTTTTTTGGTCACAATGTGATGTATTTACCAAAACCGTCAATATTTCTTAAAGATTCTAAAGTAGATGATAAGCGTAATGTATCTCGGTGATTCTTTGATTCCAATTTGCAAAGGGTCAAATCCTTAACAACAAAGAACAGTTGACAACATTCTCTATTTTCAACCTGTTTACCAGGAGGGGAAATACAGGAACGGAAATACAGGTATACCCCGTTATTCATAGCTTCGCTTATACGTAATATATTTTTTGACACTAAATTCCGCTATTCGTAAACCCAGCTCCGTTATTCGCAATACCAGATAAGGGAAAAAGTAATTCACAATTCCGCCTGCTACCAAACGCAGCACAGCATACCCGTATTGCAGGCCATTATTCAAGAAAAGGCACGGTCTTTGTGGCGAAATGTGAGGAAGGAAGTCGTTGGTGAAGGTGAGAGGAGTGGTGGTGAAACTTTCAGTGCGAGTCGGGGGTGGTTTGAGGAAATAAAAGTACAGTACAGGTATGTTTATTCTTTTATTGATGTTATTCATAACTTACTATGCTAATACAGGTCTGTATTTGTGTTTTATGCTTGCTTTTATGTATCGTATGGGAACGTATCCAAACATATGTATCTGTATGTATTATGTATCTTACCTTCTGAAAAATGGCCACCGGAACGCATCCCCCCGTAAGACATGTTTTTATATCGGGAAAAAATGATTCGTTATTCGCAATTTCGCTATTCGTAATGAGTCTGAGGAACATAACTTTTGCGAAAACCGGGGTATACCTGTACACTTGTGCGTAGGTCTCTGAAGCAAATGGAAATGGGGCGCTAAAAGAATAAAATTATATATAAAGACTTACAAGCATGATGAAATAATTATAAAAAATGTTTTGTGTCTTATTAACAAGAGGCTGAACTCCATTACATCAATCAAATTTCTTTTACAATAAAATCAAAATGCGAAAATCAGAAAAAAAAACCTTTAGACATTTTTTGTATCTGTTTATTAGAAAAAAATATTTTGAGTAAACCACATCGTATAGTTAGTTAGCTAAATACCTAGCAATAAACGCCACAATAAAGTTCAGTAAAATATTTATTGTAAAAGCAAACTTTCGACCTTTCGTCCACTACTAGGGTCATCTTCACACCAGAGCGAGAGTGAGGTGTGCATGTTAGAAGAGAGAGAGCTCGAGAGAGAGAGCTCGAATTAGTGTCTGAAGAAAGTGTCAGTATGGGCCTTTCATAAGAAAAAAATTGAGAGAAAAGTAGGACAAAAATTCCTTTCCTACCATGTCAAGGTAATTTGTATATTTTAAATTGTTTAAGGCTACACACTTTTCCGCTGCATTTAACTTCTCTTCAAATCTTGGCTTTTTTATACCCTATCCAACCGAGGTTATGAATTATCAGAATTTATACCAGTACCTTGGCTACACTTCAAGCATCGATTATCGCTTAGCCTAAACAATTGTTGTAATGCCTTCGATTCTTTACTTCCTATAATTCATTTTGTTTCACTCCTTACCTATTCATATACTCTTAAATGAGTGTCTAGAACTGAGTTAAATAAGAAAACAAGTAACGGGTATGGTATAGCTGAGAAAAAGAAGTGACTATATAGCGTACCGCCACATAACGGCTCACTTCGAGAATTGTACGAGTACGGGGCTGCAATAAACCTTAGCCCCCCCCCCCCCCCCGCCCATGGCCTAAACCATTAGAGGTACAGTAAAACTAAACATACCTTACAAAAGAGAATTTAATCCTGCATTTAATGAGAAACACTTAAAACTTGGTGTTCCCGCCATTGGCTTCCAAGACAGCCTGAATTCGCTTTGGGTAGCTTGTCAAAAGTGACGCGAATAGATCTTGATCGTTACGCAAATTTGCTAAAAGAGTTTCAATGTGTTGCGTCATTGTATCCTTCGAAAATCGATTTGCTGCAGGTTCTTGAAACAAGAGACATTCAACCTTGTCCTTTATAACTGATCTAATGCGTTCACAGACGTTCAGGTCAGGAGAATTTCCTGGCCATTCTTCATTTCCAAAGAAATCGATCTCATGGTTCCACAACAACTGTTGAGTGGCTAATGCCTTAAAGCAGGGGGCCTTATCGTGCAGAAGTGTGACCTGATCGACATCCATAACATTGTTTGGTTTCTTAGAAAAGGAATGATATGCTGGAATAGAATAATATCACGAAAATACTGTCCATCCCAACTCTGACCATTTGGTTTCAGCACCCACATGAGCTTCTTTGCAGTGAACAAAACAAACACACCAACACAGTCTGGACTTTTTAATAATTCGCGATAATGTTCATTGTCATCGATTTCATCTGGTGTTGTGGCCCACACTCGATCATTTGGTAGTTAGGCCGACGTGTTACGTAAACAAAAAATTCATCGGAGACAGCTAAATGCATGAAATCATCCACATCCCAATCTTCAAGATGATAATGGGCAAACCACATTCTGTCATCGATGTTAAGTTGAGTTTTTCTTGGCTTTGGAAGTTCATGCCAAGGCTTTAAACCTTGCCTATGACGGTACAGTCGAATGATCTCACCACTAACGATCTTTCCTCTCAACGCTTCGATCTCTCTAGAAAGTTTAGCACAGCTGTTTTTCCGCTTACGCGTACCGCTTTCAATGATGTCCTTTGTTTCCTGAGAGAGTGGCAAATTTGGGCGCCCAGATTTGGTTGTATCCATTTCACATTCATCCAGTTTTATTCCAATTTCTTTTGACGAAATCCTCGCTTCTTCGCAACTTTTTGGCAACCCATGAACGTGTTATAAAGGTGGCTCCAGCATCACGAGCTTCCCGAAATGTTATTGCTCGTATGTGATCTATCACACGTTGCCTCTCCGAATCACCAATTAATTGAGAAGCCATTATATTATCACTTTATCGGCTAGAGTAATTTTAATACCTGCAATAAATAAAGAATTTTATATATTTTTATAATCACTAAAAACTATTTCGATATAAGTAAACATGTAAGCTGCAAATGGGGGGGGGCTAAGGTTTTATGGAACCCCTTATATATGTTACAGCCTTTTTTGCGAAATCGTTCTTTTTGCAAAATGGCCGGCCCATTTGCAAAAAGGCCAATATGATGGCCTTTTTGCAAATGTGCATTACAATGCCGGCCACTTTGCAAACAGGCGGGCATATTGGCCATTTTGCAAAATGGTTGGTTATCCAGCCGGCCATTTTGCGAAAAGGCAGAACTTCAATTAAGAGATTCAATCCAGTTCGATTGAAATTATTGAAATTATTGAAATTTAAATTATTGAATACCCGGTTAGGTTAACTAAATGCCCGGTTAGGTCAACCGTCCGCACTTGATGATTGGTTAGGTTAAGGCGTGATAGTCTCGTTAAACAACGAAAATATCACGCCTTAACCTGATCAATCGTCAAGGGCATTCAGTTAACCTAACCGGGCATTCAGTTGACCAAACCGGCCATTCACTGTCCAGTTCAATGTGAAGTTCTGCCGTTTCGCAAAATGGCCGACAGCATTACCAGTCATTTTGCAAAATGGCCGACAGCATTACCAGTCATTTTTCAAAATGGCCAATATGCCGGCCTGTTTGCAAAGTGGCCTGGCATTTAATGCCATTACGCAAAAAGGCCGGGTTTTTGGCCCTTTTTCAAAAAGGCCGATCTTTTTGCAAAACGGGCGATTTCGCAAAAAGGCCGTAACATACATCTTAAAATCTGAAATTTGTGTATGTTAATAACAAATAATTATAACAAAGTACTTATATAACAAACAGCATCATACGAATAATACCGAAACACAAGTTGAGAGACAAAGTAATAATGTCAATGGATACCAGATTCAGAGAACATATGAAAACAGTCAGAGAGAACGAATATATGGAAATCGTACAGAGGAAATTTCATTGCATAAAAGCTATTATGCTCAAGCCATGGAAGATTTCGGTACTTTCAGCAACTGAGTAATGTTCTGTTCTCAGAAGCCCATAGAGGAAACGAGATATTGCGCACATTGAGTCCCTACAAAGAACATTTACATCTAAAATAACAGTATAAAGGTTGCTGGTCGAGTCTAAAATTTCTGAAACCACATTCTTCGGAAAGTCGTAGTGAATGGTAAATAATAATACGTGTGTGGAAAATACTTGAAAAATCCGTACCTAACTGAAAACCTGACATAAAAACATTGGAGCCCACAAAACATTTTGCTTCATTTCAAATGGAAGAGGATATAGGAAACTCTGAGAACAAAGGTGGAAAACTTTCTAAATATTGGAGATCCGAAACTATTTAATATCCATCCAAAGAATATTGAATTAGCTACATTAAAAAATATAACTTGATAGATACCTAAATCAAAGCTGCTTTGACCAGCTTTACGTGACAGGGACAGGATATATGAAGGCAGGATGGGAGTTCAAATTAACTCTCTCCTTCATCAAGTGTCACAAATGAAAAAGGGATGGTGCTGAAGAGTTGGTCACAGGTGGATGCTAAATATTTATTTTAAATGCGGACATTGCATCACATTCTACAGTAGTAGAGACGTTGGCATATTTCTTTCGAATAATCGAAATATGGCGGTAAACCACAACCCACTGAAGAACTAAACGTGAAAATTCGAAAGAGGGGGTGCCATTGTTCCTTCCAGAATGCTACACAATGTTCGGAGTGTAATAATTCATGGAAGAGAATTGACATATGCAAACGGCTTCACGGCCAGCGGTTTCAGCATTCATTGAATTAAATATTCTATATGGGGCCGAACTTTCACTTCACCATATATATATATATAATATATATATATAATTATATATATATATATATATACAGTATAGTCACCGCTTTATAATTACCACTTAATATACATATATATACCTTTCAACCTTTCAAATGTTCCGTGCGACGATTCCTCATTTTCCGAAGGTGAAGTTTGTTGCCCCTCCTCTTAAGATGGCATGGTAAAGTAAAGAGTTGGTTTCTTGTGCTCTCCACCTCACATAGCCAGGTACGTCCGGCTCATCTGGAATTGTTCTGAGCCAGGCGTCTAGTCTTCTTTTGAAGATATCCACCGCTACACCACTCGTGTTCCTTAGTTCCTTGGGCCAGGCCTGGATTAACCATTAAGCAAAATAAGCACGTGCTTAGGGCACCAAGGGAAGGGGGCACCACGGAGTTTTAATAAAATAAAATTAATAAATAAAATTAAAAAACAGGTTATATTTAATATAGTTGCGGGGTCTGGCCTGGGGGATGGCCTGGAAGAAAACTGAATTTTTAATCTATTATTTCACATTCAGCACTTATTGAGTCTTAATGTCTTGTCAGTTAGACAATGGAAGGGTCGAGGGGGAACCATTGTTGGGCTGTGCTTAGGGCATCAGTTGGCCTTAATCCGGCCCTGCTGGGCAGCTGGTTGAACAGTCTTGGTCTTCTCACAACAAAACTATTTTCCTTCAGGAAATTTAATTTAATTTGGGAACGCGACACATTCTTCCTTTTCTACTTTCCACCATAGTTTAATTCACGTAACCTTTCCCAGTAATTTAGTTCTTTGCATCCATTGATCTTGGCTGTGAAGCTTCTCTGAATTCCTTCTAGTTGACTAATGTCTTCTTTTTTATATGAGGATATTAAGACCAAGAAGTATTCCAACTTGGGTATGATCGGTGTTTTCAATAGAGCAATTATTATATTCCCATCCCTTCTTTTAAAGGTTCTCAGTATCTGTCCAGTTATTCTTTTTACTCTGTTTACTGCTATCTTATTTATTTTGTGTTTCAAATTTCACGTCATCAGTCATTACAACACCTAAATCTTTTGCTTTAGAATTTCTCTGAATTTCCTGTGCATTTGGGGTATAGCATTCCATAGATTTTAAGTCCTCCCTTCTTTCGTACCTTAACAGTTGAAAATTCTCGGTGTTAATTTTCATATTATTGCCTTCAGACCAATTGTGGATTCTGTTCATGTCTGTTTGTAGAGATCCTATATCTTCTGGGTTTCTTATTTTACTACTAATTTTTGTGTCATCGGCAAAGGATATTACTCTGCTGTCACTGGTAACTTTCTCATCTATATCATTAGCAGGATTATGAAGAGTAATGGCTCTAATACTGTTCATTGTGGTGCTGAGCTAAGGACCTCTGACTGATGAAGATATTCCTTGAACTGGAACGACTTGCTACTCCTCACTAAGGAAATTATATACCCATTTTCCTACTTTTCCTGTAATTCTAGGCTGACCATATTTCCTTGAGACAAAAACGGGACATTGGGATGGCAAAAAAGGGACGGGGGTTATGTAATATTCTGTATTCAGGAAAAAGTAAGTACATAAACATATTGAGCTTACAATTATTCTTCAGTGACAGAACCCATACAAAAACCCATACAAAACGGTACTGTCCCGTTCAAAACGGTACGTATGGTCAACCTATGTAATTCCCATATATTTCAGTTTATGTGCTATGATTCCAGGGTTACACTTGTCAAACGCCTTGGCAAAGTCTGTGTATATTACAGTACATCATAGTTTTCGTTACTTTCAAGTGCATCAATAATGTTGTTATAGTGTTCCATTAGTTGTAATAGGCATGATCTTCCTGACCAGAATCGATGTTGGTTATCATTTAATTCTTTTCGAGTTTCTGGAAAATTATAGATTTTTCTCTAACTGTTATTCTTTCAGATATTTTGGTGAGATGAAATGTAAGCGACACTGGCCTATAATGTTTGTCCTCGGATCGATCTCCTCCTTTATATAATGGAACTATGTTCGCTCTCTTTAGGATACTCAGTATTTCTGCCGTGTCTAGTGATCGTCTCCATGGCCAATATAGGGGCTTAGCGATTTCATTCTTGCAGTTTTTAATCAGTGTGGCATTCCATTTGTTTGGGCCTTCCACCAAGTGTGCTTTTAATTTCTATATAACTTGTGTAATATCTAGTGCTGGGATTAGAGGCGCTAACTTTTTATTAGCGATACTGTTAGCGCTGCTAATTTTCAAAATTGTTAGCGAAACAGGTAGCGGCACTACGTTTTTAGAGAAAATCAATCACTAACCGCTAATCGTTAAATTTTTAAAACCATTTGTGAATTGAATAGAATTTATTCTTCCGTTGGTTTGTTTTCCCTATTAATATATACGAAAGAACTCGACTCCTACATAAAAATGTTTTCATTTTCGTAGACTATAACGTCACATTTTTGTACCTTATCAACCAATTATATGAAGGGTATGCTAATATATATATAAGTAAATTATGGAAGGCAGAACATATATGAATTGGGGTGGTTCCAGAAAAAATTAGCGACAAAATTAGCGTTAGCGTAAGCGACGCTAACTCTTGAAACGCTTAGCGTTAGCGTTAGCATTTTATGGTAGTTAGCGTTAACGTTAGCGGCGCTAACTAGGAGTTAGCGGGCACAGCACTGGTAATATCATCTGTTGTAACGTCAAAGTCCGTTATACTTTCCGCTTGTAGTTTTTCTTCAAAAACGTGTTTCTATTGCATATTAGTTTATCAGTTTTAGGGATACTGAAAGGTGGTTCATACTTGGTTCTTAATATTTCAGATACTTCTTTGAAATCACCGGCTAAAACATTGTTTTCATTTTTCAAAGGTCCGATAGCCGCATGATTTTTCGACTTCCTTTTTGCAAAATTACAGTACGTTGAGTTAAGCTTTATCGCTTCTACAGTGTCACCTTTCTCTGTATGTTCCTCAATTAGACCCCGTATGACTCAATCTATACTCTCCAGTTGTATAGATTGTTGTATACTCTCCGTTGTTGTCTCTGTAGCTTCTTAATTCTACAGTCACTCTTTTTCTCTTGCGGAATATTGACCGCTTTTGTTTCTCGAACCTGCTTCGCTTTCCTCTTTGTTGCCTTTTTGGGACATGTCTTTTTACAATTTTCAACGTCTTCTCCTCTAAGGTTATTAGCATCTCTTCCGTTGTTTTTCCAGTCTATTGCTTTCATGCTGGATGCAATACCTTCCCAGTTTATAGCTTTGGAGTGAAAATTAAAAATTTCAATTTGCCTTTTTCTATACTGCGTATTCTTTCCGTTCCTGTTGCTTTTATACTGGTTGTTATTTCAGTAATGATGTGATCTGATATTATAGTTGGGATATTTCTGTTATCAATTAGGTTGCTGTTGTTTGTGAATACCAAATCTAGGCAGTTGTTTTTTCTTGAATTTTCCGTTATTCCTTATATTAACAAATTCATCGGCTTGAGCTAGGAGCATTTGTGCCTCTTCTGGTCTTCCCGTGTGCCCCCTTTGTCTTGATGTATACTGTACATACGTATATTTCTTCCTACCCTTTTATATTTCATAAATAGGAAATTAAAATCACCACAGAGAATAATTTTTGAGGTTGGGGAGTGTAGATGTTTCATCCAGTTCTGACATTTGTAATGGTATCTGAGAATTTTGTAGTTGGCGTGTTGGGGGTCTATATATTACAATTAGTACAATATTTAATTTTTCAACTTTTGCTGCTACTGATTCTACGTTGTTGTTTGAGGTACTTATATGCATTTCTGCCATGTGTTTTTCGTATGTATAAATAGCATATCCTCCTTTACTCCTTACTGTCCTGTCGGCTCGAAGTATGTTAGAGTTGTCAATTTGTATTTCTTTTTTGTCGATACAAAGCTCAGTTTTCACAGTTCGTCTGGCAGTCCTTTAGGTGGGTTTCCGTGAGGTATGAAAAGTCTGCTCTTGTTTCTTGCATGGGTCCTTCCAGGTATGTGACTTTGATTAGGAAATGGTTTGGTTTAAGGCTCTGAATGTTGGCTGGGATTATCTTTATTTTTTCGTTTTCGTTTTTCCCGTTATGTAGTTCAGGTTCGTTTTCTATTGGTGGTGCATATTTCGTTGCCCTGTGATCCTCCGAGAATTTTCCTTTCTTTATCTGTTTCGATATTTGTTGTCCTCATATTGCATGTAATTTCTTTCTGCATTTATTCTATACGGCTCTCGGATCCCCATATTTGTCAATTGTCTTTGTATTTGTTGGATGGTATTTAGTAGTTGAATTGTATTGGCTACATCTAAAAAATTGGTAGTCCAGTTTGTTGCTGGTTTTGACAAAACTGCTCAACTGTCGTGTTCCTTTGAGGATGATAACGGCATTTTTGCCTTATTTGGATCTCCCATATCTTGCATAAGTTTTGCAGATACTAAAGGTGGTGGAGCTCGCATTTATTTTCAAAGTTACAATATCCATTTTCGTAATGGAAGTTACATAAGGTGGGATGTGCATAGATGCATTGCCCATCCCGGTATTTGCAATGCCCTTTTGTATAATATTTGCATATAATCTTTTCTACGTTTCTAGTTCTTGTCATCTTTTTATTTTCTATGTTTTTAGTTTTTGTCGACTTTTTATTATTATCTTCTTCGTTTGGTAGTTTTACCATATCGCAGATTGTGTTTGTTTCTTTTCTTTGGTTTACAATAGTGTCTTCTTTCCGTGTTATATTTTCGTTTGTTTCTCATCCACACCGTTTTGCTTCGGAACAGTTCGGTCCTTTTTTCTCCCCCCATTAGTCTCTCTTTTTCTATCGTATTCGTATTCGTATTTTACATTTCTTTAAATATCGCAAATGAGTTCACAGTCTCGGTACATGCGTCACACAGAAATTTGATGCCCGTGATTTGTTTGGCGTTCGATACAAGGAATATATTTCCATCATCCCAATTCCTACAGTTAAGTCGTACAGTTTTTGACAGAAATCACACTTGATTGCAACATTTTCAGTTGTTGCTAAATTAACCAAGTTGCAAATTAGGTGAGAATTTGAACCCATGGCCGTGTTATCTATTACCGTAGTCGCTCAATACATACACATTTTTATTTTTTTTGTTGGGAGTCGGTCACGAGGATTTGGATTTTATGATCTTTTTCCTGCCTTTTTCCAAAATTTTCTCAAAAGTCTACCGTAAAAAAGTGGTAATATATTAGTAGGTGAATAGATGGGTACTCTAGGTAGCCTCGTGGTAAAGACACGGCTATTAATCGGGAAGTCCTCTGGGCGAGGACTTTGTAATTTCTGACTTCCTTGGTAGATCGTGGTTCGAATTCCACATTGAGCTCTAGGTCTAAGGTGCGGAAAAAACTTGACCTTTGACAGAATAAACAATTTGGTCAGGAACAAAACTAATTTTTTTTATTATATATATATTACACACACACACATATATATATATTAAATTATTGGTTTTGTTTAACCTCCTTCGCAACATCTAAGGTCATATGACGGAGGGGACCTACAGCTTTACGTGGGATCGAACCACGGGTCGCTACATAGTCTGAATGCAGTGGACGGTCTCCCATCCAACTACTACCCAGACCCAATGTCGCTTAACTTCGCTGATCAACGGGAAGCGGTGTTATGACATTGGCTACGACGTAGCCCATATATATATATATATAAATACACACACTGTATATATATATATATATATATATATATATATATATATATATATATATATACAAAGGTGGCCCAAAAGTCTGTTGCCCCGACGCATTCTAAACTTTTTTTTTCGGGGCAACAGACTTTTGGCCCACCCCTTTCTCTACAGTTTTAAATATATATATATATATATATATATATATATATATATATATATATATATATATATATACAGTGGCGGATCTAGGAGTTTTGTTTAGGGGGGGCTGGTTGGGTTCGGATGAAGTTCTGAACCAAACTTAAATACTATGCAATCATTTCCATAAAGTACTTGATAATAAGTTTAATGTTCAATTATTACCACTTTATTAGAAACGCTCAATCAAAACCAGAAACACTTCACAATAGAAATAACGTACAGCCACTTTCTAGGTGACTGTCTAACCCAGCGGTCTTCAACCTGGGCGATATCGCCCACTAGTGGGCGATTTGAGCTTTTAGGTGGGCGGCAAGAAAATTCATAAAATTCTTGTAAAATTCAACAAAATTTACAATATTGTATGCAAAAAATGATCGAATGTTTCGTCAGTTGTGTCATGACAATGATGAACAATTTGTTAGGTTATTATTACACACAGAGGTCCGATGGCTCTCGAAGGGTGCATGTTTAACTCGTTTTGTTGAACTATATGAGAGCGTAGTGCAGTTTCTAGAAGACCAAAATGAAGTTGATCTTAGCCAAAAGTTAAAAATGATAAAAAATGATGCTTGTTATTTGGCAGGAATATTTAAGAAATGCAATGATTGTAATTTGCAGCTTCAAGGAGCCAATATGACACTCATGAACTGCCAAAAAGTTATCTCATTATTCATTGAAAAGCTGGATTTATTCAGTCACAATCTTTCAAAAAGGGAATTTCACCAGTTTCCAAAATTGTTATCTATTAAGGATGACATAACAACAATTGATACGCAAAGGTTTATTGATCATCTCAATAAACTTGAAACGGATTTTGAAACTCGATTCAGTGATGTTTTAACCATGGAAGTATATGATTGGATGGTAAACCCGTTTACTGCAAATGTTACTGAAGCTGATGTAACATGTCAAGAGGAGCTATTAGAACTCAGACATGATGAGGAAAGCAAGGGAAATTTCAATAACGGTGGTTATATGCAGCTTTGGCAAAATAAAAAGATGTCATGTATATCCCAATATGTGGAAAAAGATTTTTAAATTACTGATCGCTTTTCCTACTTCGTACCAAGTTGAATCAGGTTTTAGTGCTGTGAATCACATTCTTACCAAAAACAGGAATGCTTTAAAAATCCCTGAAAGAGGGGACATTCGTTTGTTCCTCACTAAATTCGAGCCAAACATTCGGAATTTAGTTTCCAAGCATCAAGCACAAGGATCTCACTAAATTAAAGGTAAATGCATAATGTTTTATTATATAATATATATAATGTACCATAAATACTTTTTAATATGTTTGTTGGATTTTTAATTTTGGTGGGCGGTTGGCTAATTTATCTCACATAAAAATAGTAAAAGTGGGCGGTAGGCATAAAAAGGTTGAAAAACACTGGTCTAACCTATCACAGGACACAGAAAATTCATTGAAAAATACACTCGCAAATACAAATTATTTCATAAATAAAAAAGAAAATTACTGTACATTACATCATTCTGGTTTGAAACATACATTATAAACAAATGTGTGGATGTGCTTAGGTTGCGATTCGCGAAACATCTCTATCAATGGGAGGGGCTAGGGCCCTTCAACCCCCTCTGGATCTGCCACTGTATGTACAGGGTGTTTCATAACATGTGGGACGCACTTTCAGGATGGATTCAGGACCTGCAAAGAATGAAAAAAGTTTATATAAACATACGCCCGAAATGGCTTTGTTTCTGAGTTACAGCCTGTTTTATGTTCCAGCAATTCTTTCCGCAAACTGTTTATAAACACTGCTTGCCGACAATGTTCGTGAGTGTGTATGAGACTTATTTCATGTATGGCCTTGCCGACTATAATGTTTCGTACACTCTGTGACATGTTTCAATATCATTGACTGATGGCTCTACACTCAGTCAGAGGTGCATCGCAGTGTTTCACTGTTCGTATTCGTAACTTCTTACCGTGAATAAGTGCAGTCCAGTGAAAAAAAACCTTAAAAGTTTTTGTGCTATTCAGTGATAGTGTGCATTTGAAGTGAGAATGGAGGCTTATTCAAACAGAGAACTGGCAGACATGCATCTCATGTATGGACTTGCTGAGTGTAATGCGGTCGCAGCAAGACGTCTGTATGCGGAAAGGTTTCCGAATCGCCGTCTGCCAGATAAGAATACCTTTCAGAGAATAGACGAGCGTCTTGGTGATACAGGATCACTCAAAAAGCGAGTTTCAGATGGTGGTAGACAATGTTCCCTCTAATTTTTTTTAGTCCGTGTGCGCAAGAAATTTTCGTTGTGCGTACATTTAGATTCATGGTGAAAAATTGCGCAAACTTTTCTGAGCGCTATTATCTTCAAAATGAAATATATATAAATATTAAATACTTAATAAATATTATTTCCATAGGGTGATAGCTTGATCATTACGGTACTATTAAATGGATATTTAAAAACTGTTCACAATATTATATATTCTTAAAAATGAAAACATTTTATCCATTCTAAAAATATGAATAAAATAAAATATAGTAACAAAATTCAACAAAATAAAGAAATAAAATAAAAATAACATTAATTGAAAATGACTATTTCAGTTATCATTTCTCAAAACAATTTTTAGCATTTAGCAATTTAAAATAGACTATCAAGATTAATACATGATTTTATCCATTCACGAAATAGGAATAAAATAAAAAATAATAAAATTCAATAAAATAAAATATAATCAAAATAATATTAAATGAAAATGCCTTTCATTTAAGTATGATTATGATTTCTCCCTACGATCTTTAGCATTTGCCCATTCCAAATAAGCTCTATGAAGATTAATACATCCGTCATCATTCAGATAACTTTTAATTCGCATGTCCAAATGAAGTCGAGCGGAAGGGGTGTAGAACAAGGATGCCAGAAAATCCGAGCAATACCTGGAATGTCTGAACGCGTCAGGCAGTCTATGACGAGGCGTGTTCAGACGTGTATGAAAGCGCAAGGAGGTAATTTTGAGCACTTCCTTTAAAGGTAAGGTGTATAATTGCTGGAACACATAACGGGCTGTAACTCGGAAACAAAGCGATTTCGGGCATACGAATGGTTATATAAACTTTTTTCATTGTTTTCAGGCCCTGAATCCAGCCTGAAAGTGCGTCCCACATGTTATGAAACATCCTGTATATTATGAAGGAAGGAACTAAGAGCGAATGACCGCAAAAACGGTTGGAGAAGGAGAGAGCCAAAATCAAGGTCCATTCGATTCTCTTAAAAACGATGCTTTTTTTCATTTTGAAAAGATTGTGTATGTAAGATATATATATATATATATATATATATATATATATATATATATATATATATATTAGTGATGTAGCGGATGTCATTTTTTTCGCATCCGCGGATGCGGATGAGGATGTTTGATTTCAACATCCGCGGATGCGGATGCGGATGTCTACATTTTCGTTATTTTTTAGGATATATTCGAGATTTGTTGTGTTTAACGTATATAATAAGTTATTATATAGAGAGAGCTGTAGCTATAATGTAGTATAATTGATTAATTGTACAATAATTGCTGTACTTTTCTCTGAACATATAAAATAATATCAAGCATCTAACTAATATAGAAATCAATTAGTGAATTCGTCTGCAAATAAATTCGTTATATTTTGTCGAGTTTCAGCCACAATTAGAAACCATAATTGTGTTACCAGGATGCGGGACGTGAACCCAACTCAAATGCACCCCACCGACCTCTTTCCCCAACCTCCACCCTTATAGAAAGAGATCTTTAATTAGCTTGATAACTATTTATATTAAGTTTAAAGTTTTATTAGGCATATTTATAAATGAGTAATTAAAATAAAGTAAACTAAGATGTTCATCGTTTAATGTTCAAACTTAATTATAGGAAGGTTATCCTTAAGGAACATTAATTTTTCTGCCTTTTCTGCTGCCAGTCTGTTTCTCTTTTCATCATATATTAATCCAGCACTGCTAAATAATCTCTCGCTTGGTACGTTTGTTGGAGGACAGGCTAAATGTTTCCTTGCAAGTTTACTCAAGTATGGATAGATATTCTGCGTATTTTTCCACCAACTAATAGGATTGTCACATGCAGCCAGGCGTTTTTCTTGGTGATAGCTCTCGATCATTTTTACTACATCTTTTGACATCGCGTAGGTCTCGTCATTGCTGCTTGACTCAAGAAACTGAGAGACAGATTCTGTGATAGATTTGCTTGTTGAAGGTGTTGGTTCTGTCACTGAAACTTTTATTCTTTTGGTGGGTGGCGAAGCGACAGATTCAAGAGATTGAAGTCTTCAACTGCTTTGCCAAGTGATGATTTAACTCGTTCTAATGTACTAGGTGAAAATAACTTAGCTTTGTAACGTGGATCTAAGTAGGTTGCAAGAGAGTAACTTCATACAAGAACAGCCTCTCGTCTTGTCGCTTGCATCACTTTTGCGCACAATGAACTAGTTCTATTAATATAGTAGAATTTGATAATTTCCGCTTATTAATGACGTTTTATCTCAACGGTCCACATCCGCACGACATCCGCAGTCCAAAGTGCGGATGCGGACGCGGATGCGGATGCGAGAAAATATGCGGATGTTTCGCGGATGCGGATGCGGATGCGGATGTGACCTACATCACTAATATATATATATATATATATATATATATATATATATATATATAGAGCGCTGAATAGAGGGAGAATTCTGTGTTTGAGAATATGCTGGACTGCTTATAAAGTAGATGAGACACGGAAAAAGATCAGCTAACGATTTATATATAGAGGGTGTCCGAGAATTATCTGTACAATTTTTGGCTGTTATTAAAAGTCAACCATGAAGTGTAGAATTTCCAGTGTTGTCCTATTTTACAGAGAATCTCATTACGTTTTTTCTGATACCACGTTTTGACAAGTTTTTTAGAAATGTACGCGGGTGACAGACATTGATGATTTAAAAGCAAGAATCACAGCTGCTATTGAGCGAATTGATGTGGATATGCTACAGCGTACATGGCAACATTTGGAGTATCGATTGGATGTTTTGCGAATCACTAATGGTGCACATATCGAATGTTTGTAACAACGTTACTTTAATAAAAGAAACTTTTGAAAATACAGATTCTAAATAATCTTGTTTAAGAATTTTACGTGTGTTATCAAGAATTTTATTAAAAGATGAAATTGTACAGATAATGTTCGGACACACTGGAATTTCTAAAAAACTTGTCACAACTTGGTATCAGAAAAAACATAACGAGATTCTCTGTAAAATGGGACAAACTGGAATTTCTACACTTCATGGTTGACTTTTAATAACAGCTAAAAATTGTACAGATAATTCTCGGACACCCTGTATATATATATATATATGAATAAAATATTTTTCACGTGTTACTTTCGTGAAATAATTTTCATATACATATATATATATATATATGGGCTACGTCGTGGCCGATGTCGTAACACCGCTTCCGGGAGATCAGTGAAGTTAAGCGACATTGGGTCTGGGGAGTAATTGGATGGGAGACCGTCCTCCGCGCCCAGATTATGTAGCGCCCGTGGTTCGGATCCTACGTAAAGCTGTAGGTCCCCTCCGTCATATGACCTTAGATGTTGCGAAGGAGGTTATATATATATATATATATATATATGCATACATGCAAGACTTTGCAAATTAGATCATAGTGAATATTATGAGGTGAAAAGTGAAAATCTTAAAAACAGATTTCCTCGTGAAAATACATGTTCAGAATTTAGATTGAAATTAAGACAATAAATTCTCTTTGAAAACGAAAATAAAACAAGCAACCTTTGTGTTCATCAGTTCAGACAAGAATTCGCTCGAGCTTTATGACAATCGAAAGATTTTTAGATTTCTAAACGGATTTCCGGGCTTTTCTAGAATGTTCAAGAGTGTTGCAGGCGCTTCTAAAAGGTTCCTCAGGCTTTCAAAAGGTTTCCCAAAAGATTATTGAGGGTTCCAGAAGGCCAAGGAAACGTTACCTGGAACTGAATCAAACTTTTCTTTGGACTCTCCTGGAATGCAAAAGAGGTAGTTGGCACCGGCATAGAGAAAGCCCCAACTGGAAACTGTTCCCCCTTCTACTTCTTATTTATTTTTGATGGACCATTCTTGCAGTTCTGCTTCCTGGAATCATAATTTTTGTTTGTTTTATTGCAGTATCTTAAAAGCCTTGACCGAGGGAATTCTTTTATTGTCAAGTAAATAATGGAATAATTAAGATAAACAATTGAGCATATGAAAAGTACAAGAAAATAAAAGCTTTCATGGTTAATATTGGTGGAAAGAAAGAATATTACAAAATATAGAATGAAATGTGACATGCATAACATGTTTTACTGAATTCATATTCTCCAATACATATGTCAAATCTTAACGTTACTCTTTTCCAGCGATTCTCAACTTGTGGTACGAGTTGCTCTTTTAGATGGTATGTGAGAGGGTTTTAATATGCAGTTTTCTAACTGGTGATTACTTTGATAATAATGTATTCAAAAAGTAATATTAGATGTAGGTGAATAACCCGAAACCTTTCCGAGTGTGGTAATTAGAAAAACATGTCAGTATGTCGACCTAAAAAGTTTGGGAACACCGCCTCTGATCCATTACTGCTATTAGAATAAAACTTTCATAGAAAAATCAGTTACGAACAAAGCTTTTAACTACAAAAGAACAGTATACGGTTTTGAGTCTTCATCAATAGGTTCAATGTTTGCATTTCTTTATTTTTTTCCCTTACTTCAATGAAAAGGTTTTTAGCCACCATATATGATTCCCTCCGCTCAGCTCAACACAAAGAATTGCGAATTTAATATTCTGTTGCGGGATTGTGTGGCTTTTTGTTCGTACGTCCGCAGCAAGAGGGAAAAGAAAAAGGATAAAATAGATTTATATTCACTACGTCCCTCCGTTAAATGATAGTATAGAACAACAGAGATAGATAAGTTCGAGCTTAAACTTTTTATAACTTAAACCAGCATCAAACGTGGAAGATTATTAGAAATGAGTGACTGGCACTTAACTTCAGTTTAAGTTTAGCTTTTAATTTCTAAATGGAAAGCGGGAAAACAATCTTCGCTTCATTTAAGAAGCGAGAGTTAATCGATGAATACAGAAAGAGAGAGAGAGAGAGAGAGAGAGAGAGAGAGAGAAGAGAGAGAGAGAGAGAGAGAGAGCAGTCACTCACAGTTCTTATCCAAGGGATCAGATTTAAGCCTTAGATAACCGGACATCTGTAATGGAGGGAAACTGCTAGCTCAGGAACACTTCTGAATAGTTTAAAGCGATTGTTCGTGCATTGGCGTAAGACGAGCACGATTCTTTTGTTCGAGAATAGAAATACGAGACAAACCTCTTAAAGCAAATATGGTCGCAAAGATTTGTTGCTTAATTAGATCTTTTTTACAACTAAATACATCATCTTCAGTGTTTGAGGAAGTTAATGGTCGATTGGAGTCTTATTATTATGAGATTGTATACGGATGTATGTGGTACTATAGAAGACCAGTAGCTTGGTAAAAAATTAACGGTAATTCGTCTGTAATAATGAATATTACAAAATTATGCCGTAATTCTGTCACTGAATGTTAAGCGCTGTATAACAACCATAATAATTTCAGTATAAAACAAAAGAAGCGATTTGTGTCCTTCTCTTAATTTGTAAAAAAAGAGAAGAAAATGATGTTCGTTAAAAGTTTAAAAAGTAAGAAACGGAAATTAGACCATGTTTATTCCCACAATTTTGGCTTTAAATGAAGGAAATAGACATTAGTGAACAAAAGCAGGAATATTTAATGCAGCGAACGCATAATAACGTAAAAACGAATGAAATGTACGTATTTATAATGTTAATAATGAGAAAAAACTTTCAATACAGATTCATTAGTTTAAAAACTTATTACAACGGAAAGAGAATCATGGCAATATACAGTATATATAACAGTCAATGCGTGAAACCAAGTCATTTCACGTAATGCCTAAAATTTTCAGTCATTTCGCGTAATACGCATTATTAACCTAACCTGACCAACCTAATCTAACCTAACCTAACCACCCTAATATAACCTAACTAAACCTTCAAAAGTCATTAATCGCTCAATCAAATTACCCTAAATGCCTGAAGATTTTAGTCATTACGTGAAATGACTGGTTTTACACATTGACTGTAATATATATATATATATATATATATATATATATATATATATATATATATATATATATATATATCTGTCCTCCTTTGTGAACAGACGTGTTTTATCGAGTGTTCAGTGTTACCAATTGAATAAGTGGTTTCAGTCAAAGTACCTTAAAAAAAATAGTGTTTGGTGCCTTCTTAACTAAATTAACACGCGTTATTAATTATTCATAACCAAATATATTTTATATATTGACTTTATTTATTATTATATTTACTTGATTAAACTAAGGCTAGTACATATAGCTTTTGTGTTTTTTTCCGAGAAGTGCGAAATTCCAATTTTTTAGAAAACGTGGTCAAATAAGGTTGATTTTGCTTTGCTAAGGATCAACAATTAGGGTGTGGTTACCCTCCGCGGGAAACAATCATCTAGGTAGCGGACAGATAAGTTATTTATTTATTTATTTTCTTTATTTTTATTTTTTTTGTTATTGTTCATAAATTGCCTTGTATCTTTATCCCTCTTTATTAATACTTTTTCTTTTGCAACACCTTCGTCGGTAGCTTTATTACGTATATATTCGTTCAGTACAATTTTGTGTTACAGGAACCTGTCTTCTGCGTTTCAAGAACGTTTTGGCGGGCTTGCGTTTTTGACGTCACAACTAAGCACGTGGTAGGCCTATGTTTTACTTATTAATTGCTCCTTACCTATTCCCGGAAACTTGCGTCGTTATTAGATTACTACTATTAACTTGCAATTAATTTCCAAACGCTAGTAATTTAATTAGTTAATAACATGGCACCCCGTCAAGTACTTGCAGTCAGTGTGAAGGGAAGTTTGCTACTTACGCGTTTAATTTAGCTAATAACAACGATCAATTAGTTTGCAGGTAGTGCTCGAACACGGATTTGCTGAAGAACGAGCTACAGCGTGAGAGGGAGGCCAGAGTGAGGTTTCAAGAAAAGGTGATGCGCCTGACGGCGAAATTAGAATTCCTTGGTCCTTCTGAGAGAAGATATTCTTCAGTCGTGGCCTCTCCTGCCTCAATTTCTACTAATGATATAAATAATGCTAACAGCCCTATCTCTTCCCCTAGCTCCCGACCCTTCGTTCAAGTGCGTAATGGAGCCCCATTGAGACAACCTAAGCCTTGTCCACCAGTATTAACGAACAATAAGTTTTCTGTTTTAGGTTTCGAAGACGTAGATGAACCTGAAATACGACTCATTGGTGATTCCATTGTTCGAGGGCAGCTCGAGGAATTATGTGGGAGAAATCCCCGTCGCAGGCGCCGTTACTGCTACCCTGGTGCAAGGATGGAGGATATAACTAATAGTGTTGACCATTTTACAGA
Source organism: Bathynomus jamesi (assembly GCA_023014485.1). NCBI lineage: Eukaryota > Metazoa > Arthropoda > Malacostraca > Isopoda > Cirolanidae > Bathynomus > Bathynomus jamesi. The sequence continues at coordinate 180,804 of JAJOZX010003483.1, forward strand.
CGGAGCCTCTGAGGACACAACGTATGTTATTCATGTCGGTACTTGTAACGTTTTAAATTCTAGATCGGAAGAGCTGTTGGCTAGTTATAGGGACTTACTAGAGCCAACAGGAAGGAGTGCATTTTGCGAATTTTTGGAACAGTTTCTACGGCAGGAGGGACTTGTTCCTTGGAGATGGATTTCATCTTAATGACATTGGAGCTGCGCGTTTAGGAAGACTATTTCATAATACTGCCTCTTCTTTTCAGGCTGCCGTAACTCGAACGGTCCCGGTGTAATTTCCTTAAATTCTCTTGCGCGCGCGAAGGTATCACGGTTTTAACAAACAATTTGAAGTTTCTATCCTTAAATGCTTGTAGCCTATGAAACAAAATAAACGATTTTTTTCTTTAATTGCTGGCAAAGACTATGATTTAATTGCGATAAATGAATCGTGGCTTAGCACTGAAACACGTGACTTTGTAGGGAGTATCAAATTAGAGGTTATAGACGTTCTGTTAAAAACAGAATAGGTAGGCGAGGAGGTGTTATGTCGTATATCAAAGATAATATTGCGAACGTTTTAGAATTAAAGCACAGAATTCCAGAACCGATAGATTCGACTATAGCAGAATTTAAATTGAACGATTTCAAACTTCTTGTTGCCGTTATATATACGCCCCCTAATCAATTAGCTGATACGGACGAAGCGTTATATCCTGAACTAAAGAGAATAATAGGTAGTGAGCATGCCTTAATTATGGGTGACTTTAATTGCGCTAACGTGAATTACGATTCAGTGCAGGGAGACGTTTAGTTAATTTTCTCGAGGATAGCTTTCTTATTCAAAAGGTTGGGGAATCTACGAGGTTGGACAGTATTTTAGATTTAGTAATAACTACGAATGATAGGCTTAACACTGATTTTCAAGTAATAGAACCATTAAGCAATAGCGATCACAATATGGTAGAGTTTGTCCTCTCAGTAAGTCACTCGAAACCAGCTAACTCGCTAATTCCTAGCTTATTCCTAATTTCCAGCGCACAGACTTTTATAAATTTAGAAATGAATTGTCACACGTCAATTGGGAAAGCGTAATGGGGACCTCCAACGCAAAACTAATGTGGGAATCGTTTGAAACAGTATTTAGGACTATAAATGAGGAATGTGTACCGTACAAGATTAAGCGTGCGAAAGTAAATAACAAGCCTTTGTGGTTTACTTCTTGAGTAGGGGATATTATAAATGTAAAGAGTAGCGATAGGGCTTATAGGTTACATAAGTGCGATAAAGACAATTTGTGGTTCGAAACAACTACATATTTCTAAGGCGTGAAGCGAACAGTGTAATAAAAAAGTTCAAGCGCGATTTTGAAATTTCTATAACTCGTGACGGCAAAGAAAACCCCAGGCGATTTTTTCAATACGTCAATAATAGAAACGCAGAAAAGAGCGTGTTGGGACCGTTGAAAAATTCTGACGGAGAACTAGTTTCTGAAAACAAGCAAATAGCTACTCTGCTAAACAATTTTTTTACGTCAGTTTTTACAATAGAAGTGGTGACGAATATCCCTAGGGTCATAGACATAATACCTTTTGATAATGGTAATACTTTAGATAATATTGTGGATAGGGAAAGGGAGGTACTGCACTATATTTGTAAAATGAAAATGCTTAAATCACCGGGGCCGGATTCCATATATCCTATACAACTAAAAGAATTAAAGAAAACATTGTTGTGCCGCTAACAAAGATTTTTAATGCGTCTATTTCTGAGGGGTGCGTACCAGATAATTTCAAGTTAGCAAATGAACACATATTTTTAAGAAATGCGATAAAGGTAAGACGGGAAATTATAGGCCAATCAGTTTAACGTCTGTTGTAGGTAAGCTACTGGAATCAATAATTAGGGATCGTATAGTCGAACACTTAGAATTGCATAACTTGATTAGAAATAGGGCAGCACGGTTTTAGGCGAAACAAATCTTGCTTAACTAATCCTTTAGAATTTTTTCAAAGCATGGTTGAAGTGTACGATAGTCATCGGGCAGTAGATGTAGTGTATTTAGAGTTTAAAAAAGCGTTTGACACCGTACCGCACAAAAGACTCGTTGAAAAAAAACGAAGTCTCATGGAATCAGGGGTGTAGTAATAAAATGGGTGGAAGAGTGGTTGCGAAGTAGGAAACAGAGGGTGGTCGTTGGTGGAGCGGAGTCGTCTTAGGCTAATGTGGCGAGCGGCGTTCCTCAGGGTTCTGTATTGGGCCCCTTGCTTTTTCTTATCTATATTAACGATGTAGATGTCGATCTAGTCAGTACAGTTTCAAAATTTACGGATGACACGAAGTTGGGAGGTAGGGGGATTAATGACGAAAATAGAGGTAAAATCCAGGAAGATCTGAATAAAATCGTAGAGTGGTCATTCACATGGTAAATGAGATTTAATGTCGATAAGTGCAAAATTTTACATATACTGTAGGTTCGCCTAATGGTAATTTTGCGTATAATATGTCAGGGAAGGAGATGGCAAGCGTAGAACAGGAAAAATATTTAGGAGTTATAGTCACTGGTGATTTGAAAGTAGCGAAACAAAGTACAGCAGCGGTCAATAAAGCGAACAAAATGCTAGGTTTTATAGCTCGGAATTTTGAGTACAAATCGCGCGATATTATAGTTCTTTATAAATCATTCCTTAGACCCCATTTGGAGTACGCGATCCCATTTTGGAATCCACATATGCGAAAAGATATAGACAAAATCGAAAAAGTTCAAAGACGAGCAACTAAGATGATTCCGTCGCTTCGGTCGAAATCGTACGAGGATAGGCTTAAGGAGTTAAAATTGACTACACTCGAGACTCGGAGGCTAAGGGGTGATCTAATCCAGGTTTTTAAAATTATGAATGGGTTCGATAACGTAGATAGAGAGAGCTTTTTCGAAATATCCCAAAATAATAGGACTAGAAATAACGGGTGTAAGTTGACAAGTAGAAGGTTCGAGACAGCAGTTGCCAAAAACCTTTTTACGCATAGAATAGTACATAGCTGGAATAGTTTGCTGGTAGAAGTAATTAGTAGCACGTCTATAAACACGTTTAGAAATCGATTAGACGTGTATATATTGATAGATTGGGTATAGTTTAAGGTAGTAAAATTAAAGTTTTTTGTGGTTCGGAACCCACGTAAAATTGTAGGTCCCCTCCGCCACCACGGCGGACATGCGCAATACACAGTTACAAACACAGTTAGGTAGACCAACCATGAGTGGATCCCTGGGTCTTTGTTGGTCTAAAACAGTATAACATTATAAGAAGAGGGCTTTTTAACTGGCGGCATGCGGGCAGAATGGCTTTGCGGTACCTTTTATTTTGAAAATGCAAAAGAAAATTTCATTTTTATTCTGATTTGATTTGATTTATATTTTTTTTTGTTACATGATAAAAGTTTAGGAATAGAAGAATGCCTTTTTTTTCGGATTTCCGTTCACGAAGTGGGATGGGGTAACAAATGGCAAAGGTTGTATGAAATTTATAACAGATTTCCGGAACCTTACTTTCCAGAAAAATCCACTACGTGTATATACACTCAGTCGTAAAGAAATTTCGCTATTGTGATTTGTGTAAATTATTATTTTAAGAAAATTGAAAGAGCAAAACATTGTGCTTTTGCAGTGGATTCGGATTCGAAAACTTATTAGTGGATTCGAAATTGGATTCGAAAAGCTTTTGTTTACTGGATTCAGATTCGAGGTCACTGAGTGACTGCGACTCAGCCCTTGTTAACCAACTGACTCAGAGATACCAACCACAAAAACTTGTAAGTTTTGCCTCATCTGGATGGCGTCACAATGTATATCGTTAGTGACTGAAACAAAAAACAGAATTTTATTTTAGGAATACAATATTTCACAATTTTGAACGCAGGTTTCAACTTTCATTATTCAATGTCGTTTCCAAAGTCAAAATCCGATGAGCTCCAATATATATATATATATAATATATATATATATATATATATAATAAAATACCCGCTCACTTTGCTCATCAAAAGGCCTTCGACACACAACCTTGGGGTCGACTGGGAGGAGCGACTACGTTGCTGAAACCTTCTCTGGCTCTCCCTTAATGTGTATAACAAATTTGGTTCATATTATCCTAACCGCTTAACAGTGTATAAACGAAAACACAGACATCATCATCATCATCATCGTCATCCCCTACATATATAAATAAGATTATATATATATATATATATATATATATATATATATATATATATATATATACACACACACACACACACACACACGGGTGTGTATAAAGTAACGCAAGTGAAGAGACAAATCCGATTTGAATTATATGAACGCAAGTGAACATGGGCAAGTAATATTTATTACATGTACTTTATAACAACTGTATATTCGATAGTAAGGTTTATAAGAGGTGTTCAAATCAAGACGCGTTCAAATCAGATTTGTCTCTTCACTCGCGTTACTTTATACACACCCTGTATATATCATATATACAACCTTGGGCTTGCTTCCGCCCGAAGTGTTCATTCTGACGAAGGTCGAGCTTGTCACTCAACCTTAGACCCACACTTTAACGTGGAATCCGAAACACGCCCCACCAGCACCCGAGCGTCTTAACCACTAGGCTACCCTGGGTACCCATTTATTTACCAACCAATTTTTTTTATTGTGTGGAAGGATGAACAGCTGGGTTTTGCTGCGCGCCGCCTGCCGTCACCGGGTCTCGAACCCGGGCCAATGGATTCGTAGTCAGCGACGCTAACCAACACACTATCGAAGCGCATATATTATATATATCTATATAATAACCAGTTTCTGTCCTTCTGTTTGTGGTTCTGAATGTCCCGCTCATCCTTACACTGTTGGAAAGGTCTCTGTTGTGGGACGATCCAAAGGATATTTATTTTTTCGTTTGCACATGCGTGCGCGCATGCGCAACTTTTAAACGAAGTCAAATCGAGAAAAAGTTTCATAGAAGAAAAATGTTTAGGTTAATAATAAATAAAATAATAAAAACAATAAAACATATACTCGGAAAGCGAAGTGCATTTTTGTACAAGAACAAGAAAATTACAAACCTAACCTAACCTAACCTAAGTTTATTGTTAAATCATGAAGCAATTCTTTTAGTTTCATGTGAAAAACTCTCGCAACAATATCTGACCTATGTTCTTGTCTTTGATTACCGATTTCAGTCCATCTTGGATTGCAAATGAACGTAATAAATAGATCCGGTTTCCCAAATTTTTTTACAGTTGCCATGGCGTCTTGATAATTCTGCTGCATTGCTCTCGGGCTGTCTTGATGAAGATACTAATTTGACCGCAGATGTTTTGTATTTATATTCCTAAGCCTGATTTTGAACATGGACAGCTTTATGTAGCTTTTTCTAGAATGAGAAGTTTGGATTTTGTTAAAGTCTTTGGTGAAACAATAAGTAGAAATCCTGTATTTAAAGTAGCAATGTTGCAATAAAGATATTAATTTGACCGCAAATGTTTTGTGTACAGTTTTGCGTACAGTGTACAGTATATATGTAATTTCTGAGGAAATCCGTATCCGGATTCTAGAAACTTTGTGTAGTTTCGGAATCAGAATCGAGAATTTTTGCGTGGATTCGAGCTCTTACACCTATGACTGTGTATAATTACAAGTGTTCAAGCTGCAATGCTGAATACATTGGTAGCTCAAAGCTCCAATCTAAGGTGAGAGTAGATCAACATGTTGGTGTATCATCGCGCACCAACTCTCATTTGAAAGATCCAAGTTTTTCAGCAGTTAGAAGTCATTGCAGAGATAAAGATCATCCACTAAGTAGGGAGTCTTTCATGATTGTTTCCAAATGCACCAATGAAATTGGACTTCGAACTATGGAATCTATATTTATATTGAGTAAAAACCAACCATAGGTAATATAATTTGTCTTCTACAAAATTGTACATTATCTAATACGTGTCTCAATCTGTCTTTAAGAGCTTAGAGTTGTATACTGCTTTTAGTCTCTTAGAAAGAACCCCACTTTTGTTTCAGAACTAATGTAGTTTTTGATGTATTTGTGCCGTGTAATTTTGTATGTGGAGTGTTTTATGTGATGTAAAATGTTGCATGCAAATTGTTTTAATCCTTCTGATCAATTAAGGTATGTTTTTAAAATTACAGATTCTGATGATGATGAGATGAGTTAATCTCGAAACGTAAAGTTATGATTAATAAACCAAGATGATTGTGACACCTGTTTATCTATTTCTACTGAAGATACGGTTCCCTAGGAAAAGATCGATTGCTAATATATACTGTATATAGTGTGTGTGTGTGTGTGTGTGTGTGTGTGTGTGTGTGGATTGATGGTTTGAGAGGTATTTGACTAGAGAAACTTTTCTGAGATTATAATGTATGATATATAATATTATTAATTAAAACTAGTTGAAGCATGTTTTATTCAGTAAAATATATTTTGAATCTCAATTTATTCGAGATGGATGAAAATAGTGGTGAGGAGACGTGAGCCATTGTTGTCTACTTGTTTTGACCGTTGGAAGAGATGAAAAGAAAGCTATAATTAACGATCACTTCCAGCGGCTATTTGTCACTGATGTTTTAATAACACTGGAATCTTCCTTTATAGACTAAATCTATTATTTTAGTATACGACGCAAACAGGAGGGTATGTATTTGGGTAGGATAGGGTATAGGGTGAGGGGATTGGCATTTAAACATTTCACTGTCGTAATAATTTGTGAGAATGACCAGAAACTGCCACAGCTCTCAGGCCAGGCGAACACGACCCATTGCGTTAACTCACGGATTATTATTATTAACTACTACCATCGGGATTCGAATCCCTGACCTCAATGTCTTTACTTTACTTATAGGGAAACAGCGTTACCCACTGTGATACGGTCGCTGGTCTATCAATGTCGTGTTACGATAGTGTACGCGTAATCCTGATATTGATCGATAAAGATAGATTTTTCTTTTAAAAACTCACAGCTAAAACTACAACAACCCCTAAACTACAACAACCCCTAAACTACAACTACAGCTAAATTCACAATTGAATACTAAATCCCTTTTTGACGTTCGTCTTATGTATTTTCTTGTGGATTTCATTTTTCACGAACGTAACTTTTGGCAGTGTGATTTTTTCTTCAAAATACGAATGGATACAATATTTTACAAAAATTAAAATTTTTTTCATCGAATCCATTTTACAATTTTAAGCAAAGTATATTGTAAATTTGTAAACACTAAATAATATCTGGTGAATCGCTGTTTTGAAGTTTTTATTAAAGTGATCCCTGAAACCAGTGAACTACAACGAGTGTTTCTGCTTCAACTAAAATGAGGAAAAGAAAACAAAGTCCGATCGATTATACATTGTTCGAAAATCGAAAGAGAGAGAGAGAGTGAAGTTTACAGCAACACGTGGGCGTAACTAACGAGGTACAGACTAAAATAAATCTTAGGAACGAGATTATTAAGAACCAAATTTGATAGGTTTCAACTTCTGGATGAGAACTCTCGACGCTGTGTTTCGATTTCTGCTCCAAAGAATTATTCATTGAGGCCTGAATATATTTTTATAATTTAGTTCATTAGTATTTACAGTATTGAGGCGCGTCTGACTTTATTTTACGAAGCTTCTCGTATCAGTAAGGTTTAGTCGTTTAATTTTAATTAGCTGCTATCATGTTGAATGTATTATAAAGTAAATCTTCATAAAATTTTCAAAATTGGTGCACGCTAAATTAGAACTGATATACATACATACGACATACACGCGGTAAATATGAATTATACCGACACTACTTGTTCAGGGATATCTTTCGTCAGTTATTTGGTTTAGATTTTTAATCAATAAAGGTTTTCTGCGCTATAATTTCATAATGAAATTTGGTGAAATTAATTGTAACCTACTTACGTCATACGCATTGCGAATGCTCGTTACGCTATATACGCATATCGTATTTATTTACTGTCGAGTTACGTTTATAAACATCTTATTTTAGTAAAGATTCGAGTAGATTTCACTCTTAAAACATAGGCTCTACCACTGATTTTACTACTGTAGGTTTTAAAGCCTAATAAAACAACGAAAATGTGATCTGTTTAAGGTTTGTTTAAGGTTTTATAGTATAATAACGGTTCAACATTCTATTACTTGAGTTTTTATGAGCTACTTTATTGCCATAAAGATCTTTATCTATCTTATCTTATATATTAAAAAGCTTTATACGATTTACGATAGTGCACTGAACTTGTGACTGAAGTGAACAGTCAAATTCAAAATGGTTAATTTGCCTATCATGTTTGGACATAGTTCCGTTTTAATAATATGGAATTGACACGCGGTTAAAGTCACTTTTTATTGGCAAGAAATTTACCTTTTGCGTGAAATAGATAAAAAAAAAAAAGAATCTCCAAATAAAATAAAACGTAATTTAAATTAATTACTTTTTTCTGTGCTTTGACGAATCATTTATTAACGCGTCACTGCATGGTATGCAAGAATGCAAGATACGCTTTCAATTACAGTTTTCGCCCTTTCCTTTCACTATTTTAATTTCTCTCACTTTACTTTTTCCTATTCGTTACGTGAATCCACTTTCCCTCCTCACTCACGAGTTCTTTCTCCTTCAGGAAGAGGGCTGGAAGTTGAACCGCGTCCTGTATTACCAGGAGGGATGGCTCGCCACTGGTAATGCCAGAGGCATCGTCGGCGTTACTTACACGAGCTCCCACTCCAAGAAGACTGCGGATGTCCCCTCCAGGAGTAACTACAATCTCAGAGGGCATCGAACGGAGGTAAGCCCTTTTTATAAACATCTTATTTTATATTTTACTGAAAAAACTCGTGATTTTGAAGATAAGAGTCAAAAATGGAAGCATTGCTCTCAGTGTAAAAGAACTCCTCTCTTATAATTATTACAAAAATTATACTTTTACTAAATAATTAATGAAATTTAAATGGAATTTATTTTCGCATCAAAAGGAAACAGACGCGTGTAACTTTGGTTTTATTAAGATTTCTTCCATAATTAATAATAAACAAATAAGCTCCTGAGCGATGTAATGAAATCCTTTCCATGAAAATTTGAACAAAACGTTATTGTTCATTTAAACAAAAGACTTAATAAATTAAATATTATATTATTAGCTAATAGTTTATTAGTCTTATTATTCTTATTGTTATTATTATTAATATTATTATTACTTAATATATTATATTATTGTTTTATATTCAAATAACGTCTAAGTTTAATGATGAAATGGCACGTGATTTTTTTACCGAAATGTGAATTATTTAATGACAATATATAATTTCTGTTTAAAAAGTAAGTTTAATTACCTATTATTTATTTTTTATTTTGGCCCTAATTTAAATTCATTCCATTAATGAAAAATTATAATTTAAAAAGTTAAAAGGAACTTTTAATATAAAAAAATTAAAGTTCTACAAATTTTAACGATAAAAGTCGGTAACTCATTTTTTTAGATTTTTCTTAATGAACGTAAATTTTTTCCTATTTTAACCGTTTGTTGTCCGAACGAAAGTTCTTTTTTCTATCCAAACTTTCATAATAAAACTCGACTCATCTGCAAAAGTCCGAAAATTTGTCTTCACAATTAATAGCGAATAACATTAAACCCCTTTTTTATTTTAATATTTTATCAAATTACCATTAATTAAAATTTTAAAAATAATAACAAATCTCTCTACAAAATCTCTTCGTCTCATTTTATTCCCAAAATTATCTAATTACGTATTAATTATTATTTAGATTTAATTTTAATCGTACTTTCATAAAATATTAAAATAAAAACTTTTGATATTATTCATTATTAATATGAAGACAAATTTTTCTGATTTTTCCAATCGGGACACATTTATAGCTAGTATAGCGTAGGTTAGGTACTATAATCAGGCATAGTAAAGTAAACACTTTGTTCTTTCTCACTGTGCGGTTTGGGGACGAGCAGTTCTTCTACAATGTATAACAACAGATATATATATATATATATATATATATATATATATATATATATATATACACCGGGTGTACATAAAGTCAGGATCTATTTTTGTGAAGCACTTGGAAATTATATGGAATTCAATCATAAAATGATAAAGTGGTAACATTTATTAAATAATTAAGAGTAGGATTCGACGTGACGCCCATCAGTATCCCTGCACAGCTCAAATCGTTCCGCAGCATTTCTAAACACATTCTGGAGCATTTGCGGGGTTACGTTATCTGCAGCAGTTCGTATACGTGTACGTAAGTTTTCAAGACTCGTAATCTTCGTCTGATAGACGTGCGATTTGATAAAGCCCCATGCAAAGAAATCTAAAGGGGTTAAATCTGGTGATCTCGCTGGCCAAGGTCTGTTGCTTCCGCGTCCGATGCAGCGATTTGGAAAACGTCCATTTAGATAATTCTGAACAATTTTGGCATAGTGACAAGGAGCACCATCATGTTGATAGACGACGGGGATAGGATTGTTAGTACCGTCGTCTATCAACATGATGGTGCTCCTTGTCACTATGCCAAAATTGTTCAGGATTATCTAAATGGACGTTTTCCAAATCGCTGGATCGGACGCGGAAGCAACAGACCTTGGCCAGCGAGATCACCAGATTTAACCCCTTTAGATTTCTTTGCATGGGGCTTTATCAAATCGCACGTCTATCAGACGAAGATTACGAGTCTTGAAAACTTACGTATACGAACTGCTGCAGATAACATAACCCCGCAAATGCTCCAGAATGTGTTTAGAAGTGCTGCGGAACGATTTGAGCTGTGCAGGGATACTGATGGGCGTCACGTCGAATCCTACTCTTAACTATTTAATAAATGTTACCACTTTATCATATTATGATTGAATTCCATATAATTTCCAAGTGCTTCACAAAAATAGATCCTGACTTTATGTACACCCGGTATATATATATATATATATATATTAGGGTGGCTGTATAAACCTAATTTTCAAAAAGTTAAGTTCGGAACCCATAATATTGTTATTATTCTCTAAAAAACTCAGAATACCAATTTGTATACTAATCGGAAATGTTTTAGAGGTGCCGCAAGAGTCCAGAAGATTTTAGCTTACAGTCTTTTTGGAGTTCAGCTCCAGGTCCCCCTCAACCATAAGGGTGAATATTATTCTCTCAATGGAGGGGGTTTCGTTGGTGCTAACAACTCATTGTCGTCTGGTTGAACTTTGGGGACCTTCAACTAATGTTTTCTTCCTTGCATCTGGGAATGTTTTACGATGTTCCTCAACGACCTGAAGCAAAAACTGTCTGTTCCTCATTTCTCGTTACAGAGGCGTTAATGTTCTTTATCAATGATACTCCCCTTTCTGCTATATCATTGACAACCTTCTTACTTTTAACAATCTTGGAAGCGTTTTGATAATCTGGAATCTGTTCCCATTCAGCTGGATCTACAGAAGTTAGAAAGTCATCTTCCAACCCTAAAATTGAGAACAGTTGTCGAGAGTTTGCTGTGACAAATGATGACAGATCTTTTCCTTCAGCAATCGTTGGACAAATTCTATTTGGAGGGCATTTATCTCCTTCATTTCTAAAGGTACACGATCATCAAAGAAAGAGAGACCAATCAGACGTTCACTTAAATACCACAAATGATTACCGAATGCCTTGCCTGCAGATTTGGAGACGACAGTGTCTGGGTAAGTTTTCAATTGCTGAAGGAGCTCAGGGTCATTCGCAGGAGCTAAAGTTGCTTGGGGGCATTGGAACCATGTTTTTACATGAATCTTTGTAGTGAATAAATTGAATCTTCTTAAAGATGATATTTCTCTTGATGTTAGACGAACCTGTGAACGGAAGAGATAAATTTTTATAGAATAAATTACGTTTGCTAGCCAACGTGCACCTGGTTGCATCAGTCTTCTTCCTCGTGTGGGTACTTCTCCCAGAAATAACAATGTTAATTCTAAGGTTTTTCGGTAATCATCTATTGGTTGACGTTCTTCTAGGTTAGTTTTACAGAATTCAATTATTTCCCTCCATTCAGATATGTCTAAGGTCACTTCTTTATCACCAATCACTGGTTCAAGCTTACTCTTATCAATGTTACTCCATTCTAACTGTAATAGCTTAAATAAAGCAATATCAAGTCCTGATGAGGGACCACAAAGGACGCCAAATACATTTCCAACTATAATCTCATGGATATGATGACGACAGGCTAGGTGCAGAAGAGTTTGTCTAACATTTGTTCAATCAGGATGCAGTCACCTTCTCTCTTTCCTGTACTACTTACCACGTGGTATCAAACGACATAGCTTTGATCTGGTTGGTTAAATCCCATTCTTTTACAGTTTCAACAACAACCTTTGCAATTGCTTTTGCACTTTCGGAGGTAAGTTTAGGGAGTGCAAGAAGCTTGCCGATATCTTTACTAGTCACTACCACAGGCAAGCGACCGACATACTTTTTCCTCTGATATGAGGTAGCATTTTCCCATCCCAATGAACTACTAGGGGGATTTCTGGAGCAAAGTGTTCAATGATATTAGCTGAAGTTTCTTTTCTAATTTTCATCCTGAGAAAAACTTTTTAATTTTTGAGATGTACTATTTTCCGAATGGATCGACTCGTTATCACTACTGGTACTTGAATCTATTGTTGCAACTTTGCTTAGTTGTTGTATATCTTTTTCATGTTTTCTCTTGCGGCTAATAAAATTGTGCTCTCTAATTATCTTATTTCTTTCCTTGATTGTTGTCACTTTATCAATGCCAGCCATGTGACCTTTCCTTCCACTGCGCTGAACATTAAGACATTTCTTACCTTCTATTTTCATCATAGACAGAGCATTCTCATGTGCAATGTCAAATAGTTCATTGAGTCGTGATGTGAAGTGTGTTTCATTGGAAATTTGCTTTTGAGATCGACGGGACTTACTTTTTGTAATGCTTTCCATAATAAAGTTTGAGCAACCGCTTAATAAGATCATGTTCATGCGCAGTTGGAATAATGACTTTCTTCCAGAAACCCATAACACTGATCAAAGTGTTCTTTGCACTGTCTTTCAAAAGGAGCTTCATCTCTGAATGATGGTAAAAAAATGTACCAAAACTTGCTGCTGAGAAGGGAGTTTATCGCCCAATATTTTTGGTAAAGTTCGACCAACAAGCCATATATCTGTTTTAGAACGAGTACTGTAACTAGTACTAGCCATGATTAAAAAAAAATTGAAAATTTTAGAGCGTGAAACTTCTAACCGTGAAATAAATAGAGCACGAATTACTACCACATATGCACTTCCTCTGCACGTAGTTAACTGAGGATTTGAGTTGCAGCTTGCTCCTTGCCATTTTTTCAGATGCCAAAAGTCACAAGAAGTAGTTACATATATTGATATTATATCATAAATACAACTATATATCTGAAAACATATGAATATTTCATATAAACATTTCAATAATAATTTCTGCAAATTATGCAAAGAAATAAATGGGGTATTTTACTATTGATTAAAAGTACATTACTCTACATTTTATACTGCCGTGCGCCACCCCTAAATATGATTTGATTGCTTTAAAAAATAGCATACTAAGTTTTCGCATGAGAAAGAACAAAATTCGACCTGCAGAACTCTAAAGTTAAAAAAATAATTTTTGTCGCTATATGCTGACAGCCACCCTAATATATATATAACAACTTCCTACTTTATTATAATGTAAAATGTGAGAGATTATCGTATAATACTAGGGGCACTCTGCCCCACCCTTTTTTCTTAGCTAAATAAAAGGCCATGGGGCTGAAATGTCTTTTGGGCCGTAAGTTTGAACTTTCTGCGCTTCACATAACCGGATTTTCCAGTTTGAACCTCCCCTCTTTGTATAAAACCGCTTTTAAATCCCCTTGTATAAAACCGATGGTCAACGCAGTTTCAAAAATGGCGTCTGACAGTGATGTGCATCGTAAACAGAGAGCTGTTATCGAGTTCTTAACCGCAGAGAAGGAAACAGTTGGAAATATCCACAAACGTCTACAAAACGTTTACAGAGATGATGTTGATCAAAGCACAGTTGGACGCTGGTCTAAACGTGCGAGATCATCGGAGAGAGGGAGAGCCAGCCTCGATGATGAGCCACGCAGCGGACGCCCGGCATCGGCTGTAACATCTCACACTGTGCAACGTGCTAACAGCATCATTCGATCAAATCGGCGCGTCACATACAAGGAGCTATCACTGGAGCTAGGAATTAGTGAAGGAAGTGTGAATACGATAATTCAGCAACTGGGATACTCAAAAGTGTGTTCACGGTCTGAAAAGTGTGTTCACGGTTTGTTCATCGCGAACTGACTGAAGATCACAAAGCCCAAAGAAAAGAAATTGCTTCCGAATCGTTGGCTCGATACGAGACAGAAGGGGATGACTTCCTTTCACGAACTGTGACTAGGGATGAGACTTGGGTACACCACTTTGAACCTGAAACAAAACGCCAATCCATGGAGTGGCATCACGCAGACTCCCCACGCAAGAAGAAGTTAAAAATGGTTCCCTCTGCAGGAAAGGTTATGGCTACCATCTTCTGGGACATGAAAGGAGCGATTCTGGTGGACATTATGAAGAAAGGACAAACAATCAACTCAGAGGCATATATTGTTACCCTACAGAGACTCCAGAGACATATAAAGCGAGTTCTACCGGAGAGAAAACTGGAAGACGTCCTTCTTTCGCACGATAACGCAAGACCACACAACACTTTGCAAACAAGGAAGCCATCACAAAAATGCACTTGACTGTGTTACCCACCTTCCATACAGCCCGGATCTGGCACCTTCAGACTTCCATTTGTTTGGGCCAATGGAAGACGCTATTCGTGGAAGAAAGTTTCAGAGTGACGATGAGGTTGTTGAGGAGGTTAAGAGGTGGCTCCAGCGGAACCCAACGGACTTTACCAGCAAGGAATAAAGGCCCTTGTTTCGAGGTGGAGGAAAGCCGTAGAAAAGGATGGAGACTATGTGGAAAAATAAAACCTTGTATAAAAGGTATGTAACTACTCGTGTAGAAAATTTCTGGAACTTACAAGGAAACTTGGAAAGAAAAAAAAGGTGGGGCAAAATATATTGAGTGGCCTTCGTATATCTAAATCAATTACTTTGGAACCGGAGCCGAGTTGGGGACTCAAAGATGAAGTGATATAATAATGATGATTTTATGTTATTTTTATTAAATAATTAAAAAAAAATCATTTAGAATGCAAAAAAGAATTGTGTAAACGAATTTTAAAGAACTTATCTGTCATCGCATTCTTTGTACGTTTTATTTTAATGAGTAACTAGCCAAAGGAAAAGTATGAATGTACTTAACAAAATTTCTTTTCACTATATCTTTCTTGAGAGAGAGAGAGAGAGAGAGAGAAAGAGAAGAGAGAGAGAGAGAGAGAGAGAGAGAGAGAGAGAGAGAGAGAGGGTTGTCTCTCTTATACGTTACTCGTTTTTATAGTACTTTGTCTAAATAATTGTTATATATATATATATATATATATATATATATATACAGGCGTCCCAAAAAAATGTATACACACTTTAAATAATTATAAAGGCAGTGTTTATTAAAATACATTTCATTTTCAAAATGTAATAGAATCTACAGACATTATTTAATTGTCTTGTCAACGCCTGTTTTCAAACTGACGTCCGTTCTGGTCCAGGCACTGCTGATAACGCGAAGCAATGGAATCGCAAACATCACGAAACATTTCGTTTTTGGTATTTGTGTGCATTCTCGTTCAATGGCTGCTCTCAATTCAGCGACTGTTGCAGGTTTTATAGCGTAGACTTTGTCTTTTAAGTATCCCCATAAAAAAGTCTAGTGGTGTGAGGTCTGGTGAACGCGGAGGGTATTCTACGAAACCCCTTCGTCCAATCCACATCCACATCGTGCCAAGTACCACTCGCATACTCCACTCTTCGGTCCGGATCATCATCTTCATTAATAGCATGGACTAATCTTGGAATGTAACTTTTCCATTGACAGCGCTTCAAAATGCGTTGGACAGACGATTCTGAAATTCCTACCTCACGACTCGCTTGCCGCACAGATTTTCTTGGACTTTGGTGATACGTTTCCAGTACTCTTTCTTGCTTTGTGGGGCTTGTCGATGTCCGTGGTCTTCCGGAACGCTTCTTGTGGACATTCTGAACAGTTCCATCGGCTTCAAACTTATCTCTAATTCGAGTGATGGTAAGTCGCGTTGGTGGATCTGTTTGAAACTCCCTCCTGAACTGTCTTTGCACTTCAACTGCGTTTTCACACTTCCAGTAGCATTTTAGAATGAATTTCCTTTGTTCAAAGCTTAGTCTGACTGCCATTATTAATTCTAATGGGTTTAACTTGGAAAGAAAGAAACATCAATTGAGCTATCAGCTGTTAAAGTGTGTATACATTTTTTTGGGACGCCCTGTATATATATATATATATATATATATATATATATATATATATATATATATATATATATATATATATATATATATATATATATTAGGGCCCTGCGAATCACAATTTTGTTTCGAATCGAATCTCGAATCAAATCAACCCAAACAATTCAAATCGAATCTCGAATCAAATCAACCCAAACAATTCAAATCGAATCTCGAATCGAATCAACTGCACACATATACTGTAGAATTAGAGTGTTTCTTCACACAATTAGTAATAAGCATAAAATTAATTAAATCTTCTTGAGAACAAAAGACAAAGTAAATCCTTCCAAAAAAATGTATTAAGTATTTGATCATGAGGAGAAACAATGGTATTAAAGTATGATAAAAGTGTTATTGCACAAGAGATTGGTCTCAGTATACAGTATAGACTGAATTATAATCTAAGTAAAACGAAAAGTGTTTATTTACGAAAGTGTTCTTCAAAACAACATCACTGATGTTGTTTATCAGACTTAATGAAGATTCGAAAATATCGAATCGGAGCCCACGGTAACGAATCAAGTCGAATCCTCTCTCCCGATTCAAAATCAAATCGAATTTCGAAGCTTCGCAGGGCCCTCGCCCTAATATATATATATATATATATATTATATATATAACGTAAAGAACGACGCTTGTATAGGAGATATTCCGCGCAAGAATATCTCCTATACAAGCGTCGTTCTTTACGTTATTTATACTGCGTGTTCTTTGCAGTTGAATGTATATATATATATATATATATATATATATATATATATATATATATATACACACACACACACGAGGGTAATTCAATAAGTATCCGCACTTTTTATTTTCACAATTTTATTTTCACATCTGATAGATTATACACTCGGCAACAAATTTCAACTTTTTTTTTGTTACAGACACGTGAACTACTGATTCCTACTAAAGCGCTGATGCTGATTTCAGATCTGATATCAAAATTTCTCTATCACGTCCAGATTTTGTGTAACCGAAAACCCCTATTTTTCATTTTTTTTCTCACCCGCTTCTATTACGAAAGCCGTCTAAGCTACTTTTCTGTGCCACGTTTTATGTTAAGCATACTTAAATAATTAGTGAACAGGGATGTCTTTCCTCCTTTATTCTGGCTTAAGACAGACAGCGGAATTCCGCTGGCGGAGTTACCACCTCTGCGCCCAACCATCCACCCAAAGCGCGTTAGTATTTTGTTGTTACTACTGAAAGGCAAATTCCTGTTCTTAAGTGAAACTTTGGTGTGTCCTCTTCCTTTGTCGCTTGTAGGATGACGAGCTCTCCTTCTGCAGGAACCAACAATAATCTCCCATCATATTTGGGTTGAAATTACCTTGGTATCTGTTTTCCATAACTGAGATCTGTTGGTGGAAGCGCTCACCATGCTCGTCACTTACAGCCCCAAGGTTGGCCGGAAAGAAGTCAAGATGAGAATGTAAAAAATGAATTTTCAAAGACATTCTGCATCCCATTATTTCATAAGATTTAAGCATGTTTTCTACGAGTTTACGGTGGTTTTCAGCTTTGTGGTTTCCAAGAAAATTTTTGACAACTTCAACGAAAGATGTCCATGCTCCTAGTTCATTCTCATTTAGGTTAGATGGAAACGATGAGTCGTGGATGACACTGCGGATCTGTGGTCCAGTGAAAACTCCAGCTTCTAGCTTAGCATCTGTCAATATTCCTTTGAATTTATCCTTTAAATATTGGAAACCACTACCTTGATGATCCATACCCTTCACGAAATTTTTCATAAGGCCAAGTTTAATGTGAAGTGGTGGAAGATGTACTTTCTGAGGGTCAATAAGTGCTGGGTGTTTCACATTGTATTTACCAACAACATGTTCAGTTCTAGATGGCCAATCATGTTTTTTGTAGTGGTTCTTGTCATCTCTGCTGTTCCATAGACACAAAAAGCACATATGCTTTGTGTAGCCCAACTGTAACCCAAGAAGTAATGATACAACTTTAAGGTCGCCACAAATATTCCATGTGTGGTCCTTATATTTGATGAGTCTTAGCAGCAGTTTCATCGATTCATAAGTCTCATTAAGGCCAGTGGCATGTGCTACAGGTATTGAAGGTTTTTCATTGCCGTTGTGCAGTAATACAACTTTAAGGCTAGCTTTACTAGAGTCAATGAACAGTCTCCATTCTTTTGGATCATAGCGACAGCCAATCCCTTGCATCAGACCACTGATATCGTGGCAGAAACAAACGTTTTCTTCCTGTAAGTAAAATGATGAAAACTGCAAATGGCGATGGCGGAAATGGGAAACTTTGGTGTTTGGTTGGAGAAGATTAAATTCTTGAAGTCTTGAACCAAGCAACTCTGCCTTTTCTTTTGGTAATTCCAAATCGCGCACTAAGTCATTTAACTCCGCTTGACTTAACAAATGTGGGGAAATATTTGCATCTGGAACATATATGCCATCTTTCCCTGTTTCTATATCACTAGCACAATCTTCAGATGAACTGCTGTCTGTTATCGTTGCTGGTGGAACTGGTGGTGGATTTGTTTCATCATGTGGTACTGGTTTCATTGCTGATTCGCAGTTTGGGTACGTGATCTTTGATTTGTTTTTCTTTGTGAAACCAGCAATCTTTGTCAAACAAAAATAACAATCATTGAAGTGATTTTTCGGCTCACGCCAAACCATGGGGACTGAGAACGGCATAGCTTTTCTTTTACCATTCATCCAAGCTATTAACATTGCATTGCACTGTGCACAGCAATATGTGGTGCCCAGTCCCTCTGTTGGTCTCCTAACTTACAGTCAAAATAACACTTGTAGGCAAGTTTAATCTTTGTTGTTATGTTTCTACGTTGTGGCTTAGGTGTATATTGTCCACAGACAAAGCAGAAGTTGTCTGGGTGATTTACACAAGCACGTCTATTTGATGCCATTTTGAATTACCATACAATATCTGAAAAAACGTAGAAAGTAATTATTACGATGTGCAAAATAAAAAGAAATACACACCGTAGTACAAAACAAATGCTATAAAAACACACAAGTCACCACAACCTGTCACTTGCTCATCAGCAGAGAGCTTCAACAACCGTTCTGCTTGACTGTCACGTAGCGACTGACCGTTGGGCCGTTGCCCGTTACTATGCTCTTGACTCAGTGTTGCCAACTCGGGATAAATTTTATTTATCAAAATTGTTCGAATTTGTATATAGTTGGCAAAAAAAATTGCTTTAACCTTGAAAAGCAAGTTTCATATTACTGGCATTAAGCCGATTAAAACCAAAATCTGGACGTGGTAGAAAATTTTACTAAAAGTGATTTGCATTTTACACAAAATCTAGACGTGATAGAAAAAATCTAATTATAGATTTGAAATCAGCATACCGAAATTAGCTAGGAGCACCTATTTGGTCTTCTGTAACAAAATCTTTGTTGCCTAGTGTTATAAACACATCACTTCTCAACATAGTCTCCCTGTTTCTCAATGCACTTAGTCCAGCGATCTACAAGCTTCCTAATGCCATCACAAAAGAATGTTTTTGGCTGTGTGCTTAGCCACTCATGCACCGCCCCCTTCGGGTCATCATCGCCTTGGAATCGCTGACCACTCAAAACGTCTTTTAGTGGTCCAAACAGGTAAAATCCGAAGGTGCCAGGTCTGGATTGTAGGCTGGATGGTCGCGAACTTCAAATTTAAGTTCTTGAAGGCATTTTCTAGTCTGTGCAGCGGAGTAGTATACCCGCAAGAAGTCGGACAGACAATGGATCAATTTGAAAATTACCCCCTCACCGTCCTTCACGGCGGTCCTCCACCGTCCTTCATGGCGGTCCCTCCTTTATGAGGTGTCCTTCATGGTCCTTCAAAAAAAAAAAAAAAAAAAAAAAAGGGAAAAAAAGGGGCGAAAAAAAAGGAGGGGGGGGAAATAAAAAATAAATTTAAAAATAAATTTAAAAAATAAATTAAAAAAAATAATTTTAAAAAATTAAATTTTAAAAATGATTCGTCTTCACCTTCCTTCAAAAAAATTTAAGGAAGGATTGAGCCTCGCCTTCCTTCTTGAAAAAGTCCTTTCATGAGACAAACAAGAACAAACATGCAAAAACATACATACATTCGAGTACTTCCTGTTCAGGCAAATTCCGCCAGACAGTAGAAATAGAAACGAATATCTGAAAGGTTTTAATAAGCCTAACCACATTGCGCATCAACACATCCAATTTTCAAATGTTAACAAATTGCGAACAATACATAAATGAAAATCAGAGTGATCATATTTTAAACCAAATACAAGTTATTTGTTTAAGATCTGCATTATGAAAAATAAAATGAATATTTATCATTTTAATTTAAATAAATTAATTTCTCTCTTTTTTAAGGGAAACTGGCTTATTTTCAAACGAGATGACCTTCAAATACAATATATACATATAGTACACGCATATTTGTTTATTTACTTTTAAATATGTAGTTTTCTGTTATTTACATCGCTATATACCATTACATTCACTTTCACATGCTATCTTCTGGTATATGAACTAATAATTTTACCATTCATCAAATTTCGTTATAAAATTACATGTGTTAAAAAGAACATCAAGTTGCGTAACGATGCTTTAAACTAAATCACCAAAGTTGCTTTCCTCCTCTAAACATCCACTTAAATATTATTACTAATATTGATTTATTGTTATTATTACATATATATATGTACACGTGCTAAGAGTATTTAAATTAAATATATTGATTTCAATTCCCTTCGTAATAAAAGCATCTGGCAACTATACCCCCAATCTTGCTATATATTTCTCTCAGTAATTGTTTTCAGGTTATTTGTTAAGTTTAACTTTCTTCTAAAGACTATTAGTTGATACTAATCTTGCTATTATTATTATTATTATTATCATATATATATATATATATATATATATATATATATATAACATCCAAATAAGTAGGTTCGGGTAAAAAATTTTCTTACTAGATGCAATTAAAGAAAACGGGATGTCGAATTTGCGTGGGTTGTCATTTTTAAATAGATGCAGCGGGAAATAGGTACTGAAAGTTGAGAGATTTTTCATTAAGAACCTTTCTACTTGTAGTTATAGTTAGGACTATTCACATTACTTTAATTATCATTTCTCTAATTTAACGGCTGTTCACAATTCCTCATAATTCTCATAATAAACGTATTTGTTTTCACACCAGTCAGGCCACTGTTTACATCAATCACACAGAATGTTCATGCTTATTGTTTTTGTCATTAGCTGTACCAATCATGTCTTTACAGAACTGAAGCCTACCGTTATACAACGTTTAAAATCTTATAATTTAATACTTTATGATATCAGATCTCGTATAAAAACATCATTTTCTGTACAAATGGCCACAAAAATACTTTCAATCATAATAATGTACTCATAGAACGCACCATACGCTTTTCACTTGTATTAAAAACGTAAAACTGAAAGTTGTATCATCACGCGATATTCGATTCTGCAATGGCGTAAGCGAGCCCTAATATTTAATTTAAAATTATTTAACAGATCATTCGAGGGAACTGTACATCGATCTCATTATAACTTCTGACTCATAATAACCCGCTATGCATATTTACAAGAGTCGAATTTAAATAAATAAATATATATATATATATATATATATATATATATATATATATATATATATTATATAATATATATATATATAAGTTTGTATGTGGCATTCCAGCAGAAGGCAGGAAGTGCCTGAACCCTGTTTCTCCCATCACTGTCCTCTTCATCTGGCCTTTTTACATGTCACATCTACCCTGTAAGCAGTGGCGGATAGCCCTATAGGCTGCACAGGCTGAAGCCTAAGGCCCGGATGTCTTAGGGGCCCGCCAAAAATATGTGTATAAGTAAAAAAAAACAATCAAACAAAAGTATTTATTTCGGAAAATGAGATACATAAAAATTGAAATACATATATAATAATAGAAATATTTAAAATTGTAATTTGCGACATTTTTTGCCTGCGAATTCATTAATAATATCCTGACAGTCAATTTTATGCAAATGCTCCCACTCGATGTGCATCAATGACAAGTAGTTCAACCTTTCGTCTTTCATTGTTGACCTTAGGTAGTTCTTGTTTTGTGCGCTATTATGCATTACTCCCTCAATGAAAATTAAATTTTTATAGTATATGAATAAAAGGGCCCGATCATACATACTAAGCCTAAGGCCCAGAAAATGTTAATCCGCCCCTGCCTGTAAGCAGTCCAGCATACTCTCAAACACGCGCTTCTCACTATATCCCTTACTACACACGCATGCATCTTACACACTACACAGTCTTTTCAAAAAAGGTGTAATTTCAATAGTTTCGGAGATTCTCGATTGGCCCCTCCTTCCTGCCTGCATCGTATATAGTACCAAGCAAGTCTCTCCACAGTTTACAGGTTTCCTCATTGTCTAAAATTTATAAAGTTCTCTCTTATTGTTTTCCTTATTGTAACGGACATCACAACCGAATTTAAATAGTATTTAAGTATTATGTCGAGCAACATAGCTAGATAACCCCGCCACAGCCTAGTTTCTTTGCATAATCATGAAACATGAAACAAGATTATATATATATACAGTATATATATATATATATATATACAGGGTGGGCGGAAAGTAGCTCCCTAATTTAAATTACATATAAATTATGTATAAATTGTGATTGTATTGTTATATTGTTATGGTGTGTTCTCTAAAGTGGTACAATTGTAACGGTAATCTTTTTTTCTCTAAAGTGTTCTCTTTGTGTTCTCTAAAGTGGTACAATTGTAACGTTCATTTTTTTTTTTTCATTTCAGATTGAAGGGTAACATGGCTGAGCGTTTAACACTGCAGGAGCGTGCCCAGTTGGCGGCACGGTACGAAGTTTGGCAATC
The DNA here is from genome assembly GCA_023014485.1 of Bathynomus jamesi. Classification (NCBI taxonomy): domain Eukaryota; kingdom Metazoa; phylum Arthropoda; class Malacostraca; order Isopoda; family Cirolanidae; genus Bathynomus; species Bathynomus jamesi. Next base: position 204,185 of record JAJOZX010003483.1, read on the forward strand.
TGTCGTTCGAGTTCAAAGATGGTGGCGGGCCATTCACGGACCACGTGCCCAAGTGGACCCGAAAACAATCAAGAACTGCCACTCGAAGCTCATGACCACGGGGTCTGTGGCAGATGTTCGAAGATGTGGTCGCCCTTCGACATCCAGGGCCCAGGAGACGGTGCAGGCAGTTCAGGAAATGTTCGCACGGAGTCCACGAAAGTCAACTCGCCAGGCAGCTCGGGAAAGTGGACTCTCCCGCTACTCAGTGCGAACTGTGCTGAAGAAGGAGCTGAACTGGCGTGCGTGGAAGCCGCATTACTGCCAATCTCTCTCGGACGAGGACTGCGACATTCGCATGGAGTTCGGGGAAATCATGCTGGCTTGGCATGAAGACTGGCCCCATCTCTTCCGCAACATCCTCTGGAGCGACGAGGCGGTGTTCCACGTCGGAGGCTTTGTCAACCGCCACAATTGCCACTACTGGGCAGGAGAGGATCCCATGGTTACCGCTGAAAAACGGCAGAATCGGTTCAGTGTAACGGTGTGGTGTGGTATGACCTCAGATCAGGTTGTGGGCCCGTTCCTTCTGCGCAACACCATGAATGCTGAGCGGTACCTTGCTATGTTGCGAAACGAGGTCTGGCCGGTTGTCAGCACATGGGAGAACATCGACGATCTGATATTTATGCAAGATGGCGCCCCTCCGCACTTCGCTCTTGTTGTCCGTGAGTGGCTGGATGCCCACTTCCCTGGGCGTTGGATGGGTCGTCGTGGTCCACATCAATGGCCAGCCAGGAGCCCCGACTTGACACCGTGCGACTTCTTTCTTTGGGGTGGGTAAAGGAAGAAGTCTACCGCACCAAACCGAGGACATTGGAAGAACTGGAGGACCGAATTCGGGAAGTCATGTCCTCCATCCCGCCGGAGTTCCTGCTAAAGTCAGTGGACGCCATTCCTGGGCGCTCCAGAAGCTGGTGGAAAGAGTTGGAGCCCACATTGAATTTTAGAGAAAACCTACCATGTATGCCTACCTTTTCATATTATTTCTTCTGAAATAAATGGATAATATACGTATTTTTTTACCAATCCAAACTAGGGAGCTACTTTCCGCCCACCCTGTATATATATATATATATATATATATATATATATATATATATATATACACGGCAAAAGTAGTTTGAAGATTTATTCCACCACGACTGATTATAATTATACACTTTAGAGGAGTTTGCAAATTGCATATACTTAGACAAAAAGTATTAGATCTTATGATGATTTCATGTCATTATCAGCATGCTTCACTGTCCTTTCAGTCATTGTGACCGTAGAACGTACCAGAACTATGGTCTTGACAAACCACAATGTGTTAAATTTAAATATTGACTTATTGTTATTATTACATATATATGTACACGTGTTAAGAGTATTTAAATTAAATATATTGATTTAAATACATTTCGTAATAAGAGCATCTGGTAACTCTACCCCAATTTTGCTATATGAAAATGAAAATGAAAAGGTTTATTGCCAGACTATAGTCCATATGGCAAATATTATTAATACAATGACAGTTCATACACTAAGGGTAGAAATATATACAATTGATTAGAAATAATACTGCACTGTCGAAGTTAAGTGGAGCTACAGACAGACAGACGTTTTCGTACCAAGAAGTCCATAGCTTAGGCCTTAGAGGATAAATGGCAGGACTCATGGATAGCTTGGATGATCGGGTTGGTTGATTTTTTAATTCTTTGCATTAGAATGTGTTGAGCACGTCTTGTTACCTCCGGGAAGCTCGGGACATTGCGGGTAGCAAACATTTGCGAAGCTGAGCATCTCGGGGGTAATTTATGTAAGAGTCTAAAAGAACTGTTGTACAGCAAATTTAGGGTACTGCCAGAACCTTTTTTATAATTCACACAGAGCTGCAGACCGTATATATTACTGCAGAAAGTACGAAAGAGTGTGTCTTTAGCTTCACTTGTACAGAAACGAAAGCTCCTTATGGTCATATTCGCTTTAGCATACAGGCTTCGAGACTGTTTTCTTATATCCGAGTCATCACTCAAGGAGCTGGTAATAGTTTGACCCAATTACTTAAACTCTTGTACTTCCTCAATTACTTCACCATTCATTTTAAACCTTATGTGAAAAATGCTCTGTATCAATTGGTCCACAATTAACCCACCCCTTATATCCACAGTCTAACTATAGAGTAGATTAAGTCTAGCCTTGTAGGGGTCAGCCTAGAGATTCCGGAAATGGTCCAGAGCGGGCAGATAAATTGAGGTCCACAGTAGGATTCCTCACCAAATTAGGTTAGGGCAATCTACCTTCACCTTTGTTACGCTATGAGTTGATGCTAGGTCTTAGGCCACAATGTAGGCCTAATTTGTCTGACCCAGCTTAATTTACTGCGTTTACTTCTAACTGGGTTAAAAACACAATTAGTCACTTACTACTAGTTATTAGAGACCCTTTTCCCCTTTTGTTTAATTGTTGAGAGCGTACTTGCTGGTGGGGATCTTTTTTCCGTTGTTTGTTCTTCCCCCTTCCCTCGTTCCGTCTTGTAACCCCGTTCCTCGTTTTCGTTCCCCCTTGTCCACCTTTTCGCTGGGCTTTTTCCACCAGCGACCTCTTGGTTTTTTGGTTGGTTGATCGGTAATGTATATCTATTACCGAGCACGCTCTTGTCACACAGTATATAAATACTAGTGTGGAGAATAACTCTGGTGAGCAACCAATTGGTTTCATCCACCCAGTTATTGACATAAAAGGAATTTAATAATTGTTCGATTAACTACCTACCTACTCAGTGAACCATTTTCGTTACATCCCAACTACCCACACATCAGTTTTCCATATACTGGGGGCCCCGGGAGATAAAAATTTTGGTGTCAATGTCACCAATTTTTATGTCTGAGTATAGACTAGCTAACTATTTGACTGTAAATGCCTGTTAATCTGATTAACAGTGACTATCCTCACCATCTCATGGAGAAGATGTAGCATTTAATTAGAAGAGAAAATATACATCCATAAGATGAAACTGTCTATGGTCTTTACCATAAGAAAAGGAAAAGTGAAAGTTAGAAGATAAATTACAATTCCCCAGCATCTATTTTTTGTTGTAAAACTAGTCGCGCCTTTAATGCTGTTTGTCGCTGAGGTCATGTGTCTGTCAATGTTGTAGTAGGATGCGTTACCACTCCTACTGTCAAAGGAATAGTTACTGGAAGTTCAGTGTCTCCAGTTGTTACTGGCGGTGGAGAAGGTTCTCCAAAGTCCATTGTTTTGGGTCCAGGCTCTAAGGGGTACAAAAGAGAAATGTCTCTTGTTGTGTCACCCGTTGAAGTCCTTAATTTGACCACTCTTGTTACCCCGTCTGCCCTGGTCTGAGTTCTAAAACTCTAGCCAGAGGCCAGTATTGTCTTGGAGTACTGTCATGTATGAGAACAAGGTCCCCTACCTTAATTGTGTCAGACCAATCCTTCTTAGTCATTTGGTTATGTCTCTCCCTTAGACCCATCAAGTACTCATTTTCCGCTGTTTAATGAAATGAGCTTTAACTCTAGTTAAATGTTGTAACTTAGTCTGGAGCTCATCATGTCGTTGAGTCCAGTTTGGGTCTTCTGAAGAGTCTATATAGTAGTACGGCAGGAGACTAACTTGTTCTCCCCGAATCAAATGATTTGGAGTTAATGGTTCCGGGGTCATTAATGTTGTCACTTACATAAGTGAGTGGTCTATTGTTAATGATGTTCTCAATCTCAGCCAGGAGAGTGAGCAACTCAAACAAGTGTATCTGTTTTTTACCATTTGCTTTCTTCAAGCAGTTCTTTACTGCTTGTATATTCCTCTCCCAGATAGAACCATACCAAGGAGAGGCAACCGGAATATACTTCCACTTTATGTTTGAATTTTGTATATATAATTGTGTGAATTCATTGCTTAACAAATCGTGGATGACTTGTTCACCAGCCTTGAAATATGTAGCATTGTCAGTCCATACTGTCTTGGGTACTAAATATCGTGCACAGAATCTCTTAAAGACAGCAACAAAAGACTCTGCTGTAAGGTCCTCCACAACATCCAGATAAACAGCTCGTGAGGCAGCACATGTAAACAGTACAATGTACATTTTTTGTTCAGTGTCAACCAACCCCACAGTCAATGCTCCTGTATAGTCAATGCCTACAGTCTCAAAGGGTCTGTTGAGAGTAACTCTCTCCTCTGGCAAAGCAGGAGGATTTGGTATCCTATAGGGCCTAGCATGAATACGCCTACATGTGATACACTCACTCAGGACTGTTTTAACAGTGATCCTTCCCTTGGGTATCCAATAAGTTTTTCTTAATGTAGTTAGTGTCTGTGGTACCCCATATGATGTACATCATTGTGTGTGTTTGCCTGATGATTAATGTTGTCAAATAGCTAAATCTAGGTAAAAGGATTGGTTGTTTGCTTTTGTAAGACAGTTTTGATTTGTCTAATCTCCCTTTACACTTTAGATGGCATTCCTCATCTCTGAACAAATTTAGATCCACAACTACTGATGGTACAGGTTCTTTTGTTTGTTTCCCATTAGTCAAGAATTCTAACTCTTTATTGTACTCCTTTTGTCGTGCATGCGCTATCCAGTACTTGGTTGCAACTTCTGTATAATTATGATTGTTTTTATTTAGCTGATTGTTTATTGTAGTTAAACAGTTGTGAGCAAACCTCAAACAGTAAGCTGTGACCCTGACAAGTTTGCTGAAATCAGAATAATGTTCATAATTAGTGATTGGTTCAACCTTTTCATTTGAAAAGATTAAATTTAATGTCAAGTTAACTTGTTCCACAGGCCATTGGTATGTATTACAGAGCCACTTAGGTCCCATGAACCAAGTTTTGTTTGACTTCAACAACTTGTAGGATAAACCTCTGGTCAGAAAGTCTGCTGGATTTTGTTTAGTTGGAACATAGTGAAAGTTTACTTGTAGTCTTTCATTAGCTTCAGCTATTTCTTTTAGCCTATTTCTTGCAAAGATATTCTTACTATTAATGCTAGCATTCCGTATCCAGGCAAGACAAATCTGACTGTCAAGCCAGATGTGGATATCAGTTATGTTCACAACATGGTAAGCATCCTTAAGCAATGAATTGGTTTTAATGGCTAACGCAGCAGCCAATAGTTCCAGTTGAGGTATGGTTCGGGTAGGTTTGAGGGGTGCAACTTTCCCTTTTGCATAAATTAGATGATTTTCTGTAGGACTTACAAGGTATGCACAGTACCCATAAGCATGTGTGCTTGCATCAGCAAACACATGAAGTCTCTGTGGCTTATCCCTAAACCCACAGCACCTTTGAATTTTAATGTTCTGCACTTTTGTTAAATCAGCAGCTAACTTCTTCCAAAATTTTTGCTATCCATTTGTTATTGGATCATCCCACCCAACATTTGTCATCCAAACTTCTTGGAGGAGAATCTTTGATTTTATTGTTGAAGGCAGGAATAGACCCATGGGGTCAAAATTTTTTGAAGCCTCTGATAATATTTGTCTTTTAATATTTACTTCCTCATCAAGTTTAAAACCTTTAGTACAGATTGAATCATGACTGATAGAAGATGCGTCCAAATAACAGTTCATACCTAAAGTTTTAACTCTGTCTGATGGATCAGTAAGACCATTATTATCCTTTAAAATCTTTTTGTTTAATTCCTCATCATTTGAAATCCACGCACTAAGTTCAAAGTTACCTTGTTGCATAATGTTTTGAGAGTGTTCATAGACCTCAGATAATTCAGATTTTGTTGTTGTTGAGCCTATTAGATTGTCTACGTAAAAATGTTCCTTGAGGAAATTCATTGTTAAAGAGTTATTAAACTGGTTCAAATGATGTCTAATTGTCATTGCTAATAGGCTAGGTGAGCAATTGGCTCCAAACAACACAACATTAAATCTATAGGTTATGAGCCCTTTATTCAAATCAAATGGATCCCTGAACCATAAGAACCTAAGTTGGTTCTTGTCATATTCATTTTTAGATTTATTCTCAAAATTGCCTTGAAATGGCACTTTGTACGGCATATTTATCTAACCTGAGGAGCCAAGTGAACACCTCTCCTCCTTTCTCTCCTTTCTCTTGGGGGATAACGCCACCTCCAAGTTTCCTTGTTGCACCTACAGCATCCCCCCCCCCCTTTGCTTGGCAATAGTTTTGTGGTGAGACGACCAAAACTGTCTAAACAAAAGCCCAAAGACCTAAGGAACATGAAGGGAGTTGCTGTGGACATCTTCAAAAGATGATTAGACGCCTGGCTCAGAACAATCCCCGATGAACGGGACGTACATGGCTATGTGAGGTGGAGAGTACAAGAAAGCACTCGCCCCTCGACCAAGACAGGCCTAGAGGGGACACCAGCCTGACCTTCGTGTGAAGAGAGAACTACGCACGGAACCGCAACGTTGCGTATACACACATTTTATTCGTGCATTTATCCGTGATTCACTGTCGTCAATTGAATTAACATAACCTACTAATTGTTACCACTGTACACTTAACCGTGATCGTGACATGGTGCTAGCCGTGATTTGAGGGTGTTTACATTTGGGGGTCTCCTCCCGCCATCCCACACAATGCGTCTCAGTCAATGTCTCTCAGCGCAGCCAAAGACAATATTACGGACGATACAAAGATCAGCAGAAAAATCAACGAGTGGTACAAAACTTCAAAATAAATCCAATTACCTTCCAAACAACACAGGACAATAGGAAAGTCAGAATGTGTAGTGTCCCCAAACTAAAGGCCTGACAAGAGACCTCCTCAACACTGAAGGAAATTAGCCTGGTTGTCAGTGGGCCAAGACATTTTAACCAGCTTCACCTTCATGTGAAGAGAGACCGACGCAGAGGGGGGGGGGCACTACCATCGAGTATAGCAATTTAACTTGAAGTAGTAGCATTATTAAATATTTAAATTAAATAGATGATTCTTTCGCAATAAAAATTAGGTGGTAACCTACATCTTAACACATAGCTATCATATCTACAGCTAATTACGCAAAAGTACATTTCTCTTTCATATTGAGTTGCCAGATAGCAATATTTATTAAATTAAACCATATATTAATCATCCATTTAAATAGTGTACCACTATTTAAATGGATGATTAATATATGGTTTAATTTAATAAATATTGCTATCTGGCAACTCAATATGAAAGAGAAATGTACTTTTGCGTAATTAGCTGTAGATATGATAGCTATGTGTTAAGATGTAGGTTACCACCTAATTTTTATTGCGAAAGAATCATCTATTTAATTTAAATATTTAATAATGCTACTACTTCAAGTTAAATTGCTATACTCGATGGTAGTGCCCCCCCCCCTCTGCGTCGGTCTCTCTTCACATGAAGGTGAAGCTGGTTAAAATGTCTTGGCCCACTGACAACCAGGCTAATTTCCTTCAGTGTTGAGGAGGTCTCTTGTCAGGCCTTTAGTTTGGGGACACTACACATTCTGACTTTCCTATTGTCCTGTGTTGTTTGGAAGGTAATTGGATTTATTTTGAAGTTTTGTACCACTCGTTGATTTTTCTGCTGATCTTTGTATCGTCCGTAATATTGTCTTTGGCTGCGCTGAGAGACATTGACTGAGACGCATTGTGTGGGATGGCGGGAGGAGACCCCCAAATGTAAACACCCTCAAATCACGGCTAGCACCATGTCACGATCACGGTTAAGTGTACAGTGGTAACAATTAGTAGGTTATGTTAATTCAATTGACGACAGTGAATCACGGATAAATGCACGAATAAAATGTGTGTGTATACGCAACGTTGCGGTTCCGTGCGTAGTTCTCTCTTCACACGAAGGTCAGGCTGGTGTCCCCTCTAGGCCTGTCTTGGTCGAGGGGCGAGTGCTTTCTTGTACTCTCCACCTCACATAGCCATGTACGTCCCGTTCATCGGGGATTGTTCTGAGCCAGGCGTCTAATCATCTTTTGAAGATGTCCACAGCAACTCCCTTCATGTTCCTTAGGTCTTTGGGCTTTTGTTTAGACAGTTTTGGTCGTCTCACCACAAAACTATTGCCAAGCAAAGGGGGGGGGGGGATGCTGTAGGTGCAACAAGGAAACTTGGAGGTGGCGTTATCCCCCAAGAGAAAGGAGAGAAAGGAGGAGAGGTGTTCACTTGGCTCCTCAGGTTAGATAAATATGCCGTACAAAGTGCCATTTCAAGGCAATTTTGAGAATAAATCTAAAAATGAATATGACAAGAACCAACTTAGGTTCTTATGGTTCAGGGATCCATTTGATTTGAATAAAGGGCTCATAACCTATAGATTTAATGTTGTGTTGTTTGGAGCCAATTGCTCACCTAGCCTATTAGCAATGACAATTAGACATCATTTGAACCAGTTTAATAACTCTTTAACAATGAATTTCCTCAAGGAACATTTTTACGTAGACAATCTAATAGGCTCAACAACAACAAAATCTGAATTATCTGAGGTCTATGAACACTCTCAAAACATTATGCAACAAGGTAACTTTGAACTTAGTGCGTGGATTTCAAATGATGAGGAATTAAACAAAAAGATTTTAAAGGATAATAATGGTCTTACTGATCCATCAGACAGAGTTAAAACTTTAGGTATGAACTGTTATTTGGACGCATCTTCTATCAGTCATGATTCAATCTGTACTAAAGGTTTTAAACTTGATGAGGAAGTAAATATTAAAAGACAAATATTATCAGAGGCTTCAAAAAATTTTGACCCCATGGGTCTATTCCTGCCTTCAACAATAAAATCAAAGATTCTCCTCCAAGAAGTTTGGATGACAAATGTTGGGTGGGATGATCCAATAACAAATGGATAGCAAAAATTTTGGAAGAAGTTAGCTGCTGATTTAACAAAAGTGCAGAACATTAAAATTCAAAGGTGCTGTGGGTTTAGGGATAAGCCACAGAGACTTCATGTGTTTGCTGATGCAAGCACACATGCTTATGGGTACTGTGCATACCTTGTAAGTCCTACAGAAAATCATCTAATTTATGCAAAAGGGAAAGTTGCACCCCTCAAACCTACCCGAACCATACCTCAACTGGAACTATTGGCTGCTGCGTTAGCCATTAAAACCAATTCATTGCTTAAGGATGCTTACCATGTTGTGAACATAACTGATATCCACATCTGGCTTGACAGTCAGATTTGTCTTGCCTGGATACGGAATGCTAGCATTAATAGTAAGAATATCTTTGCAAGAAATAGGCTAAAAGAAATAGCTGAAGCTAATGAAAGACTACAAGTAAACTTTCACTATGTTCCAACTAAACAAAATCCAGCAGACTTTCTGACCAGAGGTTTATCCTACAAGTTGTTGAAGTCAAACAAAACTTGGTTCATGGGACCTAAGTGGCTCTGTAATACATACCAATGGCCTGTGGAACAAGTTAACTTGACATTAAATTTAATCTTTTCAAATGAAAAGGTTGAACCAATCACTAATTATGAACATTATTCTGATTTCAGCAAACTTGTCAGGGTCACAGCTTACTGTTTGAGGTTTGCTCACAACTGTTTAACTACAATAAACAATCAGCTAAATAAAAACAATCATAATTATACAGAAGTTGCAACCAAGTACTGGATAGCGCATGCACGACAAAAGGAGTACAATAAAGAGTTAGAATTCTTGACTAATGGGAAACAAACAAAAGAACCTGTACCATCAGTAGTTGTGGATCTAAATTTGTTCAGAGATGAGGAATGCCATCTAAAGTGTAAAGGGAGATTAGACAAATCAAAACTGTCTTACAAAAGCAAACAACCAATCCTTTTACCTAGATTTAGCTATTTGACAACATTAATCATCAGGCAAACACACACAATGATGTACATCATATGGGGTACCACAGACACTAACTACATTAAGAAAAACTTATTGGATACCCAAGGGAAGGATCACTGTTAAAACAGTCCTGAGTGAGTGTATCACATGTAGGCGTATTCATGCTAGGCCCTATAGGATACCAAATCCTCCTGCTTTGCCAGAGGAGAGAGTTACTCTCAACAGACCCTTTGAGACTGTAGGCATTGACTATACAGGAGCATTGACTGTGGGGTTGGTTGACACTGAACAAAAAATGTACATTGTACTGTTTACATGTGCTGCCTCACGAGCTGTTTATCTGGATGTTGTGGAGGACCTTACAGCAGAGTCTTTTGTTGCTGTCTTTAAGAGATTCTGTGCACGATATTTAGTACCCAAGACAGTATGGACTGACAATGCTACATATTTCAAGGCTGGTGAACAAGTCATCCACGATTTGTTAAGCAATGAATTCACACAATTATATATACAAAATTCAAACATAAAGTGGAAGTATATTCCGGTTGCCTCTCCTTGGTATGGTTCTATCTGGGAGAGGAATATACAAGCAGTAAAGAACTGCTTGAAGAAAGCAAATGGTAAAAAACAGATACACTTGTTTGAGTTGCTCACTCTCCTGGCTGAGATTGAGAACATCATTAACAATAGACCACTCACTTATGTAAGTGACAACATTAATGACCCCGGAACCATTAACTCCAAATCATTTGATTCGGGGAGAACAAGTTAGTCTCCTGCCGTACTACTATATAGACTCTTCAGAAGACCCAAACTGGACTCAACGACATGATGAGCTCCAGACTAAGTTACAACATTTAACTAGAGTTAAAGCTCATTTCATTAAACAGCGGAAAATTGAGTACTTGATGGGTCTAAGGGAGAGACATAACCAAATGACTAAGAAGGATTGGTCTGACACAATTAAGGTAGGGGACCTTGTTCTCATACATGACAGTACTCCAAGACAATACTGGCCTCTGGCTAGAGTTTTAGAACTCAGACCAGGGCAGACGGGGTAACAAGAGTGGTCAAATTAAGGACTTCAACGGGTGACACAACAAGAGACATTTCTCTTTTGTACCCCTTAGAGCCTGGACCCAAAACAATGGACTTTGGAGAACCTTCTCCACCGCCAGTAACAACTGGAGACACTGAACTTCCAGTAACTATTCCTTTGACAGTAGGAGTGGTAACGCATCCTACTACAACATTGACAGACACATGACCTCAGCGACAAACAGCATTAAAGGCGCGACTAGTTTTACAACAAAAAATAGATGCTGGGGAATTGTAATTTATCTTCTAACTTTCACTTTTCCTTTTCTTATGGTAAAGACCATAGACAGTTTCATCTTATGGATGTATATTTTCTCTTCTAATTAAATGCTACATCTTCTCCATGAGATGGTGAGGATAGTCACTGTTAATCAGATTAACAGGCATTTACAGTCAAATAGTTAGCTAGTCTATACTCAGACATAAAAATTGGTGACATTGACACCAAAATTTTTATCTCCCGGGGCCCCCAGTATATGGAAAACTGATGTGTGGGTAGTTGGGATGTAACGAAAATGGTTCACTGAGTAGGTAGGTAGTTAATCGAACAATTATTAAATTCCTTTTATGTCAATAACTGGGTGGATGAAACCAATTGGTTGCTCACCAGAGTTATTCTCCACACTAGTATTTATATACTGTGTGACAAGAGCGTGCTCGGTAATAGATATACATTACCGATCAACCAACCAAAAAACCAAGAGGTCGCTGGTGGAAAAAGCCCAGCGAAAAGGTGGACAAGGGGGAACGAAAACGAGGAACGGGGTTACAAGACGGAACGAGGGAAGGGGGAAGAACAAACAACGGAAAAAAGATCCCCACCAGCAAGTACGCTCTCAACAATTAAACAAAAGGGGAAAAGGGTCTCTAATAACTAGTAGTAAGTGACTAATTGTGTTTTTAACCCAGTTAGAAGTAAACGCAGTAAATTAAGCTGGGTCAGACAAATTAGGCCTACATTGTGGCCTAAGACCTAGCATCAACTCATAGCGTAACAAAGGTGAAGGTAGATTGCCCTAACCTAATTTGGTGAGGAATCCTACTGTGGACCTCAATTTATCTGCCCGCTCTGGACCATTTCCGGAATCTCTAGGCTGACCCCTACAAGGCTAGACTTAATCTACTCTATAGTTAGACTGTGGATATAAGGGGTGGGTTAATTGTGGACCAATTGATACAGAGCATTTTTCACATAAGGTTTAAAATGAATGGTGAAGTAATTGAGGAAGTACAAGAGTTTAAGTAATTGGGTCAAACTATTACCAGCTCCTTGAGTGATGACTCGGATATAAGAAAACAGTCTCGAAGCCTGTATGCTAAAGCGAATATGACCATAAGGAGCTTTCGTTTCTGTACAAGTGAAGCTAAAGACACACTCTTTCGTACTTTCTGCAGTAATATATACGGTCTGCAGCTCTGTGTGAATTATAAAAAAGGTTCTGGCAGTACCCTAAATTTGCTGTACAACAGTTCTTTTAGACTCTTACATAAATTACCCCCGAGATGCTCAGCTTCGCAAATGTTTGCTACCCGCAATGTCCCGAGCTTCCCGGAGGTAACAAGACGTGCTCAACACATTCTAATGCAAAGAATTAAAAAATCAACCAACCCGATCATCCAAGCTATCCATGAGTCCTGCCATTTATCCTCTAAGGCCTAAGCTATGGACTTCTTGGTACGAAAACGTCTGTCTGTCTGTAGCTCCACTTAACTTCGACAGTGCAGTATTATTTCTAATCAATTGTATATATTTCTACCCTTAGTGTATGAACTGTCATTGTATTAATAATATTTGCCATATGGACTATAGTCTGGCAATAAACCTTTTCATTTTCATTTTCATATAGCAAAATTGGGGTAGAGTTACCAGATGCTCTTATTACGAAATGTATTTAAATCAATATATTTAATTTAAATACTCTTAACACGTGTACATATATATGTAATAATAACAATAAGTCAATATTTAAATTTAACACATTGTGGTTTGTCAAGACCATAGTTCTGGTACGTTCTACGGTCACAATGACTGAAAGGACAGTGAAGCATGCTGATAATGACATGAAATCATCATAAGATCTAATACTTTTTGTCTAAGTATATGCAATTTGCAAACTCCTCTAAAGTGTATAATTATAATCAGTCGTGTGATGGAATAAATCTTCAAACTACTTTTGCCGTGTTATATATATATATATATATATATATATATATATATATATATACAGGGTGGCGAAAGTAGCTCCCTAGTTTGGATTGGTAAAAAATACGTATATTATCCATTTATTTCAGAAGAAATAATATGAAAAGGTAGGCATTACATGGTAGGTTTTCTCTAAATTCAATGTGGGCTCCAACTCTTTCCACCAGCTTCTGGAGCCGCCCAGGAATGGCGTCCACTGACTTTAGCAGGAACTCCGGCGGGATGGAGGACATGACTTCCCGAATTCGGTCCTCCAGTTCTTCAATGTCCTCGGTTTGGTGCGGTAGACTTCTTCCTTTACCCACCCCCAAAGAAAGAAGTCGCACGGTGTCAAGTCGGGGCTCCTGGCTGCCATTGATGTGGACCACGACGACCATCCAACGCCCAGGGAAGTGGGCATCCAGCCACTCACGGACAACAAGCGAAGTGCGGAGGGGCGCCATCTTGCATAAATATCAGATCGTCGATGTTCTCCCATGTGCTGACAACCGGCCAGACCTCGTTTCGCAACATAGCAAGGTACCGCTCAGCATTCATGGTGTTGCGCAGAAGGAACGGGCCCACAACCTGATCTGAGGTCATACCACACCACACCGTTACACTGAACCGATTCTGCCGTTTTTCAGCGGTACCTGGGATCTCTCCTGCCCAGTAGTGGCAATTGTGGCGGTTGACAAGCTCCGACGTGGAACACCGCCTCGTCGCTCCAGAGGATGTTGCGGAAGAGATGGGGCCAGTCTTCATGCCAAGCCAGCATGATTTCCCCGAACTCCATGCGAATGTCGCAGTCCTCGTCCGAGAGATTTGGCAGTAATGCGGCTTCCACGCACGCCAGTTCAGCTCCTTCTTCAGCACAGTTCGCACTGAGTAGCGGGAGAGTCCACTTTCCCGAGCTGCCTGGCGAGTTGACTTTCGTGGACTCCGTGCGAACATTTCCTGAACTGCCTGCACCGTCTCCTGGGCCCTGGATGTCGAAGGGCGACCACATCTTCGAACATCTGCCACAGACCCCGTGGTCATGAGCTTCGAGTGGCAGTTCTTGATTGTTTTCGGGTCCACTTGGCACGTGTCCGTGAATGGCCCGCCACCATCTTGAACTCGAACGACAGATTGCCAAACTTCGTACCGTGCCGCCAACTGGGCACGCTCCTGCAGTGTTAAACGCTCAGCCATGTTACCTTCAATCTGAAATGAAAAAAAAAAAATGAACGTTACAATTGTACCACTTTAGAGAACACAAAGAGAACACTTTAGAGAAAAAAAGATTACCGTTACAATTGTACCACTTTAGAGAACACACCATAACAATTAACAATACAATCACAATTTATACATAATTTATATGTAATTTAAATTAGGGAGCTACTTTCCGCCCACCCTGTATATATATATATATATATATACTGTATATATATATATAATCTGTTTTCATGTTTCATGATTATGCAAAGAAACTAGGCTGTGGCGGGGTTATCTAGCTATGTTGCTCGACATAATACTTAAATACTATTTAAATTCGGTTGTGATGTCCGTTACAATAAGGAAAACAATAAGAGAGACTTTATAAATTTTAGACAATGAGGAAACCTGTAAACTGTGGAGAGACTTGCTTGGTACTATATACGATGCAGGCAGGAAGGAGGGGCCAATCGAGAATCTCCGAAACTATTGAAATTACACTTTTTTGAAAAGACTGGTGTAGTGTGTAAGATGCATGCGTGTGTAGTAAGGGATATAGTGAGAAGCGCGTGTTTGAGAGTATGCTGGACTGCTTACAGGCAGGGGCGGATTAACATTTTCTGGGCCTTAGGCTTAGTATGTATGATCGGGCCTTTTATTCATATACTATAAAAATTTAATTTTCATTGAGGGAGTAATGCATAATAGCGCACAAAACAAGAACTACCTAAGGTCAACAATGAAAGACGAAAGGTTGAACTACTTGTCATTGATGCACATCGAGTGGGAGCATTTGCATAAAATTGACTGTCAGGATATTATTAATGAATTCGCAGGCAAAAAATGTCGCAAATTACAATTTTAAATATTTCTATTATTATATATGTATTTCATTTTTATGTATCTCATTTTCCGAAATAAATACTTTTGTTTGATTGTTTTTTTTTTACTTATACACATATTTTTGGCGGGCCCCTAAGACATCCGGGCCTTAGGCTTCAGCCTGTGCAGCCTATAGGGCTATCCGCCACTGCTTACAGGGTAGATGTGACATGTAAAAAGGCCAGATGAAGAGGACAGTGATGGGAGAAACAGGGTTCAGGCACTTCCTGCCTTCTGCTGGAATGCCACATAAAACTCCTATATATATATATATATATATAATATATATATATATATATATATATATATATATATATATATATATATATTTATTTATTTATTTAAATTCGACTCTTGTAAATATGCATAGCGGGTTATTATGAGTCAGAAGTTATAATGAGATCGATGTACAGTTCCCTCGAATGATCTGTTAAATAATTTTAAATTAAAATTAGGGCTCGCTTACGCCATTGCAGAATCGAATATCGCGTGATGATACAACTTTCAGTTTTACGTTTTTAATACAAGTGAAAAGCGTATGGTGCGTTCTATGAGTACATTATTATGATTGAAAGTATTTTTGTGGCCATTTGTACAGAAAATGATGTTTTTATACGAGATCTGATATCATTAAAGTATTAAATTATAAGATTTAAACGTTGTATAACGGTAGGCTTCAGTTCTGTAAAGACATGATGGTACAGCTAATGACAAAAACAATAGCATGAACATTCTGTGTGTGATGTAAACAGTGGCCTGACTGGTGTGAAAACAAATACGTTTATTATGAGAATTATGAGGAATTGTGAACAGCCGTTAAATTAGAGAAATGATAATTAAAGTAATGTGAATAGTCCTAACTATAACTACAAGTAGAAAGGTTCTTAATGAAAAATCTCTCAACTTTCAGTACCTATTTCCCGCTGCATCTATTTAAAAATGACAACCCACGCAAATTCGACATCCCGTTTTCTTTAATTGCATCTACAGGGTGGGCCGTAAGTTTCCATACATAGGAAAAATTAAACGTTTGTTTTTATGTTTCAGATACCCTAAGAATATGCGTTTGACGTAAGATCTTGTTTACTGATGAAGCAAATTTTTACGTCAATGGAGAGGTAATCAGCAAAACATACGTTATTGAGTAATGCTAACCCTAACTGGCTGAGTCCGACGAAGATGCAAGGTGCCGGTAAAGTGATGGTGTGGGCCGGGATATGGGTGACAGAATTATTGGACCAATTTTTGTCAGTGGAAATCAATGCCGAAAGGTATCTTAACATGTTGCAAGAAGAGATTTTCCCATCCCTGCTAAACGAGGAAGGTAACTTCCCAGTTTACTTCCAGCAAGATGGAGCTCCACCTCATTATGGTCTTCACGTGCGTCGGTATTTGGATCAGCAGTTTCCGGATGCTTGGATTGGTCGGCGTGGTCCTGGGAGTGGCCTCCCAGATCCCAGATCTCCCCCCTTGATTTTCTATCTTTGGGGGCACTTGAAGGCCATGGTGTATCAGGAAAAGATATGAGACATAAATCAATAAAGGACGTATCACCAACGCCATTACAAGCATAACGTCAACTGTGCTAATGCGTGTTCATCAACAGTGGGGAACACGTATTGAAATGTGTTTTCAAAACAATGGCAACCATGTAGAGCATATTATATAAATAAAAATGGTTGTCCATAAAAAATGTTTATTTTTCCTATGTATGGAAACTTACGGCCCAGCCTGTAGTAAAATTTTTTTTACCCGAACCTACTTATTTGGATATATATATATATATTATATGATAATAATAATAATAATAATAGCAAGATTAGTATCAACTAATAGTCTTTAGAAGAAAGTTAAACTTAACAAATAACCTGAAAACAATTACTGAGAGAATATATAGCAAGATTGGGGGTATAGTTGCCAGATGCTTTTATTACGAAGGGAATTGAAATCAATATATTTAATTTAAATACTCTTAGCACGTGTACATATATATGTAATAATAACAATAAATCAATATTAGTAATAATATTTAAGTGGATGTTTAGAGGAGGAAAACAACTTTGGTGATTTAGTTTAAAGCATCGTTACGCAACTTGATGTTCTTTTTAACACATGTAATTTTATAACGAAATTTGATGAATGGTAAAATTATTAGTTCATATACCAGAAGATAGCATGTGAAAGTGAATGTAATGGTATATAGCGATGTAAATAACAGAAAACTACATATTTAAAAGTAAATAAACAAATATGCGTGTACTATATGTATATATTGTATTTGAAGGTCATCTCGTTTGAAAATAAGCCAGTTTCCCTTAAAAAAGAGAGAATTAATTTATTTAAATTAAAATGATAAATATTCATTTTATTTTTCATAATGCAGATCTTAAACAAATAACTTGTATTTGGTTTAAATATGATCACTCTGATTTTCATTTATGTATTGTTCGCAATTTGTTAACATTTGAAAATTGGATGTGTTGATGCGCAATGTGGTTAGGCTTATTAAAACCTTTCAGATATTCGTTTCCATTTCTACTGTCTGGCGGAATTTGTCTGAACAGGAAGTACTCGAATGTATGTATGTTTTTGCATGTTTGTTCTTGTTTGTCTCATGAAAGGACTTTTTCAAGAAGGAAGGCGAGGCTCAATCCTTTCTTAAATTTTTTTGAAGGAAGGTGAAGACGAATCATTTTTAAAATTTAATTTTTAAAATTTATTTTTTTAAATTTATTTTTTAAATTTATTTTTAAATTTATTTTTTATTTCACCCCCCTCCTTTTTTTTCCCCCTTTTTTTCCCTTTTTTTTTTTTTTTTGACGGTGGAGGACCGCCGTGAAGGACGGTGAGGTGGGTAATTTTCAAATTGATCCATTGTCTGTCCGACTTCTTGCGGGTATACTACTCAGCGGTATGAGGGCGCGCACTGTCGTGTAACAGAATAACACCTTCCGACAATCTTCCTCTCCGAGGCCCTATCCTTGAACATTTTCTAGAGCGTGGAACTACAGTAACAAGTGCATCGTATTCTGACATGCTTCGGAATGAGTTAAAGCAAGCAATTCGCACAAAACGGAGAGGGAGATTGTCGGAAGGTGTTATTCTGTTACACGACAATGCGCGCCCTCATACCGCTACACAGACTAGAAAATGCCTTCAATAACTTAAATTTGAAGTTCTCGACCATCCAGCCTACAGTCCAGACCTGCCACCTTCGGATTTTTACCTGTTTGGACCACTAAAAGACGCTTTGAGAAGTCAGCGATTCCAAGGCGATGATGACCTGAAGGAGGTGGTGCATGACTGGCTACGCACAGTCGCACACAGCCAAAAACATTCTTTTGTAATGGCATTAGGAAGCTTGTAGATCGCTGGACTAAGTGTATTGAGAAACAGGGAGACTATGTTGAGAAGTGATTTGTTTATAATCTATCAGATGTGAAAATAAAATTGTGAAAATAAAAAGTGTGGATACTTATTGAATTACTCTCGTGTGTGTGTATAATGTATATATATATGGGTGAACACAATACTTCTTTCTGAAGTTCTGTTCTTTATTTTTCGTTAGTGTAATTCTTTTGTGAACGTCTTTCTTCTCTGAGCTAACTTAGAGTGGACCTTTGGTTTAAGTTAGTCTGCTAACTCTCTCTCTCTCTACTTTGTTTCAGTGCCTTCCATACATTTTACCCTCTTGTTTTGAGTTTTCCAATACAAAAGCGTTGCCAGGTGCCTCCACGTTGCCCTCCTTCTCCCTCGTATCGTATATCAATTCGAATCAAGTTTTTCTCGCCCTTTAGCGCCTCTGCCCTTATATAATTTGCTGTTCGGATCGTATTTTCTCTCAATTATCCGTCGTCTGCTCTGGTTATGCCTTCCATTAAGATAATTGACACGATCGAGAACTTCCGGGAGTGGACTGGTTCGTACCAAAATGAATCTCTAATTTAAACTACCGCGTGTGGAATATGATATTAGAATGTCTGCGGATGTAAACATCAGTCAAAAAATGAACAACCGCATTACGGATATTAATTACATAGTGAAAGCTTAACAAAGACCGCAACATCCAACCTACGTTAGTCTCGGGAAAACGCTGAAATAAATGTCAGTATAAAAGAAAACTTTTGAAATGAAAATAAAAAGAATGCCAAGCTTTCATTGTCTTCTCGTAAATTATTCTTTCATTAAGAGTAAAGTTGGAAGAAGAATAGATAAAGGTCTCCATTACAAGCTGCTGCTGGAAAAGGAACTGTCGAAAGGAGTATTTCAGAAAAGTTTAAAAGTGGGTTTCAAAGGGAAGTAAATGATTTAGAATTCACTCACAATATTCGTATTCTTATGCCATTTACCTATTTCTTAGTCAGAGAGCAGCTTATAGGGAAAACAAAGAGAGAGAGAGAGAGAGAGAGAGAGAGAGAGAGAGTTACAAGGAGTTACAAGGAAAAGAAGTACCTCAAAAGGCCTTGCGGCCCATACCGAGGAGGTACCAATGGCAACGGGTGCCAGGGAAAATTTTCTATACACTCAAATAGTGTGCAAGATTTGGTCTAACCTTTTCTTGAACTGATCCACAGAGGAACTGTTCACAACTTCTGAAGGTAACCTGTTCCACGTGTCACAGATCTTATACGTAAAGTAATTCCCACACACACTAGTCCTAAACCGTTTCAAATCCAACTTCCAACCATTGTTGCGAGTTGGGTTATCATTTAAACTAAACATGCTTCTAAAATCGACATCGTTGAACCCGCGTAAGAGCTTGAAAACTTCGATCAGTTGACCGCGCATCCTCCGAGTTTCCAGCGAAAACAAGTTCAGGGCGCGTAACCGTCGTTTGTAGCCCATATGTCTAACGGAAGGGATTAAGAGAGAGAGAGAGAGAGAGAGAGAGAGAGAGAGAGAGAGAGCCCAGTAGTCTCAGTAATTCTTTTAACTTTTACACCTTAAATTAACCTAAGTATATATATAACCACAGGTACAGTTTCATTTAGCTCCAGTATTCCATGGTTCTATCATTAAATATTTGCAAG
Source organism: Bathynomus jamesi (assembly GCA_023014485.1). Taxonomy (NCBI): domain Eukaryota; kingdom Metazoa; phylum Arthropoda; class Malacostraca; order Isopoda; family Cirolanidae; genus Bathynomus; species Bathynomus jamesi. The sequence continues at coordinate 224,403 of JAJOZX010003483.1, forward strand.
AATTTCTATTCTATTGTAGTGTATGATTTGCCTTCGAAATGGAAACAGTTTCCTCGTGTCTGTACACAATTCGTGATAGATTGCTGTTCCACGGAGCCTTCTTGCTACTGAAGCTACATCGTGACCACGTAGCAGCATCGCTTCCCGTTAAATCAACGAGGTTAAGCGACGTTGGGTCTATTCAATAGTTGGATGGGTGACAGTCCTTCGCATTCAAATGGTGTAACGATCCTTAGATGGTTCGAATGACTTTTGCAGTTACGAAGGGGGTTAAACAACCTTGAACATTAGTATTAATCTTGTTACTGTACTATCATAGGCAAGCCTTTGCGTGTTTCCAACCTCAGACTTAGCTTTAATATATATAATTCATATATATCTAAGAATTATGCATGAAAGTAATTGTAATCACGCGTTCAGTGCTTTTCTTTTAGTCATTTCAGTTGGTAATTACAACGGTTTATAATAAGAGATACTGAGCGGTAATGTAAAGCGAGAGACTTCATTGCCTTTTCTTATATGGCATTATAGACGCTTTGAATCAGAGAAAACTTGATTAGATTCAATAAAAGAGGATATAATGAGTTAAGAGAATATCTGAATACAAAACAGAAAGTACTAAATTTTGTTTATGTAAATGTTGTTACACATTCCATTATTTTAAAATGGAAACTACTGTTTTCATTTTCCCTTGAGAAATGGAAGCTAGTAGGTGTGTGTGTGTGTGTGTGTGTGTGTGTGTGTGTGTGTGAACAGACTTTTTCGGTTGTTTGTGTTTGCAAATAAATTATTGAGTTGATCTGCTATTTCTAAGGGATCATCACTGTTGAATCGTCATAATAATTTACATGAGCAAAAAGCGAGAGAAATTATTATTACTTTGGAATGTGTGAAAGGACTTAATATTGTCTGTAATCAAGTAATGCCAATTGCCTATCACTTCACTAATCGGAGATAAAGATGGACATTACGAAAACGACGTGAAAAATCATCAGAGCTATAATAAATGAAGATTTTAAGTGAAGCAGATAAATATTATAAATTTTTACTTTAATTAATAATAGATGTAAAGCGGATAGCTATTGGTAATTTTATAAAATAAAAAAATATACACATACGTCTTGAGTTGAAATGAAAATGTTACGTTCCAGAAGTTGGACTTGATGCCTTGAGGACAAACGCAGAAAACTCTTAACAGTTTCTACGAAACGGATTCCGACTCCTTTAAGAAACTAAATTTGGAAGTTTCGATCTCTTGTAGATAAATAAGGAAATAAGGAAAAATGTAGGCAACCCTAGTACGCAAAAACAACTCCCTTCTACATCAGATACACACCCTTAGTATAAGGAAACTGTATAGATGTAAGGTTTGGTCGTAAACCAAAAACTACGCAAGTCTACACAAAGGTAGAAACTATCATCCAAGAAGTTCATTTCCCCACGACGTGGAAGTGAGTATGCCCCAAGGATCATCTGAGCCAGAGCTCCACCCGATGCCAACGTCCACGAGCGAACCAGCGCCACACCGCTCTGAGTCTGCCACCGTAACCACTGAGCTACTGGGCGCCTAAGTACAAAGATAATGTATAAAGTTTTTAAATTTAACTCCGCACAAATCCGCAGGCACAAACTTCCTCCATAATCCCTGGAATATGTCCTAGATAAAAATTTTATCTGAACTTCATTGCACACTTCCGCGAAATGCCAATAAAAAGAAGAAGCAGAGGACAACAACGCAACAAAAGAAGAAAAAATCAATCATTGTTTGAAGGCTGCTCAAAAATTCATTCTTACGATGAAATCTGAAGTCAGATTCCGTAAAAGTAAGATGGGAAAAAGTCTCGTATCATAATACAAGAGGAGGTAAAATGGATAGAGACGATAACGTTACGGTCAAAAATAAATGGAATAAAATCTGTGAAAGAAATCTCTCTCTCTCTCTCTCTCTATATATATATATATATATATATAATAGGTAAACACTTGTAAAACATCAAGTGTTTTTAAAAGTCGGAATTTTAAAAGCACTTGATGTTGTACAAGTGTTTTTCTATTATTCATTTGCTACAAATGACTAATTAATTCAATTAATTTTTACCACTGTGGCAAGTAGATAGAAGTTAGTCTAGGACTCATTTAAATATTAATTGCATAATATATATGCCTTAAACAGTTAAAACTGGGAAAAGTTACTTCATATATCGTAGTTTACGTTCATAATTATGTTTCTGGGGGTAGAAAACCCCAAATTGGCATAATTTCTGTTGATTTATGAACCCATTACTTCCATTTTATATTGTTGTTTGATGGGGTTCTTTAACCTCCTTCGCTACAACTAAAGTCATATGACGGAGGGAATCTACAGCTTTACGTAGGATCAGAACCACGGGTGGCTACATAATTCGAACGCGAAGGACGGTCTCCCACCCAACTACTCTCAAGACCCATTGTCGTTTAACTTCGCTGATAGACGGGAAGCGGTGTTACAACACTGACCACGACGTAGCTCCCTTTATTCGACATATACATAATATCATAAAATGCATATGGTAAAACGGAAAAATACATAAAAGGAAAGGAAAATACCGAATGTAGAATACGGACATATTCTATACTCATAATTCCGTACATGATGGTTGACATCAATATGATATCATTTTCTGTGATATACGAGGTATTTGCATATTTTGTCTCCATGTGTAAGAGCATAAACATACATAAACCAAAGGTGGATCTAGACATTTCAGTAAAGGTAGGGGGGGTGGGTCCAAAGAAAAAAAGGGCGCAGTACTAAATTTTTTTTCTTAAAACAGATCACCAATGAGCGAGTGTAAGATCAATTGTATTGTTTTATTAGATCAGTCTCATTCAAATATGATACAAAATAAAAATCTAGGATCTTTTCCGTTTGACACACATGGTTCGATTTTATTTTAAATTTCTACACAGACGTAGTTTTGCATGCCGATTACGAAAATCAGAGCCATTGTTTGGAGAAATTAATAATAAAAACGTTACAACCCTTTAAAGTATTTTATTAGACCCGCCCTTCGTGCGGGTCGCGGGTAGCAAAAATTAACCAAACTATCACGACTTAACCTAACCAATCGTCAAGGGCGTACAATTAACCTAAAAAATAAATAAAAAAATTAATTTTTTTTAATTTATTTATTAATACAGGGTGTCCGAGAATTATCTGTACAATTTTTGGCTGTTATTAAAAGTCAACCATGAAGTGTAGAAATTCCAGTGTTGTCCCATTTTACAGAGAATCTCATTAAGTTTTTCTGATACCAAGTTTTGACAAGTTTTTTAGAAATTCCAGTGTGTCCGACATTATCTGTACAATTTCATCTTTCAATAAAATTCTTGATAACACACGTAAAATTCTTAAACAAGATTATTTAGAATCTGTATTTTCAAAAGTTTCTTTTATTAAAGTAACGTTGTTACAAACATTCGATATGTGCACCATTAGTGATTCGCAAAACATCCAATCGATACTCCAAATGTTGCCATGTACGCTGCAGCATATCCACATCAATTCGCTCAATAGCAGCTGTGATTCTTGCTTTTAAATCATCAATGTCTGTCACCCGCGTACATTTCTAAAAAACTTGTCAAAACGTGGTATCAGAAAAAACGTAATGAGATTCTCTGTAAAATAGGACAACACTGGAAATTCTACACTTCATGGTTGACTTTTAATAACAGCCAAAAATTGTACAGATAATTCTCGGACACCCTGTACTATAAACACCCAGGAATGTCTGTCAGTCAGTCTGTCCCGCTCAGTTTGTCAGTCGGTCACGCTGAGGAACGTTTGTCGGTCACGCTCAGGAACGTTTAGGTTAAGTCGTGATATTGTTTTTTATTTATTTTTTTAGGTTAATTGTACGCCCTTGACGATTGATTAGGTTAAGTCGTGATAGTTTGGTTAATTTTTGCTGCCCGCGACCCGCACGAAGGGCGGGTCTTAGGCTAGTTTTAACTTTTTTATTATTAATTTCTCCAAAAAATGGTTCTGATTTTCGTAATCGGCATGCAAAACTACGTCTGTGTAGAAATTTAAAATAAAATCGAACCCTGTGTGTCAAACGGAAAAGATCCAAAATCTAATTTAGGTACAACAGTTATCACAGAAAATTTTTCAAACAATTACAAATGGCTTGCCAATTAAAAGAATTATCAGAATAAGATAAAGATAAAAATAGTGATATAGCTGCACCAGTACTGAGGGCACCTATGAACCCATCACAACTACAAATTTGGAAATACAATGTCTGAGAAAGACTCCAAATAAAATTTGAATAAAATAAAATCACCATGCTCTTTTTACAAAAACAAAATTTGTTTTCAGAGGCATAAACATCGTTCAAAAAGGGCACTTGCAAGAAATTGAGGGGGGAAGAGGGTCCAGACATCACCGACCCCACCCTCCTCTAGATCCGCCTATGTAAATTACACACTCTGAGTCTGGTTGCGAGGATTATTCACGAGCCTGTACGACAGTGTACGTACACACAAAAGGCGCTGATGTTACAGTATATAGTATATACAGTTAAATCGTCACTAACACTCGTACAAATTAGCGAAGTTGAGCGACATTGAATCTGGGTAGTATTTGGATAGGTGGTCTTCCTTTGCATCCGAATGATGTTGCGCCCCATGGTTGACCTTACGTTAAAATGTAGGTCCCCTCCGTCATATGACCCTTTCTGTTAGTATAATAGAAGCGAAATTATGAAATTAACAGAAAACTGATCACCATTATCTATCAGATGTCTCTCTGCTTCGGGCGTAGAAATTCCATTACAAAATTATTTGTACAAGACTTAAAGAATAAAAGTTTGTTAATGTACAGTATTCGGTATTTAAACATGAAAACATGTAATCAAAACGTGTTTCAAGGGAACTAATATGAATTTCATTGTTTATAGAAAAGAATAATGGAGCACAAATAGGAATAACTTTGAAGTTCTGGAATGTAATGAAATTAGGATACAGGAAAACCTTTAGGAATAAAAGAAAAATGTAATTTTGCTAGTTATTTAATTAACATTCTGAGCTGGGAACTATTAAAATTTAAATATCCAATATTCTTTCAAAGCAACTTACCTCTTTGTATGTTACCGTTGCAGAGTTATGAGAGTAATTAAATTTTTACTTTGCTTCATTTCACATAATCAGAACATAAATTTAAGAATAAAGGAACGAGCATTGAATGCAAATCCGTAAGGTATTCGCTCTGTTATTGGCAAATAAGTCTCTTCAGGCAACACACGGTCAAAATGTTTAGAATCATTCACACATTTCTGGAATATATCCTTTTTGCCTCAGAATTTTGAATTTAATACGCCTTGAAATTATGAAATGGCGTTTGTTATGAAATAGACCTTGCCTCTTGAAGTGAAACACATGAGTAGTATACGTGCATTTAGTTCGAGGGAGTAGGAGTGCCCGTGTCAATGCTAGTGCCAAGTGAGCGGAAACGAGAGGAAAGGGGGAGAGGGGAAAACAAGGGGAAAACAGGTGAAAACAGGAACAAAGCAAAATTTTAATCACAGCTGTGTAAACAATGGATTTGACTGTGTAAACAATGGGTTTGATAAGGGGGAGTAGTATAAGATAAGGAGGATGGTCATAAGGAAATAAATAAAGATAAAAATGAAATAAAAAATATATATATACTGTATGTTGGGGAGGAGTGGGGCATAAGATAAGGAGGATGTTCATAAGAGATAATGGGTCAGTGGGGGTAATGGGGGATGGGAAGGTGATAAGAAAAAATAAAAATGTATGATGGTGGAGCAGAGGGGGAATGGGTGAGTGGGGGTAAGGTAAAGGGATGGGGATAAGGGACCGAGAGACTATCATCTCCAATTAGCTAACAAAATTGTGGGCGGAGCCTAAATCACGTTTCCCCAGGAGTAAACTGACCTAACCCACGTGTATATATATATATATATATATATATATATATATATATATATATGACTAATGCCAAGGTGAGTCATGCAAGTACCCTCTGAAGGTATTCCTCTTATCTTTTTCTCGACATCTGTATAAACATAAGACTTGCTCAGGGGTGGAGCTAACAAAGGAATAGGGAATAAATGTACACGTGCGTGTTATATATATATATATATATATATATATATATATAATATAATATATATATATATATAATAATAATAATAATTAGGGTGGTCCTCAAAATCGAAAGTTGGAATTATTCAGCTCCCAGGGCCTCAATCTGTGAGGTTACCCATAAAGACACTGTGGTTAAAATTTCATTGAGAAATAATAATATTTACCCTGTGCTCATGAAGGTTGAAGTTTATAGGGTATACCAGCCTCCGGGTCCCCCCCATTTAAGGGTATTAGCCGCTCAGGGGCGGGGGTCTCATGGGTGCTGACGCCACTCATTGTCGCCCGGTTCGCAGCGTGGCCTTCCGAGCGTCCGGGAATTTCTTCCGGTGCTCTGCAACACCAAGGAGCATGTACTGCAGCTGGTCCTCCTTCTTCGTGTGGCGCCTGTTGTATTCTTGTGCCAACGCCACGGCCCGCTCGGCATGGTCGTTGGTCACGGACAGGTTCCGGACCACCTCGGCAGCCGCTTGGAATTGCTCGCTGTCCGGCCATTTCGACACATCCTGTTCCACGAATCCACGTCGCAATTGGAGTCGGTCGAAGAATTGGCGAGTTCTCCCCGTCACGAATGTCTCTAATGACAGGGAAGAGCACGCCAGGACCGACGCTCTCTTGGGCGGGTCGTCCTCCTCCGTTGGCTCCTCCAACATCGCAGCAGTCATCGCCTTCTTCGTTTCCGGAGGAACATCGTCGTCGAAGAGAGCCAGGGCCACCAACTCCTCGGACAAGTACCACAGGTGGTTGGCGAATTTCGACTTGGCTGCTTTCGCCACCTCCTTGTCTTCGTATTTTTCCAGAGCCTGGAGGAGCCAGAGATCTCTCAGGGGGGCATTCGCCGCGTTCGGGGCCTCCGTCAACGCCTTTGTGTAAAACTTCACGGCGAACACGCTCAGGCGCCGAACTCCGGCCTCTTCCTTAGCTGTGAGCCGTAACTGCCGCCGGAACATCCATACCTTCAGGGCGTACAACACCTTCGACATCCAGCGGGCCTGGTGCATCGCACCGGGCGCTCGGAACCGAATCCCACGGGGGGGGCACTCCGCCGAGGAAGATGATTGTGAGTTCCAAGAGCTCCAAATAATCATCCCGGGGGTGACCTTTCTGCAAGGCCTTCTTGCAGAACTCGATGATGGAGTCTGCATCCTCCTCGACGATTTGACGGGCGTTGGCATCACTCATGACGTGGTCGTAATTTTCTTGGTTCACAAACTCCCATTGCGCCTTGAATCGCTTGAAGAGCTGAACCTCGGGTGCCAACGACGGTCCAAGGACTTCCGTGAAAACCGCACTGACAAGAAGCTCCAGGACATGGTGACGACATGCCAGATAGAGGAGGCTTCTCCCAAGTTCCTGCTCGATCAGCACGCATGCACCTGTGTTCTTTCCCGTGTTTGAAGCCGTAGTGTCGAACGAGAGGGCACCAACTTTGTCATCCAATCCCCAGTCTCGCAGAGCTTCCACCACAGCTTTGGCACAGTTTGCACCAGTACCGGAACCGAGCTTGGCGACCTGGAGGAGCTGCACCTCGCCGCCACAAGAGACCAGGATCGGGAGTCGATCAACCTGTTCCTTGGACGTCAGATCCGCCATCAGCTTCCCATCCCAGTGAACAACGAGCGCAGCTTCTCGATGGAAGGGCTCCTTGAGCTGAGCGGCAGCTTGTTAGCGTTGCGCCATCCTCTGGCGCCGTATGGACGACCGGTTGATGTTCAACTCATCAATGTTGTGGCCAAGGGACCGAGCCGTCTCACCGAGCACGTAAACGGCGTCGCGGTCGGTCAGCTTCGTGCGGTCCAAGCTAGCCGCCAGTGCCGGTGAAATGATATTCGCCGGCCGACTGCGCTTGGGTGGGCTGCAACCTCCGACAGCGCCACGGGTGGGAGAGTCGCTGGGGGGTGAAGAGCTCGAGCTGGAAGAGGCCAATTCTGCTGTTTGAGAAGTAGTGGCCATTTCTTCAGTCGCACGGCGCCGACGGCGTTGTTCAGCCTCCCTCCTCTGCGCAACATTGCGCTCTGTGCGAGCCAGGACCACATCAGCTCCTCCCATGGTCCCCCTGCGGCGGGTTCTCGTTGGGCGATCAGGAAGGCCTTGTCCTCCTCGATGTTCATCATGTTCAGTGCGTCAGCGTGGGCGACATCGAAGAGGTTGCAGAACATCTGCTGGAAGGAGGCTTCCCGTGCAATCTTGGCATCTGAGCGTCGATTCTTGTTCTTCTTGAGAAGCTTGTATTCGCCATACAACTTCTCTAGCTTCTCAGTGATGTGGTCTCGTCTCGTCGTTGGAATCCGCGCTTTCGTCCACAAGATAAGCACTTCATCAGCAACGGCCGTGACAGCCTCCCTCGTCGTCGTCGTCGTTGCCGCCTTCGTGCTCAGCTTGTGCAGAGTCAGGCCGAGGACGTCGCCGATGGACGGCAGCTTGCTCCCCGTGAGTGCAGAGACTGGCGTCACAAGGAAGTCTTTTGAACGTGTACTGGCCATTTCACCAAAATAACACCTGGGGAAGATACATTGGAAACGTTTAATACCAATTCTAAAGGCAAGCCAAAAAAAAACACTAATCTGTCAACGGTGAGAGCAACACCACACACAATCCGACCCTCTCAGCAAGGTGTGTCAACGGCCCACATAGGGGCATAACTTCAACCTTCTTGAGCACAGGGTAAATATTATTATTTCTCAATGACATTTTAACCACAGTGTTTTTATGCATAACCTCACAGATTGAGACCCTGGGAGCAAGAGAAATATACTTTTGAAAATCCCCCCCTATGCTTGAGGACCACCCTAACTGTCATTATATATATATATATATATATATATATATGTGTGTGTGTGTGTGTGTGTGGTATGTGTGTGTATGTGTGTATATATAATGACTAATAATAAGATGATTCATCGAAGATGATTTATGACGCATGCAAGGACACAACAACTCCTAAGGGTGGGAGAAATGATAAGGGGGAAAGGAGAAAAGATAAGGGGAGTCTAAATATACACGTGCATTAGTTCTCATATACATACATTTAGTGTTAATTTAGTTATTTTAGTTTACTCTTGAGGAAGCGTGATTTAGGCTCCGCCCAAAATTATATTAACTGATTAGAAGGGGCATCCTCTCAGTCTCGTCCAAGCGCACCCAAGCTTCTTTGTTTGTTTGCTTGTTTGCTAACACAAAATTCATAGTAGGACGTCACAAACATGTATTTTTACTTATTTAGTTCCTTTACCACCATCCCTTCATCTTATCCTCCCACTCCCCCATTCCCTCCACTCCCCCCACCATATATATTTTTATTTTTATTTATTCCCTCATGACCATCCTCCATATCTTACACCACTCCCCCTTATCAAACCCAGTTTACACAGTCACACCCATTGCTTCCACAGTTGTGATTAAAATTTTGCTTTTTTCCACTTTTCCACTCTTTTCCCTTCTTTTACTTTCTTCACCCTCGTTTCCCTTCACTTGGCACTGGCACTGGACCCTCATCCCCTCAAACTAAATGCACTTATAATACTATATGCTAAAATACATGAAAATACAAGGTAAATTATTACAGGAATAGTTTTTATCCACATGTGGTTATGAAGTTGGAAGTACCAGTGTCAAGTGGGAAAGTGTTAAGTGGGGAAGTGCCACCGCCAAAGTCGGTGCCAAGGAGGGTACCACCCCGAAAAAGTAGAAAATTAAATATAGAGTAACCTAACCTAACCTAGCCTAAATTTGAAACTAAATTATACACACACCTTTGGTTTGCTTCCACTCGAATTGTTCATTCTGATGAAGGTCAAGCTTGTCACTCCACCTTAGACCTACAGTTTAACTTGGAATCCGAACTACGCCCTACCAGCACCCCAGCGTCTGAACCACTAGGCTACCCAGGGTACCCATTTATCTACCAACCACTTTCTTTATTGTGTGGAATGATGAACAGCTGGGGTTTGCTGCGCGCCGCCTGCCGTCACCAGGTCTCGATTCGTAGTCAGCGACGCTAACCACTATACCATCAAGGCGCATATATATATATATGTATATGAAAATTATTTCACGAAAGTAACACGTAAAAAATATTTATGATGAATAAAACCACGAAGGAAAGGAAACACAAAAAGGTGCTCAAGCGCTTTCGTCTAATGACATCCTCAGGAACACTGAAGTACATAAAAGGTTACGGCCTATATATAGGTTACAGAAAGAAAAAAAAAAAAATAACATACATACACACAAACATACATATATATATATATATAATATATATATATATATATATATATATACATATCTACACACACATACATATATATATATTTTTTTTTTTTTTAAGTTCGGGAAGAACCGATTCGCTTCTATTTAAAAGGGCATATCTCAGCGGAAAAACAAAGAAAAAGTGAGAGGAAAGACAGAGGAAAAAGAAAGGGTGGAGGGGACAGTCGAAGTGGAAAAAGACCAAGGATGACAAGGACTGCAGGGTCGAGCCCCATCATCCTTGGGTGCTAGGGCGGGAGGGCGCACGTGAAACCTCCAGGAACAAGCACGTACAAACGAGCACAAAGAGCACTCAAGAGCACGAGCTTAGAACCCCTTGCGGGGCATATATATATATATAATAATAATATATTATATATATATATATATATGCAATAAACGGAGAAGTAAAAATAAAAATATTAATAATTAAAGATTAGAGGATTAACAAAAAGGCATACAGATTATACAGATTTGTAAGGAAAAATATCGATTTTTAGCACAAGATCAAATGAATTATAAAAATACAAATTTATACTGGAAATCTGCCGGGTTTTAACACTTTGCCTTTTAGAGTCAAGTTTCGATATATAAAAATAAAATGAAGATTAAAAGTTAATAAAGTAGCGTACAAGTTTACCAAAGATTTAGCGTCCTACCCTTTTTATCTAAATTTGTTTTAAAGGAATTCAAAACAACAGGATCGAGTTGAAAAAAGACCTTTGCTTATGTTGAAGTTATTGAAAGTTGGATAATGGCAGACTCAAGAATATTTCTATTGACAATGTGCTAGAATGAAATAAAACTGAAGCATTATTCAATCAATACAGTGGGATAACTCTGACAAATGGACAAAAAAGAGCACTGGACAACTGTCCTGTTCTAACGGAATATTGATGCTGTTTTATACGTGTGTGCAAATCCTTTCCCGTCTGACCTATGTAAAAGGAATCACATTGTTTACACCCAATTTTATAGATAATGCCTGAATTATTGGTAGGCTATTTTTTACTATGATATTTTTCACAATATTGTTATATGAAAATACTACATTAATATCCAAAAGTTTAAGTACATTAGCAATGCCCAAAAAGCCCGGGAAAAATGGAAGTACTAAAATATTTTTTGACAAAGTACGAGTGTTATTATTGACACGATAGAAAGTTCGTTTTGCCTTGTTGAGACAAGATTCCACAAACGCAGATGGGTAACACAGATCACTTCCAATACCGTTGATTTTTTCCAATTCGGCATCGATGTATTCCGGACTGGCGATCCTAAGGGCGCGGAGAAACATTGATGAAAAAATGGCCTTCTTAGTGGGGGTGTCATGTCCCGAGTAAAAGTGTACGTAGGACAAATTGTTTGTTGTTTTCCGGGCATTGCTAATGTACTTAAACTTTTGGATATTAATGTAGTATTTTCATTCGTGGTTTTATTCATCATATATATATATATATATATATATGTGTGTGTGGTGTGTGTGTGTGTGTGTGTGTGTGTGTGTGTGTCTGACGTCATACCATGAACTTTAGCGGCCACTATCCAACTCTGTCTTAGGCATAACAGTGACATTACACCATTGGGAGTCAAATCTTTAACCTCAGTCTTTATATTACAATTACCTAACCTCATTTTCACGCTACCCCAAGAGTAACCTCACCTTCTCTCACACATCATCTCCTGATATATATATATATATATATATATATATATATATATATATATATATATGTGTGTGTGTGTGTGTGTGTGTGTGTGTGATGTCATACTATGAACTTTAGCGGGACACCATTTTAAAGGAGTAAAAATTTTCGAAGTGTGCGTTGAACCCTTCTGCAGCGGTTCCCTAACTTGTAACATTTGTTATAAAAGACATTTACCTACTATAACTCATAGTCACCTACCTTCATACGGGTACCATAACTCAAGTACTATGCACAGAAAAAATAAATGCCATTGAATGATGCCAACCGTTTCTGAGAGAGAGAGAGAGAGAGAGAGAGAGAGAGAGAGAGAGAGAGAGAGAGACAGAAATATGTGTATATTGGTGCAGCTGCGACCGGTCCACCATATATATATATATGGATGAAAAATAAAATCAGAGATATTATTATAAACCTGACAAAAATATATCTAAAATCTGAAACTAACGATATTACAAGATTTAATGACCTTTTATACACTCAACCGCTGATTTGAAGGTTCTATCCTTAAATGCTTGTAGCCTACGAAATAAAATAAACGAATTTTTTTCTTTAATTGCTTGTAATGACTATGATTTAATTGCGATAAATGGATCGTGGCTTAACACTGAAACACGTGACTTTGTAGGGGAGTATCAAATTAAAGGTTATAGACTTTTTGTTAAAAACAGAATGGGTAGGCGAGGAGGCGGTGTTATGTTGTATATCAAAGATAATATTGCGAACGTTATAGAAGTAAAGCACTCAATTCCAGAACCGATAAATTCGATTATAGCAGAACTTAAATTGAACGATTTCAAACTTGTTGTTGCGGTTATATATAGGCCCCCTAATCAAACAGCTGATACGGACGAAGCGTTATATCGTGAACTAAAGAGAATAATAGGTAGTGAGCAGGCTTTAGTTATGGGTAACTTTAATTGCGCCGACGTGAATTACGATACAATACAGGGAGACGCGGAAGGTAATCGTTTAGTTAATTTTCTCGAGGATAGCTTTCTTATTCAAAAGGTTGGGGAACCTACGAGGTTGGACAGTATTTTAGATTTAGTAATAACTACGGATGATAGGCTAATCACTGATCTCCAAGTAATAGAACCATTAAGCAATAGCGATCACAATATGGTAGAGTTTGTCCTCTCAGTAAGTCACTCGAAACCAGCTAACTCGACTAAAATTCCTAACTTCCAGCACGCAGATTTTTGTAAATTTGGAAATAAATTGTCACACGTCAAATAGGAAAATATAATGGGGATCTCGAACGCAAAACTAATGTGGGAATCGTTCGAAACAGTATTTAGGACTATAAATGAGGAATGTGTACCGTACAAAATTAAGCGTCCGAAAGTAAACAACAAGCCCTTGTGGTTTACTTCTAGAGTAGGAGACATTATAAAGAGTAGGGATAGGGCTTATAGGCTACATAAGTGCGATAAAGACAATTTGTGGTTACGAAACAACTACATATCTCTAAGGCGTAAAGCGAAAAGTGTAATAAAAAAGTCCAACCGCGAATTTGAAATCTCCATAGTTCGTGACGGTAAAGAAAACCCCCAAGCGATTCTTTCAATACGTCAACAACAGAAATCCAATAAAAAGTGTCTTGGGGCCGTTGAAAAATGTTAACGGAGAGCTAGTTTCTGAAAACAAGGAAATGGCTACCTTGTTAAACGAATTTTTTACGTTAGTTTTTACTATAGAAGATGTAACGAATATCTCTACGGTCATAGACATAATACCTTTTGATAATGGTAATATTTTGGATAATATTGTGGTTAGTGAAGGGGAGGTAATGCGTTATATTGATAAAATGAAAATGCGTAAATCATCGGGACCGGATTCCATATATCCCAGACAACTAAAAGAATTAAAAGATAGCATTGTTGTGCCGCTAACAAAGATTTTTAATGCGTCTATTTCTGAGGGGTGTGTACCAGATAATTTCAAGTTAGCAAACGTAACATCTATCTTTAAGAAAGGCGATAAAGGTGTGGCGGAAATTATAGGCCAATCAGTTTAACGTCTGTTGTAGGTAAGCTACTGGAATCAATAATTAGGGATCGTATAGTCGAAACTTAGAATTGCATAACTTGATTAGAAATACGCAGCACGGTTTTAGGCGAAACAAATCTTGCTTAACTAATCTTTTAGAATTTTTTCAAAGCGTGGTTGACGTTTACGATAGTCATCGGGCGGTTGATGTAGTATATTTAGATTTTCAAAAAGCGTTTGACACCGTACCCACTAAAGACTCATTGAAAAAAACTAAGGCTCATGGAATCAGGGGTGTAGTAATAAATTGGATAGAAGAGTGGTTGCGAGGTAGGAAACAGAGGGTGGTCCTTGATGGAGCGGAGTCGTGTTGGGCTAATGTAGCGAGTGGCGTTCCTCAGGGTTCTGTATTGGGCCCCTTGCTTTTTCTTATCTATATTAACGATTTAGATGTCGACCTAGTCAGTACAGTTTCAAAGTTTGCGGATGACACGAAGCTGGGTGATAGGGCGATTAATGACGAAGAGAGAGGTAAAATCCAGGAAGATCTGAATAAAATCGTTGATTGGTCAGTCACATGGCAAATGAGATTTAACGTCGATAAGTGCAAAATTTTACATATAGGTTCGCGTAACGGTAATTTTGTGTATAGTATGTCAGGGAAAGAGTTAACAAACGTAGAGCAGGAAAAAGATTTAGGAGTTATAGTCACTGGTGACTTAAAAGTAGCGAAACAAAGTACAGCAGCGGTCAATAAAGCGAACAGAGTGTTAGGTTTTATAGCTCGGAATTTTGAGTACAAATCGCGCGATATTATATCATAGTTCCTCTTTATAAATCATTAGTTAGACCCCATTTGGAGTACGCTATCCAATTTTGAAATCCGCATATGCGGAAAGATATAGACAAACTCGAAAGAGTTCAAAGACGAGCAACTAAGATGATTCCGTCGTTTAGGTCAAAGTCGTACGAGGATAGGCTTAAGGAGTTAAAATTGACTACACTCGAGACTAGAAGGCTAAGGGGTGATCTAATCCAGGTTTTCAAAATTATGAATGGGTTCGATAACGTAGATAGAGATAGTTTTTTCGAAATATCTTAATATAATAGGAGTAGAAATAACGGGTGTAAGTTGACAAGTAGAAGGTTCGAGACAGCAGTTGCCAAAAACTTTTTTACGCATAGAATAGTAAATAGGTGGAATAGTTTGCCGTAGAAGTAATTAGTAGCACGTGTATAAACATGTTTAAAAATCGATTAGACGCATATGTTGATAGATTGGGTATAGTTTAAGGTAGTAAAATTAAGGTTTTGCGGTTCGGAACCCACGTAAAATTGTAGGTCCCCTCCGCCACCACGGAGGACATGCACAATACACAATTACGAACACAGTTAGGTAGACCAGCCATGAATGGATCCTAGGGTCACTCTTGGTCTGAAACATTATAACATTTGGTTTTTAGAATCGGAAAGAACGTTTATATACAGAATTAGTTCAAATAATTCTCTGAGAATTTATCATACATTTATGCCTGAATAAATAAATAAATAAATATATACATTTATGGGATGAATTTCACAATTGAATACGTGAAATGAATGAATGATGCAAACCCACAAGGAAAAAGAAAAATGATTCCAAGGCTTTTCGTGTATTCAGAAGTGCACCTCGTCAGGGAATGAAAGGAGAAGGCGAGATGACAAAAATATATCCATATGTACAACGGGGCAGAAAAACAAAAAGAGTAGCACATTAGAGGCAAAAGGTATTTTAACAGGATATTGTCAATTTTATACAGTCCCGCACTGTTATTGAAATTATTTTTAAAATGGATAAATGCACATTCTACAATTTTCCTTTCAATTATAGCTGTGTTTTTAACGAGCGCTTTAGAACTATCCCACTTGATACTATGATTACATCTATACATATGGTTAAACAATATATTAGAATTATTTGCTGTTTTACACGCTTATTTACGTATGCTGTTTTACCCTAATATCTAACGTTTTACCCGTTTGGCCTATATATTCTGAGTTACATTATGTACATCCAATCGAATACACTCAACCAACCGCATTATCCGGGCTACTCTTTATTAGGCGTGATTTAACAGTATTATTATACTCAAAGACTACATTGATACCAATTGCTTTAAGTAAAGTCGGAAGATATTGAAAATTAACACGGTAAGGTAGGCTAAGGATATTTTACGCCCAAATTCCTTTTCAGTTACACTATTATAATACCTACTCTTGGATTTCCGAAGGCAGTTATCTAAAAATGAAATAGGATAACATAATTTAGTATCAATATTCATGATATTGCATAACTCGGAATCTAAAAATTCAGGACTGACAACTCTCAATGCTCTAAGAAACATAGCAGAGAAAATAGAAGATTTAATCGAGGGATGATGGTTAGAATAAAAATGCACATAAGCGTTATTATTAGTAGGCTTACGATAAACTTCAAAGTTGAACTGATTAAAGCATCTCCGAATCTCTCTCTCTCTCTCTAATTAACTCTTGTTAATCATGTGCTAATCTTTTTGTTTTTCTGTCCCGTTTTATATATGTATATAGTTTTGTCATCTCGCTTTCTCCCTTCATTCCCTGACGAGGTGTACTTCTGAATACACGAAAGAACTTGGAATAATTTTTTTACTTGTGGGTTTATATATATATATATATATATATATATATATATATAAATGCGCCTCGGTGGTGTAGTGGTTAGCGTCGCTGACTACGAATCCATCGGCCCGGGTTCGAGGCCCGGTGACGGCAGCCTGCGCGCAGAAAAACCCAACTGTTTATCCTTCCACACAATAAAGAAAGTGGTTGGTAAATAAATGGGTACCCTAGGTGGCCTAGTGGTTAAGACGCTGGGCTGCTGGTGGTGCGTGGTTCGGATTCCAAATTAAACTGTAGGTCTAAGGTGGAGTGAAAAGCTTGACCTTCGTCAAAATGAAGAATTCGGGCAGAAGCTTACCGAAGGTATATATATATATATATATCTTAGTGTTTCGACAGTAATTTTATCAAAACATGGATTGTACAGATCAAGTAATACTGAAAATACTGCTTTATATATATTATATATATATATATCTTTCACACTACAGATATATTTCGTATAATCGAGTTAAAGTGAGGCCACTAAATTAACCTAAGGCATAGATTTGCTTTTTCATATGTCCACTTCAAATAAACTTTCAGATATGAAATCCCTTGTGTAAGTTCGTAAAGCGCGTATAACCACCTCTTATATCTCACCTACGTTAATAATGTGACTCCATTCAAAGAAAAGGTATTACGCTATTTGTAGTCCAAAAATATATATTTTAAATACTAACCCTTATATATCTCTGGTCACATATATATGCACGATCTGCATTTATGGAAGTGCGAAAATTATTTTTAACCTTAGTAAAGACAAATATAAATTTTTTTCAATTCCAACATACAAGTTGGTTCTTTATATCTCGTCGAGCACTGAAAAGCTCTTTGAAAAAATCTTTCAGAAATACAATCACTATTCCTTATTTATCAAATAAACATTACAATTTTTGCTCCTGTCTTTATAATCTAGCAAAACAGCTCCACTTTGTTGGTACAGGAGCAGCATTTTATCAATACATGGGTCATACAGACAGAAAGATTTGTTTTTTCCTTGTATGTTATGTTATACTCTACTGATGCTTCGAGTATAACATATTGTACTCTCGATGATGATGATAACCTGAAGACGTCGTCGCGAAGTCTGGCTTCTACTGGCTCATAAAATTAGAGTGCGAATTATGGGATCTTTTAGGAACAAGGAAACTCGTTGGCAGATATTTTTCTCTTTACTTGAATTAAGAGTGCTTCTACAGTTGAAATTAATTTGAGGTAGTCGTTATGGGATCGACTTTAAATCAATGGTATCTTATTTCTAATTTATATGAAATCGATAGACACGGACTTTCTCTATCGTTGTCTGAATTATCTCAAGACTTCTTAACACGACTCAAGCCCTGTGCGGATTAATTCTCTACGTAACCAGAGGCTCGTGATTAACGTAGCTTATTCTAATATCGTCTATTCGCTTCTCTTCTCCACGGATTGGGCCGTGCAGTCGCAACCCGGAGTTCCGAAATTAATCGCGCGATGTCGGAATCTGGCGTATACGGAGTGGGCCTTCCAGCCACAATCCGGAGACTCCGCGAGTAACCGCCGCGTGCAGAAATCTGACTTAAGGGTGCTGAGCCCCTTTTATATTCGAAAAAATGGAAGTCTTCTACGTCACCGCACGAGGTAGTTACGTCATTACCGTGTGACTTCCGTTTGGTAGAAGGTATTCACCAACACGAGGTGTTTACGTCACTTAGCGTGTGACTTCCGTTTAGAAGGAAATACTGAATGAATAATGTAATTCTTAAAATAATCTAAACCCTTTGTTTTGCCAGGGCCCGGCTCTACTTCAATGATGAATATACAAAGTACGCTAATTGTATGGAATTAAATAAACTCTTTGTACTAATGGGAACGTTATTAGACTTAAGGGAATAATACGTTCTTCGTGAACTTGAAATTGAGGTTCCTTGAGGGAATTAATATAACAACCATAATATAACAGTCGTCGCACTTTAAAAAAAGAACAAATAAAAACTAAACTGTCCGTATTAAAAAGTCTTGGATTTACATCGATATATAGTTCTCTAGTACATTGATCCTCCTAAGGGAAACTAATTAATAAATGAAAATTATCTTAGTTCAGATTTTGAAGGGAAATTTGTTAAAGATGATTTTTGTTTACAAAATAGCTCCGTATTAGGCTTTAATGCCGACACGCTATTGTCATATTGTAACATCTTCAATTGAACGTTATTTTATAACAAAGGTTTATCTAATTTAAATCATTGAAATAATTATTTCTATTACATTATTTTCAATAAAGAGAGTACAGAGTAGGTGGAAAAGAAATTCATAGTCGTAGAAATAATGGACTACGTGTTCGTAGTTCTAGAATATATTATTATTTGGAACCTGACGGCGAATAAACTGATTTTATGGAGAATATACTGATATACAATGTCTAGGAAAATTTCTTAATTGAGTAATTTCATTCGTTCAGTTGTTTTTTTCATCTTGTTATTAGCAGAAAGGAAATATGAGTCATCAAATGCGTGTACTTATAGAAAATTAAATTTATCGAGAGACTATATTAAATTAACAATCGTATAAAAATTAAATTCATTTAGGAAAGAGGATCGAAGAGATGGAAAGAAGCACATAGTTCTAGAAAAACATTAAAGGATTCTATCGGTCATCCAATGAATTTTGGTTCGAGAAATTTAGTTGTTCTATGAATTTGACGTCACTATACTTAAAACTGGTTTACCGTTAAATTTCACTGGATTTACTGAATTACACTAAATTACCACAATTTCATTAAATTTCACTAAATTACACTGGTTTCCTTTAATCACTAAAATTTTCGAACAACCATTCTTCGATTTATGTTGTTCAATAAACAAATGTTATTCACTAATTTCACTTAATTACTCAATTTTCAAGGAAGCATTAACTTGGTAATTATTTAATGAACAAATGTTAAGGAGAGATAAAGAGTCTTATCGTTCAGCTGAATTCTTCGGCTCGGTGGCTTGAGGGTTGGTTCTCTTGGGTGTCCAGGTGGCTGTTTGGAATTCATCTAGAGATGTCCTGGATTGAGACCCTGTCGTGAACGTCGATAGGATCTTACGACGGGTGTTAATCTCTATCTTGTCCCTGGTTTAGTGAAGAATAATGAATCCGTTGTCGTGGACGTTCAGGCAGGGGGTTCGGCCTGAGCACTGAGACTTGGGGATCCATCGGAGGAGCATCTGCTGTGAGTTTTATCGCAGTTCATGTTGTAGAACTTCGGCGATGTGGTCGGAGTTGATACACACCCACAATGTCTGACAGCGTTGACTGTGGCTTAGGAAGTCCCATTATTCGAAGGTTTGCTTCCCATTGCAGCTTTCGAGAAGAGGGTGAAAGCGTCTCCTGCAAAAGAGACACCACAAAACAATCCATTCCCCCATGATATGCAAGTAAAGTTATTAAAAATTTTCTTTGAAATTAAAACTTTTATTCACTTATTGTGGTAAAACTTATGGTGCAATTCTTTTTATTTAACTGTTAATTAAATTCCAAACAAGTTTAGTGTGTATATACACACCTCTAAAAATTTTAACACTCAACTCTCCTGCATCAACCTTTTAAAAATTCAACACGAACTGATCACGAAATTTCCTATTATTATTTATTTAATTCATCCATTTTCACAACTGACGTCACATCCTGTTTATTGATAAAGTTTTTTTTTTTTTCATATAAAATATCCAATGTTCTCATGGCAACAGTGCCTATATATGGTTATACTTAAATAAGAAAAATGTTGCCTATATTCTTAATTCAGGGGTTCGATGTTTATCGACCTGTCTATTTATGAAGAAATTCAGGGGGAAACTTTTTATTCCTACTTATTTATTCTCTCTTTAACCGTTATCTCTCCTAATAATTATTAAACGGGTAAATTGCATAATTCTATAAGCAAGAAATTATATAAGCATGAAATTAGGCTTTTAAAGTTCAGATAGTTATATTTGTAATCAATACCAAGTAAATTTTTATCAGATAAGTTTGGAGGAAGTTTATATACGCTAACTCGTTCCATCTTTATAATAGTGGGGTGTGGGAAGACTTCCTGTTTCGTTCCCAAATTTAAAAGTGGGTGAGTAGGAGGAATATATGGGATTTTATTTATATCAAAATTTGGTGGGAAAAATTTTATACCGGAATGGATTTCTTTAGGGGGTTACGCTCCGCTACCTCTAGCCAGGTGCAACGCAAACAGGGTCTCTGTCAACCTTCTATTTTTCGTCCGCTGCTGAAAGTTTCAAAGGATGGGGGAGTTTTGCCTGCGTTGCCGCTCTCGATCTTGATCTTGTAGTCTTTGTCGAGGGTTCCTTCTTCTCACTTGTGGAGATGGCCCTTATGCACACTTCTTTGCCAACGTTTCTTGCTTGTCCCTGGGGTTTCTTGCTTAACCCCGTACGCTGACACCAAATATGCTATACTCTACTGATGCTTCGAGTATAACATATTGTGTTCTCGATGATGATGATGACTGAAGACGCCGTCGCGATGTCTGGCTTCTACTGGCTCATAAAATTAGAGTGCGAATTATGGGATCTTTTAGTAACAAAAAAACTCGTTGGCAGATATTTTTCTTTTTACTTGAATTAAGAGTGCTTGAATTAAGATTGCTTCCAATAAAGCGTTCAGATTTCGTCGTTCTTAATAATCGTTTGTGCTTTCTACATAATGAGAAAAGTTTACTTCATTATTGATTTCATTGCCTTTTAGCCGTTTCATTTCCTCCGCCTCACCTGAGTAAGTATAGCCTACCGCTCGAAGTTACTTAGATAAGGAGGGTCAACACTGAATACCATGAATATATGGTAACCATTTTTTCACGTGAATTTTATTAAATATGACACAACTCGCGAAGGATTAACTGCAAATATCTCGTACACAATGTTAATTTCATGACCTCGTTTTCAGCCAATAAACTACCCATTTTCAATTTTACATATATTGAAAGGTATATATATATATACCTTTCAACCTTTCATATATATATCCAGGAGTTCACGAAACATAGTATTTATTCATATACTGTTAAAAATTACGTCATTAGACAAAATGGGTTGCTCTCTTGACATAGGATTGAACATGTAATTTATGACAATATTCTTCAGGAATGAACGTGTATTTTGAATCAATATTCATCGGTTATTCGTTTCACAACAATATCCTTTACATATAAATTGCATATTATTTGAAAAGTTGCGACAAGCGTTTAAAAATTGAGTAATTGTATCGAGAACATAAATTTAGAATTATACCATCAGCAAAATTTAATCATGTAATGGTTTATCTTATTCTCCCCTGATAACAAGGAAGCTAAACGAAACTTGTGGGCGGAGTTACAATACCCAAGCCATATACAGTAATCCGTCGCTTTAAGGAAGGGTTACGTCTCGTAAAATCCTTCCGTAAAGCGGATTTCCGTATATCGAATCCTATTTTCCCATAAATTCCCATTATATATTTGGAGATATATTCCTATGGAATAAAATCTTAACTCTACGATGTAACACATACACATAATAACGCAACAAACTTTATTAAAATACTTTGTACATTATTACTGTATATTATATATGTATAGTACTTAATAATAAAGTAAGAATAAGGGTGTCTGACTATCGGTGGAGACGTGTGAGGGAGGACAGGAGGGAAGGTTATGGTGAGCACAAGCCACTAGTACAAGCCACAACCTGTGTAAAATTAGAAAAGATTAGATATTCTAGTGACTAAGTTGGTGGCTTTTTAGATTAAAATTTCCGTTATAACGAGTCTTACTTCCGTTATACTGAATTTTATTCCCTTATTAATCATTTCCATTAACGCGAAATTTCGTAAATTGAATTTTCGTAAAGCGAAGGATTACTGTATAAACAGCTCAATCCACCTTGGCCTTCATTAGTCGAAAATTCCAGCAGTTATTTAAGTGCATATACACTACCATGAGTGTGACCAATTCAGCATGTCTAATTTTATCGGCAACGAATTTTTAATTAAGTTTTCTTTTTCTACTTTGCTTTAAATGCGTTTAATTTCTTTACAAGATTTTAAAAATAGTGATGGTATTAGATATTATAGATTTTTAAATTTTTATTTCTTCATAAGTGCGATGTGCCATTCATTTCATTCTTAGAACAAAAAAAATTAACACTTATTTCCATACTGATTCAAAATACTATATATATATATATATATATATATATATATATATATATATATATATATATATATATATATATATAACCCGGGTGGTTACCTCTTTTTCATTTGTTTCGTTCTTTCGCTCTCATCTTGCGCAGATAATTCTCCTATACAAAGCGTCGTTCTTTACGTTAATTATACTGCGTGTTTGCAGTTATAATGTATATAATGTTACGGCATGCGGGAGGTGCCCCTTTGGGGCATTGGTTTCTGCACGCATGTAGAGGAATTATGGCATTTGACTGAGTGAGGCCCGTGGTGTAATGGTTATCATATCTGACCGGCAATCGGAAGATCCCGGGTTCGATTCCCGGGTGGTTACCTCATTTTTTCATTTGTTTCGTTCTTTCGCTCTCATCTTGCGCGGATAATTCTCCTATACAAAGCGTCGTTCTTTACGTTAATTATACTGCGTGTTTGCAGTTATAATATATATATATATATATATATATATATATATATATATATTTCATTTCCTTATGTTAGACTATGATTTTCAATAATTATTTTAATCCTCCGAACACTTATTTATAGGAACTGCAACTAAGATAGAAAATTTATCTCTGTAGTCAAACGAGTAGCGGAAAATACCCGGTTGAGGTTTAAGTTTTGGTTTTTGACTAAAAATACAATAGTTACCCCATTTTCTTTGATGTATTCAATCCGACGTGAATGCAACGACTTTCTTGCGTATATTGAGGTTCTGAGTGTAGTAGGCGATGCGGCTTTAAACACTAGATCCTGTCCCAAGGCTGGATCTTATCTGCTTGACAGATAGCTGGTGAGGGAAGCTATATTTTGGGGCCTCTTTGCGAGTGTGCCGTTGCCCATGTTGGGCCCTCCATCATGAAAAAGAAGAACTTTCGTATTTGTCATACTATTATTTCTTCGAACTATAGTGAATTTATTTTTTTTTTACAAAAGAGTTCCTCGTTCCTTGCATGGTCATTGTGTAATATAAAAGTTTCTCAGGGGAACATTCTGAGTTGTAATACACACACACACACACACACACACACATATATATATATATATATATTATATATATATATATATATACAGGCCCGGATTTAGCTCTAGGCGAACTAGGCGATCGCCTAGGGCCTCGCGCCAAAGGGGGCCTCGCTCAAGCCGTTTTGCGCGTTCTGTTCATGTGATATTAATGATTTAGAACTCTATGAAGAATTTTATATAGTTTATATAGTGCAAAAACAACTAAGTGAGATTTATTCTAATGTTTATGTTGCACTTCGAATAGTATTAACCATCCCAGTTACTGTTGCTTCGGCTGAAAGAAGTTTCTCGCGTCTCAAACTTATTAAAACATATTTGCGTTCCACCATGTCTCAAGCGAGATTGCAATCATTAGCTATGTTATCAATAGAAAACGATATAACAAATTCATTAGATTATTCTCAATTAATTGAAGAGTTTAGCTCGAAGAAAAGTAGAAAAGCATTGCTGTAATATTCAAGGAGCATCTGAACCAAATATTAAAGCATTAATATTTAGCCTGATAAGTCGATCGCTCACTATTATAAAAAATGAAATGCCAACATCTCTTATGCATCACATATGAAAAACGTTTGTATACTATGGAAAGTCATTACCTATAATATTATATAAATCTTAGAAATCATTGTCTTATATTTTCGATACAAATCTTGATTCATATTATAATTTATACTTATTTGTATGGTTTATTTATATTTCTTATACAATTTCCATGCGTGATTATTTTGGTTTGGTTTAATTTTTAAGTGCTGGCATAGTTCTGTCTATGCGGGATTCTAATATTGCTGGTATAGTACCGATAATTAAGTCCATATTTTCATATATATAGGCCTAGGGCCTCACAATTTCTAGATCTGCCTAGGGCCTCGCAACTTCTAGATCCGGCCCTGTATATATATATATGGGATGAATTTCACAATTAAACACGTGAAATGAATGAATGATGCAAACCCAAGAATAGGTATTATAATCGTGTAACTGTAAAGGAATTTGAGCATAGAAATATCCTTAGCCTACCTTATCATGTTAATTTTCAATATCTTCCGACTTTACTTAAAGCAATTGGTATCATTGTAGTCTTTAAGTATAATAATAGTTAAATCACGCCTAATAAAGAATAGTCCGGTCCATTTTAAAAATTATTTCAATAACAGTGCGGGACTGTATAAAATTGACAATATCCTGTTAAAATACCTTTTGCCTCTAATTAACTCTTGTTAATCATGTGCTAATCTTTTTGTTTTTCTGTCTCGTTGTACATATGTATAGTATATATTTTTGTCATCTCGCCTTCTCCCTTCATTCCTTGACGAGGTGTACTTCTGAATACACGAAAGGCCTTGGAATAATTTTTTTCCTTGTGGGTTTGCATCATATATATATATATATATATATATATATATATATATATATATATGTGTGTGTGTGTGTGTGTGTGTGTGTGTGTGTGTGGAAAAGTATATATATATATATATATATATTAGGGTGGTCCTTATTTACATGTCTAATTTTGAGGTTAGGAAGGAGGTGGCTCCCAACCCCTGAAATTGTGGCATATAATGTATGATAAAAACGCTTGGGTAGAAACTTCATTTGAATCAATTAATATTTAGAGGAAGCTCAAGGACCTCAAAATTTTACTCTGTATCCCTATGAGACCATGGCATTTGGGTCCCCCCCAACTATATCGTTGGGTATTAGCCGTTCAAGACGGCGGTGTCATGGTTGCCAAACCACTCACTGTTGCCCAATGAAGGTCTCCTTTTTTCTGTCGGGAAAGCTTCGGCGATGGTCAGCCACAACTTGAAGAAGGAACTGCAGTTGTTCTTCATCTTTTGTATGCCTCTGGTTGAAATTTTTTTATGAGAGCTACTGCGCGTTCAACATTATCGTTGATCACATTTATGCCAGAAACATCTCTTGTAGCGTCTTAGAATGAGAGAAAGGAATTCAGTCATTAGGATCTTTCTCCAAGAAATCCTGCGGCAGGTTGAAATAAACGAATAGCTTCTTCGATTGTTTTGAGGCGAAGGCATCCAGGGTCATTGTCGGCTTGAAAGCTGTTTTGTTGAACTTTTTTCGTGCACCTTCATCTCTTTCTTTGGACTCCATAACCTTGATTATAGCCTTCTTCGTAGCCACAGAAACTTCTGGATCAAACATCGCTAATGCAACCAAGCTCTCAGAGAGATACCACAAGTGGTCACTGAATTTGGCTGTTGTAGCCTTTGCAATCATTTTATGTGGATAACTGGACAGAGCCTTCATCAGATTCAGATCTTCCAGCGGTGCAGCTGCTGGCAATGGGGCACGGAACCAGGTCCTCATGTAAGTGGTGACGGTGAATACGCAGATATCCCTTAGGCTGCGCTCCTCCTGGGCTGTTAATTTAAACTGTTTCCGGAACATCCATATCTTGAAGGAATACAACACTTTCGAAACCAGCGAGCGTGATGCATGGCGCCAGGAGCTTTAAAAGAGTGATGAAAGCCGTGGGACTCTGCTCGACCCAAGAAAAGAAGAGTTAACTCTAGGAACTCTTTGTAGTTATCCCTTGCATAATCTTGTGACAGCTGGTACAAAGCGAAGTTGATCAGATTGGAACGTTGTTCTCTCGTAGATGCTTCAACTTCCTGGTCATCAATACCCGATAAAAACTGACTCGTATCCAGTTGAGGCCAGAAACGCTGAAATCTTTTGAACAAGAGGATTTCAGGCCCAGAAGTTGGTCCCATGCAGGCCTGGAAAGCTGCATCAGAAACAAGTTCCATGATGTGATGTCTGCATAGCAAGTAGAGGAGATCTCTTCCAAGGTTTTGTTCTAAGAGAACGCAACCCCCGGAGCGATGTCCCGTATTTGATGCGGTAGTGTCAAAACTCATTCCAACAACTCTGTCACTCAATTCCCATTCATGCAGCTTATCCCGCACGGCCTGTGCTTGGTGTTCTCCAGTACCAGACGGAATTTTGGGGACTCCAAAAGCTGTTGCACTCCCAGTCCAGACACTAGAACAGAGAGCCGGTCCACACGCTCTTTCTCCGTGAGGTCCACTAGGAGTTTCTGCTGTCTTGGCACGATGACGCTCCCGAGTTCGCTTCACTGATGACCGATTAATGACCAGTTTTTTCAAGTCATGTCCCAGACTGCGAGCAGTTTCCGCTATTACAATTGTTGCCTTTCTGTCACTGATTGAGGAACGGTCTAAAGCTGAAGCAAGTGCCGGAGTCAAAATGTTATTCACTCCACGGCTTCGTTTTGGAAGAGGCTCACCACCACAGGTTTCTTGTGGTTCATCTTCTGAAGAATGTTCGTTACTGCTACTTGATGGCGCCAGCGTTCCAATAGAACAGGATGCTTCCGCTTCTTCTTTGGCTTTCCGTAGCTGCATATCTTGAGCTGCTTTTCTGTTTGTAACTTTTTGCTCCGTTTTTGACAGTACGGTATCCACAGAACCCATCGTCCCACGTCTGCCTGGCTCCCGTTGGGCTAACAGGAATTGGCGATCCTCTTCGTTTTTGATCATTTAAATAGCATTTTCATGAGCGATGTCGAAAAGGTTCTCCATCTGAGATTTGAACTTTTCTTCCTTCCTGATTTGGGTTTCTGAACGCCGGTTCTCGTTTTTTCGAAGCAGCTGCTATTCTTTGTTTAACTTCATTATTTTTCCAACAATGTGATCTTTCCGTTTTACGAGGACTCGAGCGCGGGCCCAAAACTCCAAATTTCATTCATCACATCAGTGGATGCTTCACGAATTGGTTTATGAAGCGAAAGATGATTGTGGAGGAAGACTGCAAGGACCTCTCCGATGGATGGGAGCTTTTGCCCTGTCAGCTTCTCCGACGTTTTGTCCCAAGGTAAAGCGCAGCATTGCTTGATCTCGTGTGTTTTGCCATCATTACAGTACAATTTGCTAAATAAATACAGAAGTTATTTCGATTCACTATTCCTAAAATATTAATCAAATTGCAAAACAAAGTTCAAAGGATGATGAACTCTTAACCCTATTATCTCAGATAAGCACTGAGCAGATACGCTTGTAAAGTGGCAGCAGCTACACAACACTGGTATCCACGTAGCACCAAGAGAGACATTGAACTGTAGTGCACTGCGCTGTATGTCAGGCACCGCATACATACCACGAGTAATGGGATGCCCTCTATCGCCTACAACAAATAATAGAATTGTGCATATTAATGCTAAATTACAAAGATGCTAAGCATTTTTTTTATTGAATTTCATGTCATGTTATTCAAAACATCTTGAGATAGTACAGTGGAGCCCCGTAGTGATCTAATTTCAGGAACTATTTACAAACCTAGTTTTAATTAGTTGTGTAAAAAAAACTCGATCTGAAGAGGGTTAACACTTCTCATATTTAACCGGCATGCATATGGGCAATGGCAAATTGGCGCGCAAACTTCTGTTCATTTGAGCTACCTGTAAAAATTGATATTTTCAAGAAATATTTTATGAGGATTATTTGTGTAATAATTGCCACCATATAAGAGGTTGGGAGCATGATAATTCAGATATTCAAAAATAAGGACCACCGTAATATATATATATATATACAGGGTGTACATAAAGTCAGGATCTATTTTTGTGAAGCACTTGGAAATTATATGGAATTCAATCATAAAATGATAAAATGTTAACATTTATTAAATAATTAAGAGTAGGATTCGACGTGACGCCCATCAGTATCCCTGCACAGCTCAAATCGTTCGGCAGCATTTCTAAACACATTCTGGAGCATTTGCGGGGTTATGTTATCTGCAGCAGTTCGTATACGTGTATGTAAGTTTTCAAGACTCGTAATCTTCGTCTGATAGACGTGCAATTTGATAAAGCCCCATGCAAAGAAATTTAAAGGGGTTAAATCTGGTGATCTCGCTGGCCAAGGTCTGTTGCTTCCGCGTCCGATCCAGCGATTTGGAAAACGTCCATTTAGATAATCCTGAACAATTTTGGCATAGTGACAAGGAGCACCATCATGTTGATAGACGACGGTACTAACAATCCTATCCCCGTAGTCTATCAACATGATGGTGCTCCTTGTCACTATGCCAAAATTGTTCAGGATTATCTAAATGGACGTTTTCCAGATCGCTGGATCGGACGCGGAAGCAACAGACCTTGGCCAGCGAGATCACCAGATTTAACCCCTTTAGATTTCTTTGCATGGGGCTTTATCAAATCGCACGTCTATCAGACGAAGATTACGAGTCTTGAAAACTTACGTACACGTATACGAACTGCTGCACATAACATAACCCCGCAAATGCTCCAGAATGTGTTTAGAAATGCTGCCGAACGATTTGAGCTGTGCAGGGATACTGATGGGCGTCACGTCGAATCCTACTCTTAATTATTTAATAAATGTTAACACTTTATCATTTTATGATTGAATTCCATATAATTTCCAAGTGCTTCACAAAAATAGATCCTGACTTTATGTACACCCGGTATATATATATATATATATATATATATATATATATATATATATATATATATATACACACAAACTCAGAATGGTCCCCTGAGAAATTTATATGTTAAACACAGACCGTGCATGGAACAAGGAACTCTTCTGGGAAAATCCACTATAGTCCGAATAAGTAATGGTAAATGACAAATACCATAGTTTTTCTTTTTCATGATGCTAGCCCGACGTGGGCAACGGGTCTCTCGCAAAGAGATCCCATAAATATAGCTTCCCTCACCAGCTATCTGTAAAGCAGACAGGATCCAGCTTTGGGACATGGACCTAGGGTTTAAAGCAAGCCTAGTCCCTACATTACTTATATAGAGGTTCTGAATGTAGGGACTAGGCTTGCTTTAAACCCTAGGTCCATGTCCCAAAGCTGGATCCTGTCTGCTTTGCAGATAGCTGGTGAGGGAAGCTATATTTATGGGATCTCTTTGCGAGAGACCCGTTGCCCACGTCGGGCTAGCATCATGAAAAAGAAAAACTATGGTATTTGTCATTTACCATTACTTATTCGGACTATAGTGGATTTTCCCAGAAGAGTTCCTTGTTCCATGCACGGTCTGTGTTTAACATATATATATATATATATATATATATATATATATATATATATATATATATATTGTCCACTGCTGTTCGTAACATGCGTTCAGGGACATTGTTGAGAACATGATTAATTCTTTCCTCCAGTTCATCAAGATCTTTATACACACACACAGCGGCAGAAAAATCGGCCCACTTGGAATATCGCGAAAAGCAAGAGTGGGCAAGCTTCTGTTTATAAAAGTTTTAAAGTTCGAAAATTTAGTCTATGATGACATTCAAAAATCTTCAAACACCTGCTTAATACAATTTATTATCAAAAAATACTGTACAAAAAATTGTAACTGAAAAAATCAAAGATTTCGACAAAAAAAAAAATTGTAAAAAACAATAAAACAACAAAAAAACAACAACAACTTTTGATCCAGGGTTAATAAGAGTGTTGCCTCCACTAGCTTGAATGACTGGTCTTCTGGTGTGCTCTTCTGTCTCCACATAACGTTGGTAGACACGTCGAACCGTTGCTCTTGGAATTCCTAGCGCATCGGCGACGTAACGCTGGCTCCAACCATCTTCAATTAGGGCGACGACTCTCGCGACGTTCACGGCACTCAAATCCATTGTAAATGTCCAATTCTGAAACCCAAAAGAATTAGAAGTCTATCTGTTACTAAACGCAAATGCCTACTCCCACTAGTGGAAGAAAAAAGTGGCACTAGCAGTCTACGAACAACTGAATGTCAGACTGTCGAATTCTTAAAAGAAGTCGAAAATTCGTTACAGCTAGTGTGTTCGCAGCTGACTTTGTTTTGTCTCGTTATTTGGTTGTCTCATAGACTATATTTTCGAATTTTAAAACTTTTATAAACAGATGCTTGCCCACTTTTTTGCTTTTCGCGATATTCCAAGTGGGGCGATTTTTCTGCCGCTCAGTGTATATCTACCAACTAATATAATGGAATGATGAACAGCCAGCAAAGCTGCTCGCCGCCTCCCCTCGCTGGAAATCGAACCCGTGGCCGATGAATTTACACAATCAAAGCGCATATACAGGGCGTCCCAAAAAAATGTATACACACTTTAACAGCTGATAGCTCAATTGATGTTTCTTTCTTTCCAAGTTAAACCCATTAGAATTAATAATGGCAGTCAGACTAAGCTTTGAGCAAAGGAAATTCATTCTAAAATGCTACTGGAAGTGTGAAAACGCAGTTGAAGTGCAAAGACAGTTTAGGAGGGAGTTTCAAACAGATCCACCAACGCGACTTACCATCACTCGAATTAGAGATAAGTTTGAAGCCGATGGAACTGTTCAGAATGTCCACAAGAAGCGTTCCGGAAGACCACGGACATCGACAAGCCCCACAAAGCAAGAAAGAGTACTGGAAACGTATCACCAAAGTCCAAGAAAATCTGTGCGGCAAGCGAGTCGTGAGGTAGGAATTTCAGAATCGTCTGTCCAACGCATTTTGAAGCGCTGTCAATGGAAAAGTTACATTCCAAGATTAGTCCATGCTATTAATGAAGATGATCCGGACCGAAGAGTGGAGTATTGCGAGTGGTACTTGGCACGATGTGGATGTGGATTGGACGAAGGGGTTTCGTAGAATACCCTCCTTGTTCACCAGACCTCACACCACTAGACTTTTTTTATGGGGATACTTAAAAGACAAAGTCTACGCTATAAAACCTGCAACAGTCGCTGAATTGAGAGCAGCCATTGAACGAGAATGCACACAAATACCAAACGAAATGTTTCGTGATGTTTGCGATTCCATTGCTTCGCGTTATCAGCAGTGCCTGGACCAGAACGGACGTCAGTTTGAAAACAGGCGTTGACAAAACAATTAAATAATGTCTGTAGATTCTATTACATTTTGAAAATAAAATGTATTTTAATAAACACTGCCTTTATAATTATTTAAAGTGTGTATACATTTTTTGGGACGCCCTGTATATATATATATATATATATATATATCCGGTGTATGATAAGTAACTCCCTATTTTAAAATTCGTATAACTTCCCTATTTCTTACTCAATTTTAATGAAACGAACTAAATTATTCAGTATTTATTGAAATTTTCATTCACAAACATTCACACGCACTTTACACTTTCACATATGCTCCTGCATTATCACAACATTTCCTTAGACGAGTAGGTATGTTGTCCACTGCTGCTCGTAACATGCGTTCAGGGACATTGTTGAGAACATGGTTAATTCTTTCCTCCAGTTCATCAAGATCTCTAGGTTTGTGGCGATAAACTTCTTCCTTAGCCCAACCCCACAGAAAGAAGTCACAAGGTGTTAGGTCTGGGCTGCGAGCAGAACATTCATGCACACCACATCTCCCAATCCATCGTCCTGGAAATATGTCATGCAGCCATGCCCGCACATCGTTAGATAAATAAAGAGATGCTCCGATTGCTCCGTCCTGCATGAAATGAAGATTATCAATATTATTCCATTGCGAAATCATTGGCCATAGTCGATTTTTCAACATTTGCAGGTATCTT
This sequence comes from Bathynomus jamesi, assembly GCA_023014485.1. Taxonomy (NCBI): domain Eukaryota; kingdom Metazoa; phylum Arthropoda; class Malacostraca; order Isopoda; family Cirolanidae; genus Bathynomus; species Bathynomus jamesi. Next base: position 256,960 of record JAJOZX010003483.1, read on the forward strand.
TCAGCATTCATTATGTCCCAAATAATTAAAGACCTAACAATGGTTGTGGATGTCATACCACACCAAACTGTCAGCTTTGCCTGACAGAAAGCTCAATACAGGAAACTTCAATAAATACTAAATGATTTACAGTTTCTTTTCATTAAAATTGAGTAAGAAATAAGGAAGTTATACGAATTTTAAAATAGGGAGTTACTTATCATACACCTTATATATATATATATATGGACCTATGCGACGGTAGGCTCGCTATAATATGTAAAGTAAAATGAAATGAGATGGTATGGGGTCACCAATTTAACCTTTCAGCCAAACAAACAATATTTAATAAGAAGATAGGAATGACTTTGTGGTTTTCGTTTAATTATTAGAAAAATAACTGAATTATTTGTTCACAGTAATTAACAGTTACTTATACGGTGATTGTGCAATATTACAATGACTAATTATTAACAACTGATTATTAACAATAAGAAATGATTTTTATACAGGATAAGAGTTAAATTATACAATGGTGTTAAAAGCAATAACTAAGGTAATGACGACACAGTATTGGTACATTAATAAAATAGGCCTAACTGCGGTTGTAAATGCATGAATTAGATTGAACGCTAATGAAGACACTTTTGAAGTCTAATTCGATGAGGCAGAATTTGTTGACATTATAGGCGTTGAGAACGAATAGCCTATCACGACGTAACAAACCACTGTGCCCAAGTGCTGGTGACCTATGAGAGGTTTACAGACCTGAGATTTTGATAAGAAAGATAACTCTGTAGACGGAAAGGTCTACGGGCCTGCTTGAATGACGAAATACTCTTTGAAGGAAATGAAAATTCGCAGGTCGAAACGGATGAATGTTGAGTGAGGCAAAGAACCGGAAGGATGACGGCGATTGAATCTTTTAGAAGTGTGGTTGCTTCCGGGGGGGATGAAATAGGGTAGTAGGCCTCAACGGAGATGATCCAGCTTTGTATATGATTGGACGGAGTTTTGAAGGACGGCGGGCCGTTCTCCGACGATGATCGGAGAGTGAGTGGAGTTACATGACGAAGGTTGGAGATGAAGAGTGAGTGTTGAATGAAGCCTGAACAATAGGCAAATGAGGGCGACCTGAAGTTGACTGACACTTTTATAGGTTCGGTGACGCTATAAATTTTTGAGGGGCATTTTCGAGAAACAAAAGTAAAATAAGCATTCCTTTGTGGTCTGTTCTTGACCACGTGTTTGGAGTTTTACAGGCATGCGAGGGAGGCGAGGAAAAGAATTTTCCGTTATGTTCCTACATATATACAGTATATGAACTGAGAGTGAGAGTATTAGTAGAAATTTATCGCTTATTAATTTACAAAACCTATTTTTGACCTTGTGAAAACCCCGAACCCTTCAAACGTAAGGAGCCTTGAAGTAACTTGAAAGTAAGTCCATTACTTTTTAATGGTAACCTAACTTAAAATTAAATGAGTTACATTTCGCAGTACAATAACTTTTAATTTAACTCATTACGTTTATAGGCAAATAACTGTAGCTGTGAAGAGATACTTTCAAAAAGTAGCTTTTACAGCTCGGTTAATTTCCTCTACGCTGTCTCTTCCTTCATGAAAGCAATGGGTATGACAGGCTAAGAAGAGATCGGCATTTTTATCAGTCTCTCAAAATAAGGATAACTGAAGTTATTTGTTTAGCAACCAGCACCGAGTGATTTCAAATGATTAACCCAAGAAAGCTGATAAAAGTACATTTATTTTTCTGGAAATGATGCCTTTTATTGTACACAAGTTAATTATTATTATTATTGTTCTGTAACAATAAATTCTTTAATTCAACCTATAAATGTACTTTTCAGTATGTGGTTTCATGGACCCCACACTGTCCTTCTACGGTTAAAAAAATTCGACCAGGCCAAAGGTGTCCACGATTAGAGAAAATTGAAGTTTATTTTTACCACGAGCGACAGCTCATCCACAGAATTAACAACTGGCGGAATTTTTTTCTTTGACACGAGTTTTATTGATTAATTTGGCGGCTGAGTCAGGTTCAAACTGTGTTCAGGTAATTATATTTCTTTGCCCACACTCAACCTACACACAGAACGCTCAGTGTGTGCAGGCAGGCCCACCGAGAGGGTGGGGATACCGTGGAAAAATCCCATGGGCCCGGACCTCTAGGGGGCCCGGAAAGAGGGGGTATAAAATCTAAAAATATTAATAAAGCAATTGATTAAATAACAGAGAGGAAATATAATTAATGAACATACATTTTATAGAGATTATAATAGTCTAACTGAAACAGATAAAATATTATCTGCGGTCCACAAATGCCCAAGACCGACTGACAGATCTGGGAACCATTGTAATTGAAAGTCAGTTAGCCCGTACTTTAAATTTCATCAGAATCATTTACCACTTTGCTAGAGAGAAGGCAAAGATATAATATTCGAAAAATAAAATGGTCATTTTCTTCTGAGTTGTTTATTCATACTGTATGTTTTGAATAGTGACTTGGACATATAATCAGTTTGCTTGTTATGTACACAAAAAACATTCATAATCAAATACTGAGTAAACAGGGGGGCCCATATACCAATCCTTCCCTGGGGCCCGGGGCAGCTCTCGGTGGCCCTGTGTGCAGGGTATCAGTTGTGCCTCATTAAAATAACCGTTCGTTCGCAGTAGTAAATTCCATCAATGTGGCTTGTTTTGTTTTAAGTCAGTGTTTCTCAAAGCTGATTTAGATACTGACTTATCTTCACATACCTCTCCTGAATTTTATCAACCGTATTTCATCCTCTATCAATAAACCTATGCCACAGTATTACATATAACTTAACATTGTAAATTTAATCAACATTATAAATACAGAACTAAATAAAATATTGTTCATATATTTGATTCTGGTTTTAAAGCCTAAGATGTATTAATTACTTAACCAATGACCTGCTAATTATTCTTGTAGCAATATAACATCTCTGAAGTAGATTGATATGGCTCGTAAGCCTTGTCTGTCAAAATAGGTGTCATCTTTGATGAGCTTTGTATAATTACACAGGCTTGCGAATGAGAACTTTGTAAGAGTTGTTTTCTAACTAATAACTGATTTTACATAATTCAACTACGCTGATTTCGAATAAGGTGTCCATTTTTTCTATCACGTAAGGATTTTCTGCAAACTGGAAGGGAAAAAACAACAACATAAATAAATATTATTTATTTCAATTTACATTAGGTAAATATTTTGCTTTGTTATACTAATTACAAATGCAAACAACTTTAAAAAGAAAGAAGACTATTAACGTCAATTACATATTCATCTTTATTTGTCCTGAGTTTTCTTGTGAGATCTATGCCTTTTAGTCTCGAATGTACGCGTTGTTCCTTTTCTTTTATGTAATAATTCTGGAATATCCCGTTTCAACATCCAGCAGTAATCAGCCATCATGTTGATGTCCCACCTTCCCTGATATCTCTTCTTCATTTCTTTGATGTCTTGGTGAAACCGTTCTTCTTGTTCTTCGCTGAGTGCTCCGAGATTCTCAGAGAAGTAATCCAAGTGTGAATGTAAGAAATGTAATTTTAAACCCATATTACAACCCAACTCTTTGAACTTATTTAGCATGTTGTTCACAATGTTTTGGTAATTTGGGTCCTTGTTGTTCCCCAAAAATTTGCTGATAACATCCTTAAAAGCAATCCATTCTTCTTTTTCAAGATTGTTCATTGTTCTTTCAAAGTGTTCATCCAAAGTCAGTTTTCTAATCTAGGGACCAACAAAAATTCCTTCTTTCAATTTGCTTCCGAAAGAGTTGGGAATTTACCACACAGATACTTAAAACAATCTCCATCTTCGTTCAAGGCCTTAACAAATTGCTTCATCAAGCTCAATTTTATGTGAAGCGGAGGTAAAAGGACTTTCTTCGTGTCAACCAAACTTTCACGTTGAATGTTTTTAGAACCAATGCCAGGTTGACTCTGCGCGGCCATTCCTTTTTTATCCAGTGCTGAGTTCTTGCTCGGCTATCCCATTTAAACAAAAAACATGGAAACTTCGTATAACCTGGTTGTTGGCCTAACAACATACAAATCACTTTTAAGTCTCCACAAAGTAGCCAACCGTGTCCTTTGTATTTAACCTTAGCTAGAAGAAGCTCAAGATTTTTGTACGTTTCCTTCAAGTGAACCGAATGAGCCAAAGTAACGGATGCATACAAGTTACCGTTATGAAGGAGGACGCCTTTTAGACTTCTTTTGGAGGAATCAATGAAAAATCTCCACTCATTTGGGTCATAGACTGCAGCGCATAGCTTAAATATTAGTTCCGAAACATTGTTGCAATATACCAGTGAATTTTCCTGAGAAAAATATTGGATGAATTCTTTTTTTTCAATTTCTGTACCAGTAAAATGACGTCCCGGGAGAAAACAAGTTCTTTGCACGAAGTCTGGATCTCAAAATCTCTGAACACTCCTTCGGGAGAAATAAATCTCTTACCAAATCATTAAGTTCTTTGTGTAAACAATTTGGGTTCACCAGATGTTTCGGCTTGAAAACAACCAATATCATCGTTTCCATCGTCATCAGACACCGAATCAGATGAAGTTGTATCAAGAGTATTTGGTTTAGTAGGTACAGGTATACCAGGTTCATGAGCAACAGGTCTTATAGCAGACTGAAAGTTTGGATAAGAAATTTCCTTTTTATTTTTAATATTGTAGCCTTGCACGTTACATGAACAAAAATGACAGTCATTGCTGTGATTTCTAGACTCACGCCAGACCATTGGAATCCCAAAAGGTAAAGAATCCTTTTTACCTTTATTTCACAGTCTAAGTTGTTCAACACAAACACTGGAAACTTTATGTGGAGCCCATGATTTGTCGTGATCCCCAAGTTTCACTCCGAAGTACGCATAGTATGCTTTCTTGACGGAGTCTGTAATATCTCAACTTTGTTTTTTCACAGTCAATTTTCCACAAATATAACAGAAAATGTTTGGGCTATTTACACACCCTCCGGTTGCCATAGCGACAAATAAATTTCAAAAGAGAAATATAGTCACCGTGCACCTTTGAATAATAAAGAATTATAACCTCGCACGCACTAGCCAGACTGACTCATCTCGTGGCTTGTCAATCACTTATATACTAGCTGTGCGTTTCACGAATGTTCTAGAAGACGCTATGACGTCACTTCTGATCTGGAAGCATTTATATGTAGTTGTTTTTAATCAAAATTTAATTGAGTCAATTTTAATGAAACTTACATATGTAATATGAAATATGACATTTTGTGAAAAATCTGTACGTGATGGCGAAATTTATTATTTTCGGAATCAGCGTGCAAAATTACTATACAAGGGATAAAATATTTCGGACAACAAAACCATCGCAGGCCTGTGTTATTTATTCTCACTTTTACCACTTACTTGATACCTCAACTTTAGAAGTAGAAAGGTTAAACCTTCAACATTAGCCGAGATGTATACCCTACAGAACCTCATTATGTCTATGTATGTTGTCGAATGGCAACAGTCTTTCGCAGTTTGGAACCAGATGATCCACTCCCTCTCGTGTTGTGATACTATCATATATTTTCGTATTTCCGAAGACAAACAAAAGAAGATAAATGCGTTGTACTGAAAACTTTCACATCGTGCTTACACTTAAAAACGTGTTAAACTTTCACACAGGAACATTAGTAGTAGTAGCAGTAGTAGTAGTAGTAGTAAAATATAAGACTAGATTCCTCCTCCTTCGCCAGACACTGCTGACAGGAAATAGTTACGAAAGAAGAACTATAGGAAAGTAGGAAACGGTGTAACGAAAAGAATAGCTTTAGAGTTCATTCGCACCATGCGCACACTTATTTCTTGTATTCATTTACGTATTAGAGGACAGTGGAAAATAATTGCTAGCATGAAACGGTATCTGCTTAATCTAATCTACATCCCACGCGTTTTTTGAAGGATTTATTTATTATACATGAGAAGTCATTTCATCGGCGCATCATTTATTCCATGGATGCCACGGTGCATTCAGATTGAAATTAACCTAAAATGAATTATTTATATTACCATCCTTTATATTCCAGTTTAAAATGCTACTCCTGAAGCTTATTTGCGGAAGCGGAATGTATTGAATTTATTAAAATGAGGAATGTATTAATAATTAATATAAAATATAGAAGTTTGACATAAATGATAAACATAAGTACGATATGAATTTCAAATAGGCCTTGAGTAAATTCCAGAAAAGAATACACGACTCTTTGTACGTAAACATCCGAACAGATCTCAATATGATGGTAAGCTTATGGAGACGATCGTTCAGGACAAAATAGTTAATCACTAGAAATTAATAAATTAATCAGATTCTCACCGCGGCTTTCGACGTAATCATTCTTGTCTTACTAATTTGTTAGATTTCTTTAATGATATTGTAAATATACATGACGAAAGTAAAACAGTAGATATTATATATTTCGATTAGTGTGGGACCAGTTCTTTTTATTATTTATATCAATGACATCGACTTGGGAATTAAAAGTATAATTTTAAAATTTGCAGATACTAAACTAGGGGGACGAACAAAATCAGCGGCGGAATGTTTGCAGATTGAAGATATGGGCGGAAATGTGGCAAATGAACTTTAATATAGTTTTAGAAATATTTATTACTTTTTAATTTTTAAATTTGTCTGTCTTAGAGTAAGGTAACAAATGCTCAACTTTAAGTTACCAAATTATATTTTAGCAAATACAATTAGAATTGTGCAAAATTATAACAATTTATTTTAAAGGAGATTTACCATTTCATGCTCTATAAAAAAGGTTAACATTCCTTCAATCCTATTGTCTTGGATATTCAAAATTTTTAAGGTAGTCCTGTTGATCCTCTCCCCTTCTAAAAGGGAGTAGCATTTTTCCATTAAAATGAGCAAAAAGTTATACCGAATTAAACGTGTGTTTTTATATTTTCTAGAGCCCTTTCTGCAGCTTTTCTCGATTTTTTCTGATGCTCGAATTTATAGTTGTCACTGTCGTAGTAGTCTTGATTAGCTGACTCCAGTTCGGGGACCAAATTATGATTAAGAAAGCTTTTCAACAGTGGCGATTTTGTCACCGACGGAGTCTTGAACCGCCTATTCAGAAGGCGCATGATCCGCTTCCGCTGGTGCAGTAGTCTTTCTCAGGAGGCTGATAGGTTCCAGGATGGCTCGCACTAATTTCCAAGGGATGCAAAAGATTGATAGGAAAGAAATTAGTAGCGCCCGACCCAATCTTAACCTTGACGATTCTTATTTTCCCATCGTCCCCAGGTATTACCTGTGAAACCTTCCCTAATTTCCATGAAATGTGAGGTTTATCGGGGTGATTTATTAGGACTCATTTAATTTAATTCTATTTTCCCATTAGTTTCATAAATATCCCTACTCAATCCTCAAGCTCAATAAATAATCATTGAACCAAAGGGTTTTGAAGTTATCAAAAAGATTATAATGGGAAAGTGATTGATTAATTTGTTTAGCATTTGTAATGTTAAAACGTTCAGACCCCGTTTGAAGGGTGTCTTTCAAGATTAAGCTAGAATTGAAATTTGCTTTTAGGAAGGAATTTGGAGCGAATGTAGAGATTTCGCTTTCCGAGTCCAAATAGGTTAGAGAATGACTGTCAATGGCGTTCTGCACGTCTGATAACAGAGTCAACATCTCTTAGTAAGTTACTTTGGCTCTACCTAATGACTTAAAAAGGCAGTTGTCATTGTGCGTATGAAGCATTCCCGGGCAGCGCCCATCTAAGCAGCATGGGCAGAAATGTGTACATGTTTGATGCGGTTCTTCCGAAGATGTTCTTTAAAGTCATCATCAGCCTGCAAAGCCTTCTCAAGATACCGTCCTCCCATTAGAAGGGTCTTTGCGTTATCACTGTAGACGCAGTCGGGTATTCCATACAAGTTTGAGAATCTAAGAAAAGACTGCAAAAAGCTTAACGCAGACATACCTAGTACTAAGTCTAAGTGTATAGCTCTTATTTGAAGACGAGTAAATATAACTATATACTTTCTCGATGACGTCTTTGTTTTAGGATCCCAGATCTAGAGGATGGTGTAATCTATTCCAGTGTGCTGAAAAGGACGAATTAAGTGAAATTTTGATTTGGGTAAATTAGTGAGACGGGGTTATCTAAAAGCAAATGAATTAAATTTGGCACAAGTTACACAACCAGAAAGGACAGATTTTACTGCAGCTCTACCGCCAGGAATCCAATAACCATTAACTCTTAGTTGATAAAGGGTCGTCTGAATTCCCAAATGTTTACAACGTAGATGAAAATAGTGAATCCTGAGCTTAGCGAGGGTGAGAGTTAGCAAGTAAAATAGGGTTTTGTACGTCATGATAGTAGTAGTTAGTCCTAGCCAATCTCCCTTTGCTCCTTATGACTCCATTATCATCTAAAAATAAGTTCAGATTTTTACCAATTTGGGAATGTAGTTAATTTTACCCTTAAACTAGTTTTGTTTTGCTTCAAGCAAAAAGGTTTTCCTCAAAAAGTTTGGTTCTGCATCGTTCTTAACTAGCAAAGTTTTGCTATGCTGTCAGGATCTGGAAACTTACCTGTCAAGAGATTGAGAAATTTCAAAATACAAGATGTTATACAATGCAGCTTATGGACATTAGAAAAGTTTTCAATCTTAACCCTTTAACGCCGGAATTGTTTGTAGGGTTAAGTTATGAATGCGTGTATTTGAAACGTTATCATTATGTAGCTTCGTCCTTTTAGGGTTAAGAGGCTCTTTTACGCTACGTTCCTCAGTTAATAAAGGCAGGCAGGCATGAGTTGAAACTTGCCCCCCCCCCCCACCAGAGCCTCTTTGTTGAGACATTGTAATTCATAACGAGGCCAGTCAACCTCGGGCAGCGTTAACCACCGAGGACGTTTTCCAAAGAGTCAGTTTGTTTCTGAATTCTATGATCGACGAGCCTCTCGTTAGTAGATTTGACGGGTTGTTACCCGTTTTTGCAAATCTAAGTTTTATGTTTGAATTTTCAAGCATAATTTTCTTCATATTTTTAATGTCAACCGTATTTCTAACAAAGATTTTTTGCGATGTTGCTTGATGTTACCCAGCTCAACGCAACCTGGGAATCGGAGAAAATGTTAATTTGAGTAGGTCTTGCTTTATTCAGAGCTTCTAGAAAGGTAGGAAGACATTTAAATGCCAAGTAAATAGCTAAAAGTTCTAATGTTGGAAGAATTTTAGAGGGAGTTGGGCTTACTTTAGTTTTAACAAATACTAAGTTAGATGTTAATTGATTGGTTACTAAGCACAAAACCCGTAGCAAGCTTTACTCGCGTCACAATAAATATTTAATGACAAATTGTCAGCATTTTGATTAAAGGTTGATCGAAGAAACTCAATCGACTTGAGCTGAACCAAGACTATGGCTAGTTTGTTTCATTGTGACAGAATAGGTTGGTTTACCTATTGGTCCCATTCGATTTTTTCAGCCCAAATTTGACGCATAAGGAGCTTACCTCTTATTGTTAAGGGATTAAATAAAAACAAGGGGGTGAAAAACCTTAGAAACCTGTGATAATATTTGGCGCTTAGTTGTAAAGGTACCCAAGCACCTTCTCGTCACTGCTCTTGTGCTCCACGTAGGTCTGATCCAAAATGACCAGTTCTTTCAGTTCGGGACAGTTAGTGTTCCGTGATCTCAATGAGAAACCACCTTCTGCCAACCGTTCTCGTGACTTGTGGTAAACCTCCTTTAACACCAAGGCTTTGGTAGGAAAAAATTAGGTTATCCACGAAAAGTGGTTTTTCATTAATTAATTAATTATTATTAATTAATAATAAAATAAATACAGTAGTCTTTTTACAATTTACAATTTTTACAATGACATAAGGCCCTTAAGCTTTAGGCTTTACTGGGCTCTTATTAAAAATAAACAGCTAGCTGTTATAAATTAATAATAATAAATAAATAAGTAAATAAGTATTATTAATAGTTAAAACCTGTATTTCAATATTAAACAATATTAATGGACAATATTAAACATTATTAGTGGACATTAATCCAAGATTTTTGTTAGTATCCCATTATTAATCGGGATTTCAACTTGGTTTTAAACAAATTTACATTCGCAATATTTTTTATATCGGCATGCAAGTCATTCCATAGTTTCAATCCAATGAAAATGGATAGTTTTTGAGATGAAGACAATCTAAATTGAGGTATAACAAGCTTTGATCTATTTCTGGTCTGATACGAGTGGATTTCTTGATGAGTTACAAAATATCTATTTACCCATTGCAAATTAATGATTTTGCTCTTACACTCGTAAATAAAAATAAAATGTGCCAGTTTGGTTATATCATTGAGCTTTAGTAGGTTTAGCTCTTTAAATAATGCACTAGAGTGATCAAGGAAATCAGCATCAGCACCTTATTGCTCGTTTTTGAATGACAAAGATACCATTTAATGCGTTGTTAGCGGAGTTTCCCTAAACAAGGGTGCAGTATGTTATATAAGGAAGAACAAGAGTATGATAAAGAGTCAATAAAACTTGTTTAGGGACTACATTTCTAAGTTTAAACATTATAGCAACGCTCCTTGAAATCTTTTTCGCGATATAATTTACATGATCTCTCCATTGCAAATTCTTATCTAGCATTACACCAAGAAATTTTGTTACAGTACACTCTTTTATGGTGATTTCATTAACATTAAGTTCATCAAGATATACATTTCTTTTATTAGTAAAAATCATGAAATTCGTTTTACTGGTATTTAGGAAGAGTTTATTGGTGGTCAACCATTTCATTACACTGATGAATTCTGAATGAAATATATTCTTAGCTGTATTAACATCTTTGCAAGAAAAAGAGAGAGTTGTATCATCTGCAAACATTCTGAAGTTCAGTATATCAGATGAACGTGGAAGGTCATTTATATACAGGGTGTACATAAAGTCAGCATCTATTTTTGTGAAGCACTTGGAAATTATATGGAATTCAATCATAAAATGATAAAGTGGTAACATTTATTAAATAATTAAGAGTAGGATTCGACGTAACGCCCATCAGTATCCCTGCACAGCTCAAATCGTTCCGCAGCATTTCTAAACACATTCTGGAGCATTTGCGGGGTTATGTTATATGCAGCAGTTCGTATACGTGTACGTAAGTTTTCAAGACTCGTAATCTTCGTCTGATAGACGTGCGATTTGATAAAGCCCCACGCAAAGAAATCTAAAGGGGTTAAATCTGGTGATCTCGCTGGCCAAGGTCTGTTGCTTCCGCGTCCGATCCAGCGATTTGGAAAACGTCCATTTAGATAATCCTGAACAATTTTGGCATAGTGACAAGGAGCACCATCATGTTGATAGACGACGGGGATAGGATTGTTAGTACCGTCGTCTATCAACATGATGGTGCTCCTTGTCACTATGCCAAAATTGTTCAGGATTATCTAAATGGACGTTTTCCAAATCGTTGGATCGGACGGCGAAGCAACAGACCTTGGCCAGCGAGATCACCAGATTTAACCCCTTTAGATTTCTTTGCATGGGGCTTTATCAAATCGCACGTCTATCAGACGAAGATTACGAGTCTTGAAAACTTACGTATACGTATACGAACTGCTGCATATAACATTACCCCGCAAATGCTCCAGAATGTGTTTAGAAATGCTGCGGAACGATTTGAGCTGTACAGGGATACTGATGGGCGTCACGTCGAATCCTACTCTTAATTATTTAATAAATGTTACCACTATCATTTTATGATTGAATTCCATATAATTTCCAAGTGCTTCACAAAAATAGATCCTGACTTTATGTACACCCTGTATAATAAAAATAACAGTGGACCCAGCACTGAGCCCTGTGGCACACCATGTTTGGCAAGCGCTTTAGTGGAGCAAACCTTATTTACTGATACAAAATTATATCTATCGGACAAATAACTTTTAAACCAATCACTGGTTGCCCCTCTAAAGCCGTAACAATACAATTTATTGAGTAGAATATTATGGTATATTACATCAAACGCCTTACTCAAATCCATAAATATTGATATCATTATTTCTTTGTTCTCCTTAGCTATATTTACATTTTCCATAAGATTTAAAATAGCCATTTCCGTTGTTCTATTATTACGGAAGCCATATTGATTTGGAGATAAATTGTAGGATTCTAAATATCGCTGCATTCTACTTTTTACAATTTTTTCGAAAACTTTGCTGAACACAGATAATGAACACACCGGCCTGTAATTTGTGCTTGTGTAGGATCACCCCCTTTAAAAAGGGGTGTTATACAACCAGTTTTTAGCATTGATGGGAATATTCCTTTGGAAATACTTTGATTGATAATTTTAGCCAAAGTTACAGATATCTTATCTTTAACAAGTTTCAATATAGGTACAGGAATGTTATGAATGTTATTTTTTGTATTTTTTAGTTTACCAATAATATTCTGGACCTCAGTAGAGGTAGCAGGAACAAAAGAAAATGAATTTAGTGGGCTGGGTGGCATATATTCTAGAGGTGAGTGATCATTATTTATTAATTGTGAGCGAAGCTTATCCGCTATTGAAGTAAAATGTGCATTTAAAGAGTCTGCAATAGCAGTATCATCAGTGATTTCTTTATTATCAACATTTAATTTCTCTATTGAATTTTTCCTAATTTGTTTTCCGAGAAGATTGTTTATGGTTGTCCAAGTGTTTTTCATGTCTCCTTTATGTTTGGAAAATTGATTGTTATAATAGTTATATTTTGCAATTTTGATTATTTTAGTTAATTTGTTTCTGTATTGAGTATATTGTATTTTAGGAATTTTGCTCTGCAATTGCAATTTGAATAATTTATCTCTGTTCTTTATTGAAGTGATAATTCCTGGAGTGATCCATGGATTTGCGACCCTTTTGGGCGAAACTGTTTTTCTCCTTAAAGGAAAGCAAATATTAAAAATATGGAATAAGGTGTCATAGAAGAACTGAAACATATGATCTGGGTCATTTAAAGGTTCGTCACAGTCAAGTCGAGTATTTTCTACAGCCCCAATAAATTTTCTTTTGTTAACCTCTGAGAATATTCTGTAGTCAATAGTTGTTTTGTCCGCAACCTGAACAATGTTATTGAACATAGCGTAAGTAGGAAAATGATCACTGATGCTAGTGGTTATAATTCCAGAGTTTACGACTGTGGTAGTAATGTCCAATGGGTATTTATCTGCGTGATATTGATAAGCTAATATGAAAGGTGAGCTGGTTAATCCAAAGACTATAGTAGTATATCTATACTGAATCCGCTTATCACCCTTTCTCCAGAAAAAGCAAAACTTGTTACGATCCGATCCCAATTTTAGTTTAACTTGAAGAAAGGCCTGTTTAATCTCTGCCAAAATTGCAAATGAATTAGATCTAAACTACTGGCAAAGTTAATGAGCGAAAAAATTAAATTAATGTCAGGATAGGCTGCTTGATTAAGCGAAAGCGAACCTTTAACAGATAAAGAACAATTAAAAACTGGTCTTATCTTAGTGGTGACTTGTTCCTTGTTCTGTCTCAAAATAGGACGACGAGGCACCCACACGTAATTGTGGTATTCTTCTGGAGGTACCAATATCTCCTCTATGATGCCATCTCGCAATTGTTATTCAAATACAATTCTTTTAGTAAATCTTGATCTTTCAAAGTAGTATGAACTTTATTAAGAGTGGCAAGAGCAACCTTGTGCTTTGAGGGAACTTTCAGTAGCTCCTCTTACCACGGAAGGTTAATATACTGTAATAGTTACAGTCCCTAAATGCTATGGAGTCTTTAAACTCCTTTATTTTCAAAGATTCAAGCGAGTTCAAGCTCTCGTCATCCGAGACAATTCCCAAGCTTTCTAATTTAAAAAGTTGTTCGAGCCCCAAATCTGATTCGGAGGTCACATGCGTTAAGAGATTGTTAAACGAGGGTCTGGGATCTATCACAGAATTGACAAGTGCTGATGTTAAACGGTCGCTTTTAAGATTTGAAGACGACGTTTGAGTTAGTTTGTTCGTCAACCGCCTCTGTTCAGGACGATTCTTCCGCCCCCTCTCCTTCACAGGTTTTCTTACTTGCTCGAGCAACTTTGAAATCATGAACGTTTCTGACGGGAATAAACCCGAAAGGAGTGTCCGTAACATTTCCACCCAATCAACAGCCGGTCTGAAAAGGTTCTAAATAACATCCATTCCTAAAAGACAGTTAACATTACTAATTAAATTTCTACGAGTTAAACCTTTGTCAAAGTATTCGTCAGCTAATTTTAAATTTTTATTCCTTAAAGTTTTAATAGCCTTATTCAATCCCTTTACTTTATAACTTAAGTCTGAGTCATCAACAAGCAATTCAACCCGATGTTCCTTACTCTCGACCTTAATGGTAGTTTGTATCCGTTCGAAAGTTTTGGACTGTTGCCCCAAAAAGGTTTGAATCCGATAGGTTACCTTAGGCAGCTCCATCGCTCCAACCAGTGCCCTTTTAACTTTCTAATTAATGCAAGATTTCTGATAGCCCGTATCCATTATGCAACGCGTAACCACGGATTTGCCCTGCCTCAGCAGGGGCAATGTTAAAGAAGGCAGAAGAATGTGATCTGCTGAAGAGGCGTGGTTGGCCACAATGCAATGATTTTGTCTTGCAGTTTTCGAAGGATGGCTAGAAATTTCTTTGCGTTCGCAAAAGGCCAATATATGCGACCTTTTCTTGCATAAATTGCAAACAATGTTAAGTTTTCCAATTCTTCCATAGCAGCTGTCTTCTAAATGATTCTTGCTAGCGCACAGAGAACAACTTTAGTTCTTGTGCTCTTCTTCGATCTTGACTTATTTTCTTTACTAACCGAGGTTACGGTTGATTTAGATGGCTCTAATTGTGTTTGAAAGTTTTGAAGGGCAGAATTTTGCGTTTTATTAGTTTTGAGTTTTCCTTTATCAGGATTAGTAGTTTTAGGTTTAATTTTAATTCTGTTTGGTTGGCTTAGTGAAGCGGTTTTAAGGTTTAATTTTTCAAGGGTCTTGAATATTTCATTAAAGTTATTTATGATGAAATTAACGGAAGGGCAATCTGAATTAGCTCGCCTAATTAATTCCATCTTAAAGGTTTGGGAAAATTTTAATAAAATAATGTGGCTAATAAGTAACTTGCCGGGTGTTTTAGGCACAAAAAATCAAAGTTGAAATTCTTCAATTCGAGCAAATGAGCTCTTGTACTAGGGGCACTAAATATATTTCGCCCCCACCCTTTTTTCTTAGCTAAATAAGCCATGGGGCTGAAATGTCTTTTGGGCCGTAAGTTTGAACTTTCTGCGCTTCACATAACCGAATTTTTCCAGTTTGAACCTCCCCTCCTTGTATAAAACCGCTTTTAAACACCCTTGTATAAAACCGATGTTAACGCAGTTTCGAAAATGGCGTCTGATAGTGATGTGCGTCGTAAACAAAGCTGTTATAGAGTTCTTAACCGCAGAGAAGGAAAAAGGTGGAAATATTCACAAACGTCTACAGAGATGCTGCTGTTGATCGAAGCACAGTTAGACGCTGGTCTAAACGTGCGAGATCATCGGGGAGAGGGAGGGCCAGCCTCGATGATGAGCCACGCAGCGGTCGTCCGGCATCAGCTGTGACATCTCTCACTGTGCAACGTGCTAACAGCATTATTCGATCAAATCGGCGCATCACATACAAGGAGCTATCACTGGAGCTAGGAATTAGTGAAGGAAGTGTGAATATGATAATTCAGCAACTGGAATACTCAAAAGTGTGTTCACGGTTTGTTCCTCGCCAACTGACTGAAGATCACAAAGGCCAAAGAAAATAAATTGCTTCCGAGTCGTTGGTTCGATACGAGACAGAAGGGGATGACTTTTTTTCACGAATTGTGACTGGGGATGAGACTTGGGTACACCACTTTGAACCTGAAACAAAACGCCAATCCATGGAGTGGCATCACGCAGATTCCCCACGCAAGAAAAAATTCAAAATGGCTCCTCTGCAGGAAAGGTTATGGCCACCATCTTCTGGGACATGAAAGGGGTGATTCTGGTGGATATTAGAAAGGACAATCAACTCAGAGGCATATATTGCTACCCTACAGAGACTACAGAGACGTATAAAGCGAGTTTGACCGGAAAGAAAACTAGAAGACGTCCTTCTTTTGCACGATAACGCAAGACCACACAACAGTTTGCAAACAAGAGGGGCCATCACAAAAATGCGCTTGACTGTTACCCCACCCTCCATGCAGCCCGAATCTGGCACCTTCAGACTTCCATTTGTTTGGGCCAATGAAGGACGCTATTCGTGGAAGAAAGTTTCAGAGTGACAATGAGGTTGTTGAGGAGGTTAAGAGGTGGCTCCAGCGGAATCCAGCGGACTTTTACCAGCAAAGAATAAAGGCCCTTGTTTCGAGGTGGAGGAAAGCCGTAGAAAAAGATGGAGACTATGTGGAAAAATAAAAACTTAAAAAAGTTATGTAACTACTTGTGTACAAAATTTCTGGAACTTACAAGGAAACTTGGAAAGAAAAAAAAAGATGGCGGAAAATATATTGAGTGGCCCTCGTATTTTGTAAATAAGATCTAAGGCTTTCAAACTCAAGGTCGAGGAAAGGCCCAGGCCCAATTACTTTAATTATTTGCTGAACAGTAAAGTTTATATCTAAATATTCCTTTTTAAGGAGATTCAGAGCTACTGAGTAATTTTAATTTGTATTGGACAAATGCCTGATTATATATCAAAAAGATACATCCCTTTAAGAAGCTTTTTAAATGAATTAATTTAGCAGCTTCTGTTAATTGTGGTTGACAACCAATTAGATTTTCAAATTGAGAAAAGAAAGACGCAAATTCAAGTCTATCTTCGCTCGAGCCACTAAAATTCATGCATGTTAATTTAGGAGGAACCGCTTCTTGCTTTTGACGAGTTCGTTAACTCATAAGAGTCCTTTCCTGAAAGGGAGCCAACGTTTTGAGAAGGAAGTTATATTTGGGATTGATTCGGCCTGATTTTTATTAGAAACAAGCGTTTCTTCACTCAACTCAAGGTTTTTTAACTGTGTAACATGATCTTTAATTTTAAAATGATACTCCACACGAGAAGTTAGTTCCGAATCATAAAATTCGGGAGCATAGCTAGAAATTTAATTAGAGTTATACATTTGAAGTATTTGCCCATTTAAAGCAGTAATGTTTTCTAGTGAAGTTTCAAATAAATTCAGTCCTACTCTGGAAAGTAGGACTAAATTTCGTCAAGGCTATCGAACTACTTTTTTAGGGTGTAGGTTATTTGACGTTTGAAACCACCACGTTTAATTATTAACTACTTTGTGGCTAACTTATCAGTTTTAACCAAATTATCAAGTTCCTCTTTAGAGAGATTTGAAGTTGATTAGTTAATACGAGGACCTTTTCCAGTTTGTGTACCGTTTTTCATATAATTTATTTTTGAGAATATTTTTGTTAAAACTAACGAAAATATCACGACTTAACCTAACCAATTATCAAGAGCGTACAGTTAATCTATTAGTAAATAGTAAATACTATTCCAGAAACAAACAATGTTATAATTAATAATATATCAACTGTACGCCCTTGATAATTGGTTAGGTTAAGTCGTGATATTTTCGTTAGTTTTAACAAAAATATTCTCAAAAATAAATTATATGAAAAACGGTACACAAACTGGAAAAGGTCCAATACGAGTGCTCACTTGGGCACAGGATGTTTACTATGCTGTATGTAATGTACTGTAGAAAACGGTACGTAAACTGGAAAACGTCCAAAGAAAAACCTATCTTATTCAGAGGAAGTTTAGTTAACACGTTTAAGTTGGTATAAACAGATTGAAATTTTAAAGAAATAAACTTTTAATCCTAAGTTACTGTTAATAATCACAATCATAGAATCGAGAATAAACTTCACATTGTCAATTTTGGTATTCCCACCAATCTTTCACTGTTAGGTGGGGCAATGTACTATCCGAGTGTTTTGGCTCCTCTTGCGGGGTGAGACAAGGCTCCTTGCTCTCTCCTATGCTGTTTAATGTGTATATTGACGGATTAATTGCTTCACTTAATGAGGCAACAGTAGGATGTTGTATAGATAACACAAGGATAAATAACTTAGTTTATGGCGATGATATGGTGTTAATAAGTCCCTCTGTTAAAGGTCTGGATCGGCTACTAAATGTCTGCGAAGTGTATTCGCAGAAACATGATATTCTTTTTAATGTTACAAAACTAAGGTTATGCAATTTCATCCTAAAAGCTGTAATCAGCCAGCTGATATAAGGTTTAAAATGAATGGTGAAGTAATTGAGGAAGTACAAGAGTTTAAGTATTTGGGTCAAACTATTACCAGCTCCTTGAGTGATGACTCGGATATAAGAAAACAATCTCGAAGCCTGTGTGCTAAAGCGAATATGACCATAAGGAACTTTCGTTTCTGTACAAGTGAAGCTAAAGACACACTCTTTCGTACTTTCTGCAGTAATATATACGGTCAGTAACTGTGGGTGAATTATAAAAAAGGTTCTGGCAGAACCCTAAATTTGCTGTACAACAGGTCTTTTAGACTCTTACATAAATTACCCCTGAGATGCTCAGCTTCGCAAATGTTTGCCACCCGCAATGTCCCGAGCTTCCCGGAGGTAACAAGACGTGCTCAACACAGTCTAATGCAAAGAATTAAAAATCAACCAACCCGATCATCCAAGCTATCCATGAGTCCTGCCATTTATCCTCGAAGCTATGGACTTCTTGGTACGAAAACGTCTGTCTGTAGCTCCACTTAACTTCGACAGCGCAGTATTATTTCTAATCAATTGTATATATTTCTATCCTTAGTGTATGAACTGTTATTGTATTAATAATATTTGTCATATGGACTATAGTCTGCCAATAAACCTTTTCATTTTCATTTTCATAATCTAATCTCCTCTGACGCTAAACGAACACTCGGACTATTATTTTGATCGCTTCCCTTTTGATTCAACCCAGCTGGTTGGTTTTGAATGCTGACAATTTAGTGGGTTGGTCTTTTACAATAAATAGGAAATTAATTCTAATAATAGATAAATGTAAAACGTTGCATATCAGTAGAAACAATGTCAAAGAAAAGTATTTTATGCGAGACAAGACACTAACGAGTGTCACGGAAGAGAAAAATTTAGGTATTATTGTTGCCAAACTTTTAAACCGAGTAAGCAATGTATCGAAGCGGTCAGAAAAGCAAATAGAATCTTAGGATTTATTCGTAGATCGTTTGAATTTAATTCGGAGAAAACAATACTTATATTATATAATTCCTTAGTACGACCCCCCCCTCCCCCCTGGAATATTTACGACAGGACATAGACAGAATGGAGAGAGTGCAGCGACGGGCTACTAAGATGATTCTTAGACTTAGCAACAAAACATTCGCCGCCCGTTTAGAAACGTTAACCTTATTGTCGCTTGTAAAAAGGCGTATTGAAGGAGATTTAATCCAGGTGTTTAAAATGATTAAAGGTTTTGATAATGTCAACGCCAAAAAATATTTCACCTTCAGAAATGCAGATAGAACTCGCGGTGATGGTTCCAAATTAGAGGGTAAACATTTTAATTCTAATGAAGCTAAACATTTTTTCTTCAATCGTGTAGTTAATTTGTGGAATGGATTGCCAACCAGCATAGTTAAAAGTAATTCGATCAAATCCTTTAAAATGAGACTAGACGTTTATCTTGCCTTAAACCCCAAGTTAGAAGCATTTGTTAGCGGGTAGAAGTATTATAGAATTTTCACTCGAATTCCCCCTTCTTTACTTTAAAATTTTCAGTCTATCTTTAAATATCTTTCCTTCCTTTCAACCTCTTTGCTTTGCTCTGCTTTAAAACTTCCACTTGTCTTTAAATTTCCTTCTATCTTTTAATTATCCTTCCTTCTTAAACAGACAGCCTCGTAGGGACTAGCGGTCTCTTGCTGTTTGGCGTCCTTTGTATTCCTTTGTATGATCTTACTGGAACACATGACCTTTTTTATTTAACCAATGGGGTTGTGAGAATACGTCAAGTGACGCCACACCATGAGTTCATCCAATCATGTATTCGTAAATATTCTTAGTGTTCAAATAATACATGAAATAAATATAAAAATCATTTAATGTTGTCAAATAGGTCACATAAGTTAATTAAACAATATAAAACAGTTAGGAATTTGGAAAACTCATAAAATTGTGTATTTAAATTTGTTTGTAAGTTCCAGGATCATTGTACAGAAAGCCCTAAAAATATTCTGGCGGGAGACGCAATCACAGATGGGAAACGAAACAAGCGAGCGCACAAGAAGACCGGAGGATAGTCAGTAACAGCCAAGCAGAGTGAGAAGAGAAGAGCTAAATAATCAAACAGTTTCCCGGGTAATTCACGGGAATTTCCTAGAGTTAACGATAAAGTTCGATCTAAGCAAGTTAAGATATAGCTCATATATATTCTTTACCGCTTAATACCAATGACTTAAGTCAGTGATTTCCAAACTGTGGGGCGCGCCCCCCTGGGGGGGCGCGTACTGTTGGCTAGGGAGGCGCAGCCTCACGAGATACTTAAGTCAACGCCGCGTGAGTGTTGGAACGCAGTCAAATGCTAAAACCAGCAGCGTTTGAGTTTTTGTGTCAGTCAGCTGAGGCTCACTTTGGACTGACAACTTCTGAAAAAGAACAACTCATAGATTTATCAAGTGATGGTTTGCCAAGACAAGCATTTAATCCAGGAAATCTGGCTATGTTTTGGTTGAATATAAAAAAAGAATACCCAGACTTGTCAGACAAGGCTATGAACACTCTTCTCCCTTTTGTTACATCCTACTTGGGTGAAACGGGATTTTCTGCTGTTGCTTTCATGAAAACAAAATATTGATCTTGGTTAATTATTGAAAAGAACTAAGAATCGCTATTTATCAATGACTCCGCGATTCTGGAAACTTTGTGCGAAGAAACAAGCTCACACATCACATTGATGAAAGTGTTTTGTTTAACAATATTATGTTCATTTGCTTTACACATATGCTTTTTTAGGTTTCCTCCAAAAATCTGATTAATAATACAAATACGAATAATTGTACATGC
The DNA here is from genome assembly GCA_023014485.1 of Bathynomus jamesi. Classification (NCBI taxonomy): domain Eukaryota; kingdom Metazoa; phylum Arthropoda; class Malacostraca; order Isopoda; family Cirolanidae; genus Bathynomus; species Bathynomus jamesi. Next base: position 278,094 of record JAJOZX010003483.1, read on the forward strand.
CATTTTAGTTAGTTGAATCATTGATAATTAATTAATGGGGGGGGGCGCAGCCATCATTTGGGGAGTTAGGGGGTGTGGTAACATAAAGTTTGGAAAACAGTGACTGAAGCATATAATATTATTTTTCTAACAACGTGTTTCATAGCCGTTGTGACTTACCTGTGATTCGAGTAAAGCCCATAAGTGGAGAAGTTTTCCAAACAAACGATATTTTGGAGATATTTTTCAAACAAACAAATGTGTTGGAACTAACGACGGAGTCATCAAGGAGCTAAACCTAAAGTATAGTTGTATCGTTCCCAATTGGTGTGGTAAATTCTGGTTATCTTAATAATATAAATAAATTTGGTGTTTAGAGAAAGGTAGGCCGAAGACCGAAAGAGGGCCGTAGTTAACATCCTGTAAACTCAAAGTCTACTCTCGTATGAGATGGGCTTACCGAAGGTGTGTCGTAACGCCGAAACGATACAACTCACCCACGTATGCTGATAGGCCTAACCCAGCTCAGCTAAAAATCAGCCGGCTATCGCTACCAATTTGTAATCATATAACCCGAGTAAGATCCTCATTATTATTTCGCAGGTCTAAACGATTGATAGTCAAAATTAATGAATGGATAGAAAGAACCCTTCAAATTAAAGGTTATTCGTGGAGACCATTTAAAAAATGATCTGGAGACGTTATGTCGTTATACTACATTTAAAATTACGCCAAAAAAGTTGGAAAAGAAAAGAATTTCAGTGTCGCTTCAATGAGGCTTCGAACTGGGTATATTATAAAAGAAATTACTTCGAATGTTTATCGACTCTCTTTACTCTCCCTTCCTTTACTGGCAAAAACGTTTAAGGTTTATAGGCAGAAGAGGCAACCTATTCTCGAAACTATCGCTCATATGAGCAATTATAAACATTCCACACACACACACACACACACACACACACACACATTCTACACACACATACATACACACGTTTTATTTACACAACAGTGTACGTTATACGTGCTTAAACGAGAAGTTACCAGGGTCTGAATACACTACGGGTGAGGCACCGTGAAGGGGATGCTCAAAGTTTTATGATTACTTATGACTATTCGTCATCAAAAACTAAATTTGCAAAAAATTTATTCCTTGAAACGGGCTTAGACACACTTTGCATTTAAAATTAATAACTGGAGAAAAACTTCATTCTTATTAAAAGTTAAATTTTTATTTTGAGTAATTTTTCTTTCAAATGAGAATGAAAATATTTTTTTTATTTATATTTTACTGAACATTAAACTCTCAAAGAAAAAAATTTCATTTCTGTTGAAGTGATGCAATCAAATCTTTCTCAGAACTTCTTTTATTCATGCTTTCATAGAAGCGAAATTGATCTCTCTCTCTCTCTCTCTCTCTCTCTCTCTCTCTCTCTCTCTCTCTCTCTCTCTTTATATACATATATATGTACGATTCGGAAATAATATTACAAAATTATTATTATTATTATTATTATCATCACCAAAATTATAATGAATTTTTTCAATTAAATAAGACTAAAAGGTTACTTTTTAATGAAAATGTCGCTTGTTCAACCCGATAAATTCTGATAAACTCAATTTATTTATTTATTTATTTATTGTTAAAAAAATCAGTTTGAATGCAGACATTTTCTTTTGAATACGAACTACACCATCCATCGATGGAAGCACGTTCTTCCTCTTTCTTTTCCTTATTATTCTTCTGGTCGAACGAATTTTTCTTTTCTTCGGCTGAGTCTCCTTATCTGACGCGGACCTTAAAATGAAGAATTGCTCGCGCGAAGATGGCAACGCGAGTTTAGATGCTCTTGACGCAACCGAATAATAGGCGTGTTGGTGGAAAGTGGCTGGCTTGTTTTTATCATCAAATTTTTTTCAAAAAAGACTCGTTTATGCTACTAGCTACTAGCAATAGCTGATGAATTTATGTTAACACAAGAAATAACAGAAAACACAAGAAAAAACAACTGCCTAGATTTGGTATTCACAAACAACAGCAACCTAATTGATAATGTAGAAATATTCCCAATTATAATATCGGATCACAACATTACTGAAATAACAACCAATATAAAAGCAACAGGAAAGGAAAGAACGCGAACAACAGAAAGAAGCAAATTCAAAATTCTTAATTTTCACTCCAAAGCTATAAACTGGGAAGGTGTGTTGCATTCAGCATGGAAGTAATAGATTGGAAATCCATCTTCGATGCCAAGACAACGGAAAAGATGCTAACGACATTAGAGGAGAAGACGCTGGAAATATGGAAAGACATGTCCCAAAAATACAACAAAGGGGAAAGAGAAGCAGGTTCAAGAGACAAAAGAAGGCATTGTTCCGAAAGAGAAAAAGAGTGGCTGCATAATTAAGTAACTGTAAAGATAACAACATCAGAAAAATATTAAATGATAAACTGCAGAGTATCGACTGCGTCATACAGAACTAATTGAGAAGCATACAGAAAAAGAAGGCAACGCTATAGAGGCGATAAATGTTAATGCAAAGTACTTCTATAATTTTGCAAAAAGGAAGTCGAAAAACCATGCGACTATTAGACCTTTGAAAAACGAGAACAGTGCTTTATCTGATGATCTAACAGAAGTATCCGAAATATTAAGAGCTCAGTACGACTCATCTTTCAGTATCCCAAAAACTAACAAACTGATATGCCATAGAAACGCGTTCTTTGAAGAAGAACTACAAGGGGAAAGTATATCGGACTTCGACTTTACGACAGATGATATTGCACAAGCTATAGGGAAACTAAAAGCACACTCAGCGGTAGGACCGGACAAATGGAATGCCACACTGATCAAAAACTGCAAGAATGCAATCGCTGAGCCCCTATATTGGATATGGAGACGATCACTAGACACGGGAGAAATACCGGGCATCCTGAAGAGCGCGAACATAGTCCCGATATATAAAGGAGGAGATCGATCCGAGGCCAAAAATTATAGGCCAGTGTCACTTACATCTCATCTCACTAAAATATTTGAAAGAATAGTTAGGCAGAAAATCTGACTTTTTGGAAACTCGGAAGAAATTAAATGATAACCAACATGGTTTTCGGTCAGACAGATCATGCCTATCACAACTAATAGAACACTACAACATTATTGATGCAATAGAAAGTAATGAAAACCATGATGTAATATACACAGACTTTGCCAAAGCGTTCGACAAGTGTGACCATGGAATCATAATACATAAACTGAAATATATGGGAATAACAGGAAAAGTAGGAAAATGGATATATAATTTCCTTAGTGAGCGGCGGCAAGTCGTTACAGTACAAGGCGTATCTTCATCAGAATCAGAGGTCCTCAGCTCAGTACCACAAGGACCAGTATCAGCTCTACTGCTCTTCATAAGCATGCTAACTGACATAGATGAGGACGTTACCAGTAACAGCACAGTAACATCCTTTGCCGATGATACAAAGATGAGTAGAAAAATAAGAAACCCAGAAGATATAGGATTTCTACAAACCGACATGAACAGAATCTACAAGTGGACGGAAGACAACAATATGAGTTTAACACTGAGAAATTTCAGCTGTTTCTGTACGAAAAAAGCGATGACCTAAAATCCATGGAATATTATACTCAAAATGGACAGGAAATTCAGAGAAATTGTAAAGCAAAATATTTAGGGGTTGTAATGACTGATGATACGAAATTTGAAACACAAAATAAGATAGCAGTAAACAGAGCAAAGCGAATAACGGCAGATACTGAGAACCTTTAGACGAAGGGGTAAGAATGTACTGATTCCTCTATTGAAAACACTGATCATACCCAAATTGGAATACTGCTCGGTCCTAACATGCCCATATAAAAAAAGAAGACATTAGACAACAAGAAGGGATTCAGAGAAGCTTCACTGCGAAGATCAATGGGTGCAAAGAACTAAATTACTGGGAAAGGTTACGCAAATTAAACCTATATTCACTGGAAAGAAGAAGAGAGACACACACCATTATTTACACTTGGAAAATAATGGAGAAACTAGTCCATAATCTTACTCTGAACTCTGTGACTCCCCAAACAACAGTGCAAAGTAGAAAAGGAAGTCTATGTCGTGTTCCCAAATTAAAGGCTAAACAGGGAACATCCTTAACCCTGAAAGAAAATAGTTTTGTTGTGAGAGGACCAAAACTGTTTAATCAGCTGCCCAAAGACTACCTAAGGAACACGAGTGGTGTTGCAGTGGACATCTTCAAAAGAAGATTAGACGCCTGGCTCAGAACAATCCACGATGAGCGGGGTGTCCATGGCTATGTGAGGTGGAGAGTACAAGAAACTAACTCACTACTTCACCAGGTCAACTCGAAAGGAGGGGCTACATGCTTGACCTTCGTGAAATGAGGAATCATCGCACGGAACATTTGAAAGGTTGAAAGGATTTGAAAGGCTTAGCTTGATTCGTTTTGGATGTTAGATGATTTTTAATAATTATAATGTATGGAAATGTATAAATTTCGAGAGGGTAAAGGTCGTTACCGAGAGGACTTATACGTTCACCATCTAAGGATCGCTATATCATCTGGACGCGGAAGACGGTCAGCCATCCAATTGCTGAACAGACCCATTGTAACTTAACTTCATTGATTTGAAGGGAAGCGGCTTTGCGTTTGCGACGTGGCCACGAAGTAGCCCTAAACCTTAAATGGTTTAACTCACTAAGCCTTCTTATACGGCCATTTCTATTGAGATATGAATGATAATTAATTGTATAGTGACAATAACCAAACATTATAAAAAATAATTAATTAAAAGTAAATATGATTATAGGACCTAATATTTCTTAATGCAGTTAATACTTAAATTAATTGTTGATATTTACAATACATAAAAAGCCTAGATAAAATAATACTCTTTCTGAAGTTTGAAAGAAAAGAATTTAAAACGAACCAAAGTTTCGGGATATTTCATGTCATTTCCGTATAGAAATGAAGACTATTTGCTTTTCGCCGAAACATTTTTACTTTTTTATTTCTTTTAAACTTTTTGAACGAGGATGAATGAGTGTGTAATTTATCGTTGTATCGCGAATGTAAGTTATGTTAAACGTGTGGGTAAAACTTACGAAACTATCGTAGTTAACTGCATTTTATGTCTGGCCGTTTCAAACATTATGTATACTATGCAATCATGTTTCCTTCTTCATAAAACTTGGTATTCGTCCGCATTTCTTCACCGAAAAAGTATCTCAGACTGAAAAATGAAAATAAGAAGTCCTTCCAGTCAATTCGTGTCAGTGGCAGCGGTGCGTCCGACACGAGATTTGATGTTGTTCTGAAGGCGCGCCATATGGAGTTTCCCTTACAGAATGGGCCCAGAATGGAGGTAGAAGGCAAAAGCGTTTTGGTCGTTCTCAGTCTGACGGGGCGTTGTTTCTCATTAACTTCGATTCCGAACAATATATCCCTCCTTTATTTGTCCTTTTATTTATTTGTCTCTGTATGTTCTCGTAGAAGGAATAATCCGTTATCAGATACAAGGAGTAATAGGTCATCTTCATACTTAAACTATTTACTTTGAGACAGTTATTAAATTGATTTAATTAGCATACGAATGAAAGAGGTTCCTCGTGTGTAAATAATTGTATGCGGAATTTTGTTCGGCGGCGGAGGTCAGACAGGTGTTTATAAAGTCCCTATCTATTTCAGTGAAAACGTAGCAAAAAGGGTAAAATTCAATAACAATATAATAGAAGGCATACATTTAATGAATACTTAAGCATATGATTCTACATGAGCATCATCAGTATCTCTACAGAGTTCGAATCTGTCAGCAACATTGCGGAACACATTTTGGAGCATGACAGGGATTATTTTTGTAACTGCTGTTACGATACGAGCACGTAAATCTTGCAGATCTGTAACCTCGTTTGATAGACGTTTGATTTGATAAAGCCCCATGCAAAGAAATCCAAGGGCGTTAGGTCAGGAGATCGAGCCGCCCAGCGCCTGTTGCCTCCACGTCCGATCCACCGATTTGGAAATCGTTCATTTAGGTACTCCCGAACAATGTTTGCGTAATGACAAGGTGCCCCCATCTTTTTGAAAGACGACGGTGTTTAAAATGCCATCTGAATGAAGTTGGGACATTTACGTGCTCGTATCGTAACAGCGGTTACAAAAATAACCCCCGTCGTGCTCCAAAATGTGTTCCGCAATGCTGCTGACAGATTCGAACTCTGTAGAGATACTGATGGTGCTCATGTAGAATCATATGCTTAAGTATTCATTAAATGTATGCCTTCTATTATATTGTTATTGAATTTTACCCTTTTTGCTACGTTTTCACTGAAATAAATAGGGACTTTATAAACACCCTGTAGTACGGGGTGCCCATTGCTCAGGTCTCCCCTTTACTTTTCCGCGTTGAGTGAGGTGTCTCTTAATAGGAGGGAGGAGAATGCTGAACGCAAACCCGGGCACAACAACCACTTCCCGAGAGAGGTTCAGAAAAACTGTAGGCGAAGTTTTTTATTGTTCCTCCGGCAATAACGACATCATCCTTCGTACAGTGTTTTTGCCTTTGCCTTAAAACCAAACTGTACGTTTGGTTTGAATTTGTTTTTTAGGGTTGTTTAACCTCCTCCGTAAAAGCAAAGTTTGTGTGACGGAGGGGACCTACAGCTAATATGTGAAGTTTTGTAGCCACCTGTTTTTGACAAAGTCGAAATCAGTCTGACCCCCCCCCCCATTTAAAACTTAGAACCAGTCAGGGTAAATCTTATGCCCGAGGTAGCCATACATTAAGTGAAGTAGCCATTATAGGGGCGTTAGTAATTGCCTACGTCACCAACTTTCAGCCAAACAGGTGTCATTGGGTTCCCAATATATATATATATATGATACTTCGCGGTGAATGGACGCTTTTGTTTTCTCTCTGTCATAATACTAAATTAAAAGTGACCCATTACTCGGCAGTTTAATTGGTTTGCATGTAGTGGTCATAAAGAGTCAGTGCATTCCCGGTGATAATTTAGTGAGTAAAAGTAAATGGCAATATAGTGTGTAGAAATATGTCAGAATTAGAAAACATTCGGTAAGATAAAGCCCTCAGAGCAGTTTAACACATGAACCGGTGAGAAACCAGTAAGACGTCATAAATCTCGATACATTTCAATTTTCAGAAGAGAAAAGTAACCAGTTGCCAGGATCATTCGAGAAAAAAAAAAGGAATGAGATTAAAAAAATGGCAAAAAAGAAGAAATAAGAATAACACAATAAATGTGAAAAGTGCCTAAAATCAGGAAACTGAACAAAAACAATTTATGCTTTCGGGCTGTGCCGTTGCATACACCCGCAACTGCAAAACGGAAGCTCACAAACCACGGCCCTGAAATGCATTCTGCGCAACGCATTTACGCATTACGAATGTAACGAATGCATCAATTTGTGAATTTGTAATGAAAAGAATGAACAATAAATAATTTGCCTGTACGGATACGTTTGTATCAAGTGCTGGAAATGAATGGAAAAGTCGTACAAACTGGGCTGTAAAAATGATGAAAAAGAAACGGAAATGGATCAAAATTTGGTTGAAGAAAGTAATTTTACTAATACATCAGCTAATACACCAACGGAATACCACAGTGAGATAGAATACGCTGAAAATAACGTAAATGGTACAAAGTATTGAGAACAACGCATTAGAGAGAAGAGCGGAAGAATACTTAGACGAAGGAATACACACGAAGGAAGAGAACAACGCCATGAATCAAAAAGTGCACTAAAGACTAAAAAACTGCTGAGTGAGGGAGAAGTAATGTTGGAAGAAAAGACAATTCCAGAAGAGAGAGAGAGAGAGAGAGAGAGAGAGAGAGAGAGAGAACATGAGTAATAGTTTTAGAAAATTTTATGACATCAGTGCTTATACGTTGATATTCTGTTGTAAAACCTTTTTAAAGAATTTCCTTAAAAGAAAAAGAAAAAAAAGGCCGAGATTGTACGTGTGGATTTGCATTTAAATTAAGGATTTATCATAGAAACTGTGTTTCCTTTGCCTTACCTTATTTTAACGCCAGAAATGGTAGAGTGAAGGGAGAAAAGCCTTATTTTGCATCAAGGAATGAACTTGGCAGAAGAAGGACACGTTCCCATTTTCAAATAATGATCATAATAATACTTCCGCTTTCGAATAACTCGAAAGTTCTTCTGAGAGCCAAAAGCTCTCTCTTTATTACTCTTATTAAATTGCAAATTCTTTCAAACTAGAAAAGAAACTCTTTTTCTCGAATTACGTTATTATATATTTCAAGTGTACACACCCACACACACAAACACACCCACCCACACGTATATATATATATATATACATATATATATATATATATATATGTACACGTGGGTGTGAAGCTAAAAAATAATAAAGGAAGGTATTTTAAGATTAAAACAGAAGATCGATGCAACTGAATTGCCATTATACTCTTCCTCTTTTATTTATTAAAATGAAAAAGTTCTACCCTCTTTTAAAATACTCTTTCCCCTCGAATTCCCCTTAACTCCTTAAGAAGAAAAAGAAAATAAGGAAAAAAAAGAGAAAATAAAACCCCTCGATAAATGAGACGAAATCTGCCTCTAAAATTTTTAATGTTTGGACATTGTGTACGAACTGGTTGGTGGTTCTTCAGAGGGCTTCAGAGCATTTACTGAAGTTATTCGCAGGGACTTTCTTCAAAAAAAATGGAGTTTAAATTCACTTTGTTTTAATAATATATTTTATTAAAATTCTGCTTAGGATTTAAATGCATCTTTTAAAATACCCTTTTAAACTTAATGTTTTAGTTACGTAATATTTTAAGTAGTTATGACGCGTGTTTTAAGAAGTAAAAGACGGCTAAGTCCTATTTTGCGTTGCTTTCACGCGAGGCAAGTTTATATCTATCGAGAAAAATCCTTCCAACCAGGGTTCTTATCTTTATTTACTTCTGTACATACACCGTGGTTGCGCGAAGCGTGAGTCGCTGTGATTCACTGATTTCAATGCGGTTACACTGTGGCCGATGTCGGTATTGCAGAAACTCAAGTTTGAAGCCTAACCTCGCAAAGGCAGACGCAGTCAATCTCGCTTTCAATTTCCGTAATGGGAACTGACCGACGAAGGAAGAGTGCGAATAACGGAAACCAAAGAGTCATTCCGGCATTTCCCGGACGTTTTTTCACGTTCTCACCGGCACGAATTAAATTAATATTTCATTCTGCTCACGAATAATTTATGAAATGCTCAAAGGAAACCTTTTATATTTTTGGTTTAGTTCGACATGATATTAACGGGTTAAATGTTACTTAAAACGAATATTTACACTCTTATGAGAATTCGTCCAGGGAAACTCTAAAGCTCGATTCGTTTTTAGAAATTGTGAACACGATAAACGGCAGCATAATACTTAAAAATTAATTTCTATAATTTATAAAACTGAAGGATTATCATATTATTGTACGTATATTAAGAAGACAATTTACAAATAACCAAGACGCAGTTTCCCAAATGAATTTTTTTTAAGGATATTTGTAAACTGTTTCTAACGTCCCATTGAAACATTTCGTAAGAAACTTACGGTATCTAAATGTTCAAAAGACGTTAGGGAAGTCATTCAATTTTTAGAGAAAACGTTTGATCTTAGGAGATATTAAACATTCTAAAATAAATAACGAGAAAACCTTTCCATTAGTTAATTAATTAATAAACTAGTAATTAATTAATTAATAGTTAATTCTGATATCAAATTATGTCATCTATTACTTTTATTATAAATTGAATTCTCCTTTTATTTAACTCGTATTTCACTAACTTTTAAATGTTTACAGAATATCTGAACGAGAAATTTAATTCACGCAAACGTTCTGGAAACGGTGAAATTTATAACCATTTTCAAAATTCTTGCTATGCAAAACGTCTGAAATTGGACTCGCTTCGAAGAAACGTTTCTACACATTTATGTATTAAAACATTTTACATCCCAACTTTACAGAATATTAACGTCTCAGTTCTATAGTTTAACGGCTATGTAATGTATACTTCAACGCATCAACGTCTGAGCCATTTAATCGTGCTGATATCATAGATATACTTTCGATGTCTGAACAACGTGTACGCACCAACGTCTCAACGCATCAATATTTAAACGTTTCGAGGGGAAAGAGGCAAATTTCCTTCTTTTGCTCCCGCAATGCCCCTCGTCGTCATTCCATCCCCTTTTACGATGTGATTTTCCGGAGGGGATCTGGAAGCCTTGTCTCGCTCTCTGACTCAGAATAATGTTGGCATTTTCAAATATTGGTTGGTGCGTGCCTGTCGGATCCAAAGTTATTTTATTATTGTGGTTGATTCGGTTGTAGGAGTTGTTCTCGCTTTTAAATGGATTTGTAATATCGAAATGACTCGAGAGGAATCGCCATTTTTGCCAAAGAAACCATTAGGCTTCGACTCGATTACGCTCTCACAGACTTAATCAAATTCTATTTATAAAACTGGGCCTACACTATATTCTTAATAGATCAGCCAAATGCATAAAGCTGCGTACAGTTTGGGCAAAAAATTCGACTACAAACAAAATTTCTAAAAGGCATAAAACTTCCTAATTCTTAATAACTGAGTTTTGTTTTCAACTTTTTATAGTCCCACCAAAAAGTTAATAAAATATTCAAAGAAAACAAGATTGTTTCCAATTAGTACATTTTTTTACGCTTCTTAGAAATTTTATCTTTCCAGGAGAACTTTTTCCCGATACTGTACATAATTATTCTACACACACACACACGCACACACACACACACACACACATAATATATATATATATATATATATATATATATATATATTTGCAATTAGTTAATGGAGGCGAGATTGTAATAAAATACATAACATTTTACGTTCAGATTAAAGGGAAAAACAGCCTTTTCAGATACTTATTTTGTGATATTATTTTAGCCTTTGTCAATTCCTTGGTTGGCTTCCAGTCCTATTAGGGTGTGGCGAAGCCCTAATCTTTCCCCGGGGGGTTTCAAAGGAGAAATTGGCCCCAGGGATCAGTTACCCTATAACTTTCCCTAGCCCCTAAGCTACCCTGAGGACTTTTATTTTCTCACCAGGTAGAGGAGACTTAACAGAAGGCAGCAAATATTATTACAAGACATTTCTGTTCCTTTTTTAAAGTAAAAAGTTTCAGAATTTTGGTATTATTATTTCATATTTATATTTAACTACTAAATGTAAAGGAGAAGACATTACTTGTCTAATCTTCCATTACATACTGATAAAATGATAACTATATTTAAACATTATATATACTTACTTACCTTTAGATACTTTTGGAGGGTATATATACATATATATATATATATATATATATATATATATATATATATATATTATATATATATATTACACTCGTATATACTGTAGGTGTAACAAAAGTCTGTTATCATAGAAAATTAATATTTTTATCTTTTGTTTTAGGTTTATAAGGGGTCAACAACAAAGCTGATTACACCCTATGAGAGAAAGTAAAATTAGTTTTATTACATGTGGCTTCCTGTAGGGACATTTGAAGTTGGTTGTTTACCACCAACTATTGAACAGTTAAAAGACAACATACGACAAGAATGTAATAACATCAATAAGGATGTCCTACGTAATGTTCAATGTAGCTTACATGATCGAATAAACATGTGTTAACGTCTGAATGACATACATTTGAATATTTATTTTCTTCATAATAAATAATAAATAAAATCCTATGGCAGCGGACGTTTGTTACACCCTGTATATATATATATATATACATATTGTATGTATATACAGTATGTGTGTGTGTGTGTGTTTATATATAACCTTTTTTTTCAATTCAATATTTTATACCGTTGATTTTACATGAAAGCCTTTGCATATAATTAAATTTACGATACCTTTTAATTAATGATACGCCAGCGTCTGAATCATCATAATTTGGTAGACGCTGAAATAAACCGTTATGCGAACACTCGGTAGATGCGTTTCAGGCAATCAAATCGACGAATAATTTGAAATGGGACGTTAGATCCCGAATTAGAATTGGCTAATTACGGATTTGAAAATAATCGCCTAAACTATAACTACTTCACTTAAAACATTTGCAAATTAACCGTTTTTTAACGTATGTTCGACGTACAAAAAACGTTCGTGTGTTAGTCGATATGAAGTTGTAATTTGGTTTTGGAAATGCAAAAAACGAATGAGTTTATCATTAAATTCTAATTTCCTTTTTTGCTCTTTTTTTTGGAGGAAAGCAATTTGGCCTCAAAAGCTCTTTCGAGGTCGCGATTTTAGTCTTTTTAATAGGGATGAAGAGCAGGGGAGAGAGAGAGAGAGAGAGAGAGAGAGACCCTTATGTATATATAGGACATCACAAAATTATGCAAGCAAATCGATTTTACCTCCACAATAAGTTAATTTCGACGGGGATAATTAGAGACGAGAACACGAGATAAAAAGCCAAATAAAGGATAAAAGGAAATGAATAAAAAAACAATTAAATAGTGAATCACCAAAGTTATTTATTTGCATTTTACGTCTTCCAAAGGCAAAATACTCATACAAAGCCAATCAAAATTCAAATCTTGCCAGCCAGAAATATCTAATCTCAGATCAAAGAGTGGAAAACGTGCTTCCCCGAATGACTAAGTAGCCCTCTCTTCGGGCCTTAATATTCAATAAGCCTAACAACTCAACCAGGCTTAATATCGCAAATTTCGTTTCTATTTCCTATCAATTTTCACTCAATTTCACCCCAGTGTTTATCTGTCGATCCTTCCTCCCCTCGTGTCGGTGCCAAATCTGTCTCTGTCATCTCCTTCGGTTAAAAGTACGAGAGACGCGACGACTCTGCTTTGATCGTTCTTTAATAAAATTAATACAGTAGATTGAAACGCGTTTACAAGGTCCGTAATTAGAATGAAGATATAAGTTATTTATAAACGCAGTAACATTCTTGCTCTCGCGTTTCTTCCTCTTCGTGTTTATTGAACTATCAAATAAACAAATAAATTAACTAATACAAAAGGATAATATTTTTCCAAATTTCATATTCCGCCCTAACGGTGTATATTCTGGATTTTGTTCCCTCTCCGCGTTCTCCCCTCGTCCATACGCGCAACAAACTAGCTCCATTTCCTTCCTATTTAAGTGCAATAAATAGCAGGAGTAAATAGCGGCTTGTTTCTCCATGTGTATGCGGAGGGAAGGGTGCAAATGTAGCGTAAAATGAATCGCCTACTTGATATCCCTCGGGAAATTTGAGTAAATATTTTCTCTGTACCTGATTTCGCGAGATGAGTTTCATTTGTTGAAAAAGATGTTTAGACGACACAGGTGGAAAAAAATCCACATGAATTATATATTCCACGCGGAGGTAAAATGTCCTGATTCTAAATTTGGGTAAAACACCTCATATAAGTACAATCTCAATTTCCTCTTTCTGAACGCTAGTCAACAACCTTTATATGAGTGCGTATGTCGTTATTTTAGATGGGACCATTTTCTTTTTTGATTTTAGATTAAAAGGATTGTAGTGGAAACATTTAATATAATAACCTACAATTGAGTTATAAGTAGAGCATGAAATAGGCGCGAGAATAATTTAATTTATAAATAATAACAAACGCAAAAGATGGGGGCGATAATGTTGTAATTTTTTTGTGAATATATTTAATCCACGTCAATAAATTGAATTAAAACGTTTTAATTAAGGGTATAAAAGCAAAAAAAAAAAAAAGATGTTAAAATTGTAAGAAAAAATAATGTGAATTATTCAGAAAAATGTAAATTAAGAATTCTAAAATTTATAGCCTCGAATTTCAAAGAAAAAATTTGAAATTTGAAGTTAACACCCCCCAACCACCCACCACTCCCAAAGAAGAGATATGATTTAATATTCATTACTTCGTCAAGACAATTGTTTTTTAAACGAAACGTATTTGGCAAAAGTGCACGTTTTTCATGGTGGAAAATCTTTCCAAGCACATTTGTAAGTAAACTCACGTATTGAGCTTAATACACACACACACACACACACACACACACACACACATATATATATATATATATAAAAATTATACTGTGTATATAATATAACATTATAACATTCCAATGTCAGAAGCAGGTACCTTAAAAGAAACGAGTCTTTGTTATTGATTTTATCTCAACTGATCTGATTCCTGTTCTTGTTCATTTTTTATTTTTTTGTGGATTTCTTATTGAGAGGTTTATTTCACTTACAAGAACAGGTTTTTCTTTATGGACTTTCACTTACTATTAAAAATCGACTTGTTTTTTTATAAATGCAAATCTGACAGTTTGTTCTCATTCATAACAGTAATTCAGTAATTTACCATATTATGTATTTACTGTACATAATATGGCAATAATATGCGTTATATATACGTTAGAAATACGCAGCACGGTTTTAGGCGAAACAAATCTTGCTTAACTAATAATCTTTCAGAATTTTTTCAAAGCCTAGTTGACGTTTACGATAGTCATCGGGCGGTTGATGTAGTGTATTTAGATTTTCAAAAAGCGTTTGACACCGTACCGCACAAAAGACTCATTGAAAAAACTAAGGCTCATGGAATCAGGGGTGTAGTAATAAATTGGATAGAAGAGTGGTTGCGAGGTAGGAAACAGAGGGTGGTCGTTGATGGAGCGGAGTCGTGTTGGGCTAATGTAGCGAGTGGCGTTCCTCAGGGTTCTGTATTGGGCCCAGTGATGTAGTCGAGACCACCAAGTCCGAGACTGAGACCGAGACCGAGACCTGATCCTGTGAGACCAAGATCGAGACCGAGATCAAAGGCTCGAGATCGAGATCTACCGTCCGAGATCGAGACCCTTAAAATTCGAGACCGAGATCGAGATCGAGACCAAGCTCATGCCCTTTCAATTTGTTTTACACTACTATGGAAATTAGACTATGTTAAGTATATTAATAAACTAATAACTACTTTCTCAGATGTAGTGTGTTGAATGCAAAAAGTGTAGCCTATAAATTAACAAATGAATATATATATATATATATATACACGTACTTTTTATTTATTTACTTTACGATAGGTGCTCATTACACTTAAGGAACATCAGCATGTTCAGAAGATCTGCTGAAGTTCGACTTCTGTGGGGCCTCATTATTATGCCTCCATGGCTAAATACACGCTCAATTGGAGCACTAGAGGCAGGCACTGTTAAAACAGTCATGGCAATATTGGCCAGTGATGGGAATTTATCCCTTTTATGGTGCCAAAAACTTTATTGGAGAGCAGTTGTCTAAAATATGAGATTCATCGATCTCTAAGAGGTACCGCCGCAACTGTTCCCTGCGGTTCAAAATCTTCCCAGTTTTAATGTTCTTCTGCTTGGACCGATAGCTTTGATATTTTGCCATTAGTCTTGGAACTTACTTTGGTTTGACTCTGTTTTATTTCGTCATCGCTGCTGTGAGAATGAGCGCTGTCTCTCTGTATCTGCTCATTCTCCGTGCTTGAGTTTCCTGTATAGCATTTTTCCAACACCATTTCTATGAAAAATAAATTGACATATCGGTACTATAAACAGAGGCATGGCAATTAGCATAAGGTCTAAATAATATATATATATATATATATATATATATATATATATATATATATAATAAACAGGAAACCAGAGAAAATACAAACATCCTTCAAGGTTTAATAGTACCAACGTTTCGGAATGCACTAATTCCCATCTTCAGGGCTAAAACAATAAAATTCCAAATCACATACAAATTGCTCAAGGAATCCTACCCACAACTGTGTATAAAAATTATATTCACCCCGTCTAAATCGATTTACCATTTATTTAAATACAAGGTGTTATTCCTACACTTCTTAAGTCATCTATAGTTTATCAATACAAGTGACCTCTGTATGGGGTCATATATAGGTAAACTAAAAGACATTTAAAATCTCGTATTTACGAACATCTCGGTAAATCGGTCCGTACAAATTTACCCCTTGGCAAACCACCTAATTCTCTCATACGTAATCACTCGCACAACAATAACCACCCAATTTCACAGTCTAATTTCACCGTACTTGCTGCCGGAAGCTCTGACCTTAAGCTTAAAATTATGGAGTCTTTGTTATTTATAAACTAAAACCAGACTAAATTCTGACGAATCATCGATAGATCTGCTATGTTTTGGTTAAGGTACTAGTTTATTTATTTACATTTCAGTTTAATGCTTTTACTTTTTTATAATTTAACTTTTAACTTCACATTTATTTACCTTTTAGTTTAATGTTTTACATTTTCTTAGCTACTTTTTTAATTTTTAAGTTTATTTTTAAATTGTTATTAAGCAATTTGTATTTGTATGTGATTTGGAATTTATTGTTTTAGCCCTGAAGATGGAATTAGTGCATTCCGAAACGTTGGTACTATTAAACCTTGAAGGATGTTTGTATTTTCTCTGGTGTTCCTGTTTATTATTAAACTGCGTTTCCGCGCCACCAATCAATAGCCGATATATATATATATATATATATATATATGACATTAATTCAACATCCACTCAGCCCAAAGAGATCTATAATGAATTTTAATGATAAAAAATATACCGGTATAATGAATTCTGTGATAATTTTAAAAATTTATAATGAAATTATAACATACCTTTTATTTCCCTTTAAGTTCTACTTTAATATCTTATCAGTTCGTACTTCAATGTTTGGCGACACTAAGTGGCCTTTCATTTATACTTATATATATAATTCTTTATTTAGTGTTTCCATTTTCAATAAAATTAATCTGACGGGGGCGGGGGGGCAAATTTTTTTGTAGCGCTCACCTAAAAAAATCCAGAACCACACCCCCGCAAGACAAACGTGGAACTCAAAACAGGGTGACTGATTAGTGAATACTTGAGTCCCTTACTTTTACAAACTTTCATAAACATTCTGAATTGTGTCTGTTCAACCAAGCCACCATCATGAGTATGCCAATAACATGTATTTTTCATACGGTGCTCGAGAGGTCTCGAAAGGTCTCGGGGAGAAAAACCGAGACCGCGTCTGTCGAGACCGAGATCTAAATAGCGGAGACCGAGATCGAGATCGAGACCTACATCACTGATTGGGCCCCTTGCTTTTTCTTATATAACTTATATTAACGATTTAGATGTCGGCCTATTAGTACAGTTTCAAAAGTTTGCGGATGACACGAAGCGGGTGGTAGGGCGATTTAATGACGAAGATAGAGGTAAATCCAGGAAGATCTGAATAAAATCGTTGATTGGTCAGTCACATGGCAAATGAGATTTAACGTCGATAAGTGCAAAACTTTACATATAGATTCGCGTAACGGTAATTTTGCGTATAGTATGTGAGGGAAAGAGTTAACAAGCGTAGAGCAGGAAAAAGATTTAGGAGTTATAGTCACTGGTGACTTAAAAGTAGCGAAACAAAGTACAGGAGCGGTCAATAAAGCGAACAAAGTGTTAGGTTTTATAGCTCGGAATTTTGAGTACAAATCGCGCGATATTATAGTTCCTCTTTATAAATCATTAGTTAGACCCCATTTGGAGTACGCGATCCAATTTTGAAATCCGCATATGCGCAAAGATATAGACAAAATCGAAAGAGTCCAAAGACGAACAACTAAGATAATTCCGTCGCTTAGGTCAAAGTCGTACGAGGATAGGCTAGTAGTATAGCCGAAAAAGGGGAGAGTGCAAGAATGTTGCAAGTGATGACGCAATGTTGCAAAGGGGTGGGGTTGTTGCAAAGGGGGGTGGGGGTTGTTGCAAAGGGGGGGGTTGCAAAAAAAAAAAAAAAAAAAAGAATACCCCAAAGGGCCCTTTGTTGCCAACCTAGGTTGCAAGGGGCATGCAACTTGGGGGCCTCCCCCAAGCTATTCCCCCCAAAGGGCCAGAGAGAAAGGAGGAGAGAAAGGAGGAGAGGTGTTCATCTGGCAGGAGCCAAGTGCACATTAAGACTTCAGCCGAGTAGGCGTTGTTTTATAGGCTCCTAATCAGCCAGAATCAGCCAGTTGGCTGAATCAGCCAGTTGACTGAGCCAAGGGGGGAGGGGTACACCTGAAGGAGAGAGAGACGCCTGAAGGAGAGAGAGACGCCTGTAGGAGAGAGAGAGAGAGAGAGAGACGCCTGTAGGAGAGAGAGAGAGAGAGAGAGAGAGACACCTGAAGGAGAGAGAGGAGTTCTCCCCCAAGTTATTTTCGTTTTCCTAACCTAAGAGGCCACTAAGGGGTTTTACCAAAGGGCCTGAAAGAGAAGGACCAGAGGTCCTTGCTCGGCTGGGAGCCGAGCTTGAATGAGTCTTTCACCAACTTCTCGGTCTTTTATAAGCCTCTATTCTGGCTGAGTTGCCAGATAGCGCAATGTGTTCAGTTGCCAGATAGCGACATGTATCCCAGAAATATTAATCATCCATTGTGTAACACAATATGACGGTAGTTATTCCAATTAAATTCTGTTTATTAAATAAATACACACTCAATCTTTATTAATTGCATACCTTTCCAGTTTTTTTGCAATGATCGGATTGCTCTTGCTAGATATATATTATTATGCTATATATATATATATATCTTTTAAACATCTTATGTTAGGTAAATATATATATATATAATATATATATATATATATTATTTATTTTTCATATAACATTTAATTTTAGTTTAACGTTTAGAAGCAAATTTAACATTAACTTGAACTTCATTGAACTTGAAGTTAAACTTTTCGAAACAAATAACATAGTTTACCACACATAATTCGAAAACTTCATAATAGAAAATAATTAATTTTATGGTTAACTAGTTTATTTCGTTTACTATAATTATATATATACAGTCTTTTAAACAGCTTATGATATATATATATATATATATATATATATATATATATATATATCTGAACTCTTTCAGCTAAAGAAGCCTTATGTATAGAATTGGTTGTGTAATAGCTGATATTAAACTCTATCTACATGTTCTGAAAAGCACGGCGTATAAATTCCTCCCCCATATCCGTACAAAAATAGCTATATATATATATATATATATATATATATATATATATATATATATATATATATAAATATATAGTGTTTCAGTATAGATGCATAGATGTATATAGGGTTTTACAATAGATGTATATAGTGTTTAACGATTAGAATCAAATATAACATTAACTTGAACTTCATTAAACTTAATTAAACTTTTCGAATGTTCTGAAAAGCACGGCTTATAATTTCCTTCCCCATATCCGTACAAAAATAGCACTTCAAGACATTATTGTATAGAAATAAGGTAACACAAGTACTACAAGAAATAAATAAAAGAAGTACCCATAAACAAATCTGTAGTGAAACAAAAAAAAAAAAGCAAAACAGGCCGCGTGACCCTGAACATTTTAATGAGAAAAAATGTACCTTTAATATTATGTTTATTAAATTCTCCTAAAATAATTATATAAGACCGAAGTAATGGTCTGACGTGAATCCAATTAAATTCTGTTTATCAATTAAATAATTTTACACACTCAATTTTCATTATAAACATTCGAATATCAGTGGGGAAAAACGAACGGAAATGAAAATTTATGAAACAATTCGACGATCGTCATTCCCCAAACCCGTATATATATATATATATATATATATATATATATATATATATATATATATATATATATTATTATCTAAGTTGTATCGAGATGAAAATTTACGAAACACACGAGTCTCATCCCATGCGAAAAAAATTGAAACAATATGAAAATTTACGAAACAATTCAATTAAAAGTTGAAATTAACCAAAACACATTTCGCTAGAGGAAAGGAATTCCGAGAATCTGCCCAACTCGAATGACCATAATGACCTTTCTCCTAGACAGCTTGAACAAAACCTCTCTCGACTCCATTTCTTAGATATGCCCACAACTATATATATATATATATATATATATATATATATATATATAGAGAGAGAGAGAGAGAGAGAGTTTTGTTCAAATAACGGGATATGCTTGTATCTTTTACCATTGTGTTCGAACACAATTGTTCGAGCACAATTGTTCGAAAAACAGTTGTTCGAATTATTCGACGTTATATTGAATTGGAAAGGTTTTCACCCCACCTTAGACCCACAGTTTAACATTAGAAAATTCTGAAACCTGACTCAGTGCCAAAAGTTTTATAAGAAACACCAAATAATTTTCGTTGTCCCCTAGCGCAATTGGAAAGGTTTTCACCCCACCTTAGACCCACAGTTTAACGTTGAAACCGAATGTTCTTTTAAAATATAATTAGGATATATTTCTTTATATCCTCTCGATTACATTAGTGACTAATGATGCGGGAAATTCTGAGTAAATATTTTCTCGAAAACTATGGGTGATAGAAAAATTCTGAAACCATATTTGGAATCAGTATCAAAAGTTCTATACGAATCACCAAATAATTTTCAAAGGAGAATACGAGCATTAAATCTATTGGTGAAAATATATATATGTTACTCGTCCGGTCCCGTTATAGCGGATTGGTACACGTCATAGCTCCACCCAGCTACATCGGCAGCCAATCACTACGAACATCTGGTCTTTTGGGGCGGAGCTTGGCGATTGTGCATATAAAAGGGGATATTTTTCAGTTTGGAGTAACAGTAGCTATTTTCGCGTCAGTGAATAATCATTCCCTCCACCATGGACCTGTACGTCTCCCCAGACTTGTATGAAGAGAGTGATACTGCAGCATTAACGACAATTAGCCTTTTTAATGCGGTTGACCGTGATGAATTATTTACAACGCAAACCGTAGAAGATATGTGCAGTGACGCTCCTTACAATCCGACGCAAGGGACTACCATAGAAATGTAAGTGTCTATAATTAGAATTTATATATATATATGGATGGGGTGTAGTATCTCGTCAAATAGATACTCGCCAAAAATGTCAATCAATGTTATTTTGTTACCCCATTATGCTAAAATCGAAATTTTATGGCATTCAATGTTATTCCTCGAACCAAAGATATCTTCACATAATGGGGATCTGTCTGTATACTCTGTATATGTTTTAAAAGCATTATTCCTTTAAGGTCCGATGAGGATTTGACACGTGTTATACAATCTTTTGAAGAATCTCGGAATACGGGGGATATACTGAACAGTCAACAATGTCACACATCCTCCACCATGGACCTGTACGTCTCCCCGGAATTGTATGAAGAACGTGATACTGCAGCATTAACCGCAATTAGTCTTTTCAATGCGATTGACCGTGGCGAATTATTTTCAACGCAAACCGTAGAAGATATTTGCAGTGACGCTCCTTACAATCCGACGCAAGGGACTACCATAGAAATGTAAGTGTCTATAATTAGAATTTTATATATATATATGGAGAGTTGTAGTATCTCGTCAAATAGATACTCGCCAAAAATGTCAATCAATGTTATTTGGTTATCCCCATTATGCTAAAATCGAAATTTTTATGGCATTCAATGTTATTCCTCGAACCAAAGATATCTTCACATAATGGGGATCTGTCTGTATACTCTGTATATGTTTTAAAAGCATTATTCCTTTAAGGTCCGATGAGGATTTGACACGTGTTATACAATCTTTTGAAGAATCTCGGAATAGGGAGGATATACTGATCAGTCAACAATGTCACACCGAAATAATGTAAGTGTTTTTCGATCTTTTTGGGATAAGAAGACAATATATTTTCATAAATTTATTAAATGAAAGAAATCAGTACAATAAACAACTACAGAATATATCGTTACAAATATACGAACAAAAACATTATAATATACAACGAGTACGTACAATTGGAAAACGGTTTTTTATCTGTCTGCATACCATTTCATCGTTTCGGCGAGTGTGACACGGGTCAAATAAATTTAAAAAATTTATAAATTCTTTATCATTTGACATATGCATGAGAAATGAGACGCAGTACATTCCGCAAACATTAGTAAAATATCCTTGCATGCGAAATGGGGTCCATACAACTTCGGGAATATGTAACTGAGCGAGAAATTTTACAATAATAGGGTCACTCCAGGGTTGAGTACCGAGTGAATCAAAATAGTACAGGCGCTGTCTATTTTTAAAATAGACAGCGATCCAGTGAATCCCTTCATTACCGATGATGTCTGTGTTCACAATAAGACTACCGCATTCTCGCGTACTTGGCAAACTCAATGTTTCATTCTTCGCAAACACGCCGATAAATTTGGAACGTGTGACTCGCTCCATTACTTTCTGAAGTGTATTAGCATCCATTTTAAAAGTCAGTGATAACGCTCCTAAATCTATCTACTTCTATTAGGGCTTGCGATTCGAGATATACTAGTACACTAATAGGAGCGTCTATAGGCTTGGCGAATTCCAGCCGCACTGAGATGTTTCCGCTCTGCTGTGGGGTTAAATGGGTATTTACGCTAGCAGATAAGTCAGGTGTAATGTCAAACGGGTAAAGGTTAAATTGATCAATGAATTCTTCCTGCGTTACCCCATTACCAAGCTCATCACAATCACCTGCAATATGGGTCAGATTACTATAGGCTCTGGCACAAAGAGGTAACACAGCGTCTGATGAATAGTCCGTACCCATTGTTCCACCCAAAGCAGTGCCATTAACGTATAGAGTTATATTTTTAAGTCCGAAATTCTCGAATTTAAAGGCACTCTTTTTATATTTTCCATTCACCGAAGCGTGGTCCTGCATGCCGATTAATATCCTTTTAGGAAGATTTCCCAGGGCAATGTTTTCTATCTGCTTCGATGCCAACCCTGCAGGAACCGTATATAGTTTGATCTGCACTCTGTTAATAGGATATTTCACTGTAGCGTTTAGTAAATTTTTCTCAATTTCTAGTTGTTTTGGTGAACTTAATTTCACTCGCCGTACGCGGAGGTATGTGTCCATAATGTGAACCACAACGGGCTTTGCACCCTCTTCTTGATTCGCATCCAGATTTAAGCAGATCTCAGGACTCGTGCGGGTGAGCTTTATTTTCATATCCACCCCGTTCACAAGCAACTTCTCCTGGAAAGTGAAATCTGTGTGCAACCGTCCAAAACACTCGTATATTTTCTTTTTAGAATTTTTAAATTTGTCCTTTATACTATTTTCATCTTTAGTTTGATAATATCCCTCCGCACTTAAAAAGGTAGCCTTCGCTTCTTTGGAAAAGTTGAGGACATTTTCCAATAGGCTCGTAGATGATAGTACCCCGTGCCTGCCGATATGTTGGTCTGATTTAAATATACGTCACACTGGTTGAATATGGCGTGCAGAAAGTTTGTTTCAGGGTATACAGCATATTTGTCATCGCAGACCGTTCCATCAGAATGGGCTATACGTAGCTTAGCGTACATGTGCACACAGCTTGGATCAAAAAAGTAAGGACCTGAGCTGGGTATCACGAATTCTATAGGTGCACTCGGGGAACTAATTGTGTTTAAAGGGTTAATTGTAATAAAGTCACTGTGCTCAATAGAAACTTGGGTTGGCGGGAGCTCAAAAAGGGACAGCTCCGATTTACAGCATTGTGAACTACATGGGTGGATGAAGCGTGCCATGGCGAAATAGTGACTCCTCTCTCGACAAGTGGTAAACAAACTATGATTCATGAGATCAATATCCTTAGCTTATATCAGTCAAAAAAGTGGTCAACCATAGGTTTCATTCGCTTACAGCACTTCTTTTTTGATAGCCTTTTACGTTTAATACCACGTGACCCCTTCTTCTTCCGGGGAGCCCTCTTCTTCTTCCCGCCACCACGCATTTTTCTCTTTGCATCTTTGATGATTTCGTCCCGTGTACGCTTTAAATGTTTTTTTAGAGCTTCTTTAGGTTTAGCCCCGGCCAATATGTCTTCTGCAGTGTTAAGGCCTGATTGTAGCGCTTTCCTTCCAAGGTATCTGGCACCCCTCTTCAGCAAAGGAACAGCCGTACGTAGTATGGATGAAAAAATGGATCCAAGTCCACTACCGCGCTGGTATCGCATCCCTCGATAGACGGTGAAAGGCTTTCTATCCATTATAACTCAGTGCGTCGAAAGTGTAGCTTCACTGTTAAGCTCCCGTTACCGAATGGGAAGTTTTCACCCTCAATCGTTCTTATATATATTGTGATATTGGTTATTAAATTAGTTGCGACATTCACATAATGGGGTCTGTCATATGTAATACTCAAACTCCTTCCTCTATGGTTGGGGATGTGAGCAATGCGCAGCAGGCGTGCCTGGGTATCCCCAACAAACTGGTGCTCCACTATATTACTGTAAATATAGCACATGTCTGGGGACCTTTCAGCCAATTTCTCCATCTTCAATTGATACATTAATCTGGACAAGTCATGCTGTGTCTCGTGAAATGTGTCTCTTTGGAAGGCTGCGCTATAGCGGCCATTGGCTAGAATTTGGAACTTTCTGTGGTCTTTAATACGTCTGTTAGTCTTTGATTTTAGGATTAGTGTATGTGCAGGGTTGTTTACGATTTCGTATACTAAATCATTCGTAAGGTTTGAGTTTCTTAAACTTACGTTTAAGCCTCTCACAACATCCTCGGCCGAACCATATTGACCCGGCCCTAGTCTTACTTCTGTACTGTAATACCGTGCAATCTTAGTCCGAGCGATGCGCATAGTTTCATCCATAGCTACCCCAGCTTTTTCACACTCGTCAATGTCTCTAAGAATCGTAAAAACGGTTTCTTTATGTTCAATATTTAAAAAGACGGTGTCCAGCTGAATTTCGCATATCCCCACCTCATACGAATCACGACCCAATTCAATGTGCCCATGGAGTTCTGTTACAAAGTTGGCTAGTGTGTTGTTAGGGTGTACAGACAGGGACGAGGAGGACGGGAGTGTGACGTAGAAATGGTTAGGAGCCATGTTGCATACTATTTAAGCTTCATTATTGCATCAGCTTTTATATAGGTGTTGAAGCTTTCTGGGTACCCTAGCCATTTCACCAGGTACATTTTTCTCCTTCCTGAACCTTTGCTTCCTAAAATTTTCTCAATTTTAAACACATTTTTTTCTAAATTAAACGCAACTTTCTGCAATTCCTCGCGGTAAAAGCCTCCTGAGATTTCTTCCCCATTCAAATCTTCAATGTAATACATCATTATCTCACCTTTAGGTCTCACAGCCCTAACTTTAAAAATCTCGCGTGTCCATCCTTGCTCAAAACCCTTTGCGAATTTATTCCCCGAACGCGACAGCCTTACATAATCATTGATTTTGAAGCGCGCAGAGTGTGGTGGTGGTGTGATCCATCTCTTCTCGGGAGCGTACCTCTTTCTAAAACTTCGTTAGGTGTTGCCCCAATCGTGCGATGGTGTGAGCGGTTGTAGGATGATGCCAATGATTCCAGAATGTCTAGAAATCTGTGTTTTTATGTGTAAAATAACGGTGCATGCGTTCCTTTATGGTGCGCTGAACTCTTTCAGCTAAAGAAGCCTTATGTATAGAATTGGTTGTGTAATAGCTGATATTAAACTCTGTCAACATGTTCTGAAAAGCACGGCCTATAAATTCCTTCCCCATATCCGTACAAAAATAGCCAGGAACCCTGTTTTCTTTTAACATTAGCGTTTTGGTGGCTTTAGCAACTGTTTCAGGTGATTTATTTTTCAGAGGAACTAGCCACAGATATCTAGAGAATACGTCTATTATGAATAGAATGTAGCGGTAACCATCGTTATACACAGAATATATTTGCATGTCTGTTAAATCTGCTTGCCAAATAGAATCAATCGAGGAAGCCGTAAGAGGATGGGGTAGAAATGTCATAATAGCGTTTAGTTAATACGTTAGCCATTTGCGTGTTTTAGAGGCACGTGGGTAGGGTTGGTTTAACCTCTTCTTGCTCCTCTTCAAAGGTGTTACCGCCGGGGGTGACGGCGCCTTCAATTGTGTCACAGGCGTTGCATGTTCCAAGTCTTTTAACCTGTTCAGATTTCCTATCAACGTTTTAGGGACATTTATTTGTTGTAGTCTTGCTTTAATATACTTCCATCCTGATGGTGATGGCCTATCCCACTTTCTCACCAGATCATGGACAATGTCTACGATATTCGATCCCTGTACCTTTGATCCTTCCACAATGATCTCCCCTGTATCGGTCCATTGTATGGCGGGATCCTCATTCAATAGATTATAAAGACTTAAGCCTTTACTCCTCAATGTAAGTGGGAGGGTATTTTTTAATACATGTTCGATATGTTGTGTGGCTAATCTTTTTGGTTGGTCAGCTGTGTCGTCGGGCACAGATCCTATGTCGCCATCGTCCCCCGTGCTGTGCCTAATAACCACAGGAATCTCTGTAGGGCTCTTATAATTTTCGTACTCGTGAAGAAATTTCTGCAGAGCTTCTTGGTATAAGATTCTTTTCTCATCAGGTGTTTTTTCACTGTTTAATAGGGCAACAATTCGCTTTCCATTCTTTTAAGTCTGCTTTTACGGGGATCTAGATACGTGTCTGGATTCCTTTGCAGTGAAGCGTACACCTCGTGGGGAATCACTACCACTTTCTTCATTATATTAATCTAGTCAGTAAAGGACCCAAAACTGAAAATAAGATGGGGAGAAATGACCCTCCTGTTTGTACAATAATTCGTTTTTTCTTCGCTACAGTTTGGCTTTTACGAGCGAGTGCACGTATTATGTTCTTGTAGCGGCGTAGGCGAGCCTTCTGATGGGTTTTCATTGATACATTGCAATTTATAACGTTAAGACAGATTTCACAGATGCATTTTAAAAAGTCGGCGTCGATATTTTTAATAAACATCTGCTGCATTGCCCGGGGCAGTCGATGATAGATTTTTATTAATTCACGGTATTTCTTTAGTCTCTTTGTCATTCTGGAATATACACCGTTTCAGGCTCGTTTGGAAATATATTCGTTCGCAGAAGCACTCTAAACGTGTTTCGCGGATGAAGGTCGCAAAGCAAATATCCGTAACGCGTGCTTGTAGCTTCTTTATAAACTTCCAAAAACTCCTTACGCTGATTCGGGAACATTTGATTGGCTAATACCCCAATTTGTGATACATCTCTACGTTGCGCGAATAAGACTAGATATTGCGTATTTAACGACACATCGCGCATGTATCTATTTTTGAAAAATAGATTCTGATTGATGAAGAACACGCTTATGTTAAGATGGTGGGAGAATACTGTAAATGTCTCGGCAAACGTTTTATCCATCTCCAACATGAGATCGTCAATTACAATGATTGTATGTTCATTTCCCTTTAACGAATTAACGTCATATACGCCTTTGTGGAACAAAATATCATCTTGGTACTCGTTGAACACTGATTGATACGTCGAATAGCACCATATAACTTTATGCACAAATTTCGAGAACATCTCCCCTTTTCTTTAATGATTTTAAGCATAAACACAGTTTTACCACATCCTGTAGGTCCAGATATAATACATGTGGATGGGCTCGTGAATCTGAATTTTTCTACAGAGTCCATTTCTAACACGTCACACTCCTAAGTGGGTCATTTACAAAATATTACAAATTTTGAGTGCTGTTCCTTATATTTCTTCTCCCACAGAACCGTGAATGACGATGAGGTAGAGCAGCCCATCATTACGGATGACCTCGACGACAGTGTAGTTGTGATCTCCTCCCCTGAACCCTCACCAGCGATACCGGTAACACGTCCAAAGCGGAGGTATGAAACCCCGCGTCAGGTATAAAGCGACCGAAATACGCGCCTGTTGCAGCAGTAATAGATCCCCAACCCTCAACCTCTTACGCAACAACCCCCCAGCAGCATAATATATCCCCTTATTCATCCGCCGCCCCCCGTTCTGTTAAGTCTACAATAATAGAGCCCCAACCATCAACCTCCTACGCAACAGGCCCCCATCAGCAGCACCTTCCGCTAATATACCCCTAATTCATCCGCCGCCCCCCGTTCTGTTGAGGAGTATAACGCTCGAATTGGTGCGCTCCGCAGCCCCCACCCCAGCCTTGACTAGAAATCGGTATAGAGTCAGGGTCGACCCTAGAGTCATGTATAGCAATGGTATTGAGCGCGGACTACGCCGGGTTGTAGAGCGTATTATAGAGTTTGCTCTTCAGAATCGCGACGAGCGTGAAGTCAGGACGAGTCTGTCCTTTGGATTCGGGTCAGATGACGGTGATGTAGACGATTATTGGGTGATAGTGCCATTTAGACGTTTGGCGGCTGAAGATGTAGAATATATATTAGGACGTATAATGCAAGCCGCCCAAAGTAGTATAGCCTTCAATATGGACAACTTCACGGTAAATATTGACCATGTATACCGTGTTGCGGGTCATAGTGCCATACCGTATACTCTTAACCTCAATTCTCAAGCTATTTATAGACGGCATATAAACGTCGATCGTGGTTGCGGCTTTATAGCAGTACTCTTAGCACGTATGTTTACTGTACAAAATACACGAACTCAAAAAATTTGGTTGCCTACAGTCGTGGAGCGTGCCCGTAAACTAGCTGTAGACTGTGAACTTGAATTTGACTGTAATATGGGTCCTGAAGAGCTGAGAAGGGTAGAACAGGAAATGAATGTCCGCATAGTTGTGTTTGGGTTGGATGATCGTCGTAGGACTGTGTATGTTTTTAAAAGCTGTGTGAGAGATCGTACAAGGCCCCTACTTATTTTAGGATTGTCAGGGACAACGTATCTCCCCATCCGTAATATAAGGTGGCTTTACGCGAGTTATGACAAAAGTCGAAAATATGGGAGACATCATGATTTGTGTAAGGGGTGCCTCGAGTTTGCGGATGATATAGTGAGACATTGTAAAGAATGTCACATGGTATGTGAGCAGTGTAAAAGCACCAAATGTGAAAGCCGTGTAGTTGAAGCTGAGAAGAGAGACTGTGATGTGTGTAGACGCACATTTTTCAATAATAGCTGTTTTGATTTCCATAAATCAATTGGCACGTGCAGGAAAATGAGAATCTGTGAATGTGGTATGTTTCACACAATGGATAATTGGGGAAAATTTAAGCACAAGTGTGACGTAATTCACTGTCCTACATGCCAGGAGGAATATAAGGCGGATGGAGTAAAGCATGTATGTTATATGAAAGATGCTAAGCCTAAAAATAACCCTTGTATAACTGTATACTACGATATAGAAACATATACGAACGCTGAAACCAAAGAGGTAATTCCACATTTACTTGTGAGCCAGACTATCTGTGATGAGTGTATGGATATCGAATGTGACGAGTGCCCCAAATGTGGTAAACGGACAAACGTTTTTAAAACGAATGTCAGCGATAGTCCTGTGAAACTATTTGTGTCCTATATTGTCAAGTTAGCCGACAAGTTCAAAAAAATGACTGTGTATATTCTCGCCCATAACGGGGCAAAGTTTGACACGCAGTTCCTTTATAAGGAGTTGCTTGAACACGAATCCTCTGAGATATTTACAGGTGATCCATTGAAAAGAGGCAACAAATTAATACAGATGCAGATAAGAGGCAATGTACAATTTAAAGATACTTTATTATTCACACCTTGTAAATTAGCAAAGCTACCCAAGGTGATGGGAGTAGCAGCTGAAGTTTCCAAAGGATACTTCCCTTACACTTTCCTCACCAGCGAGACTTTAAACTACGTAGGCCCACCACCCCCCAAACATTATTTTGACTGTATGGATGAACGTGAAGACTTTGATCGATACTACGACAGTTTTAATGAAAGTAACCCTTATAATATAGCTGATGAATGTGAGCGTTATTGCGTGAATGATGTGCGCGTGCTTAGAGTATGTTTCCAGGCCTTTAGAAGGATGTACATAGCCCGTTTCAAATGCGATCCACTGCAAGTCGCAACCACCATCGCATCATTATGTTTTACGGTGTTCAAGAATAACTTCATGCCGAAAGACACCTTAGCCATTATTCACCGAAACAATCCCCGCAGTTACGGGCACAAGGCTATTTACTGGCTCATACACCTACAGCAACAGACAGGTGTATACATAAAGCACGCCCGCAACACGGGTGAAGTACCCATTAAGATTAATGGACGTGTTTTTTGGGTTGATGGGTTAAGTGAAAACCGTGTCACTGGTGTGAAGACTGTGTACTCCTTTAACGGTTGCTGGTGGCATGGATGCCCCCGTCCTGAGTGCGGAATCACCGGAGATATCCACGGTAGGTCTCCTGCCGACTGTCTTGCATCGACCCGCACCCGCGATCAACTTATAGGATCACAGTTCACTCACAAAGTCTTGTGGGAGCATGAATATGATGCACGGATGGAGACAGACGAGGTGTACCGTGAGGAAATAAAAACGATCAAGCGTTCAATGGTGCTGGATCCTCTCAAATGTGGTGATAGCTTGTTTGGAGGACGTACAAATCCTTTCAGACTATACTTTCCACCTACGGAGGGCGTGAAGCTCCATTACTACGATTTCTGTTATTTATACCCGTACGTGATGAAGAGCAATCCGTACCCCGTGGGCGCTCCTGAGAATGATCGTTACTTTGGGCTCTCTTTCGTAGACGTACTCCCCCCACGCAATTTATGGATGCCGATCTTACCTGTCGTTATCGACGACAAGCTCATGTTTCCCCTGTGCGTGAAGTGCGCGGAAGAGGATAACGGCGAATGTAACCATATACCCCACCAGCGTAAGATCAGAGGCGTATATACAAGTCCTGAGTTGGCCCTAGCCGTGCGCCATGGTTATAGAATACTGAAGATACATGAGGTGTGGAGGTTTCAGAAGCTACCCAACCTTTTCACACCATATATAAACACCTTTTTGAAGGATAAGGTTGAGGCATCAGGGTATCCGCGAGGAGTTGATACCGAAGATGAAAAGTCTGCCTATATTCAACGTTACCGCGACCGCGAAGGTATACAACTTGATCGTGTCCAAATTGTAAAGAATCCTGGCAAGCGCTTTAGTGCAAAGTTGTGTCTAAACAGTCTATGGGGAAAATTTGCGCAGAATACCGGCAGAGGGAGCATTCATTTGGCACAAAGTTATAGCGATGTCTGGGATTATGCCAATGCCCCCGATAAAGAGGTCATGGAGATCGTAAATGTAGGTAATACTTACGTAATAAAGTACAACAACACTGAATTTGCCACAGATACCTCAAGGGTTACAAACATACCTGTGGCCAGCTTCACAACAGCCTACGCCCGTATAAAACTTTGGGGTCTATTGCATTCTCTTGGGCGGAGAGTATTGTATGCCGATACAGATAGCGTGATATTCACAGAGAGGGAGGGTGAATACATGCCCACTATTGGGGAGTTCCTCGGCGAGCTCACTGATGAGATCAAGGATGAGTATGGGGACAACGCATACGCCGACTCTTTTGCCTCAACAGGACCTAAGACTTATGGGGTACGGGTCAGGGGGGGGAGGAAATGAAATATATCGTGAAGGCAAAGGGTATTACGCTCAACCATGCGAATCGGGAGGTTGTTAACTTTGAGTCGTTGAAGGATCTAGTATGTTTGGACGATGATGAACAACCTCCCCAACTAATTGTAGGCACCCACAATTTTCGGGCGCAGAAGCTGGGGGGCGTGAAGGAACTTAGGGGTACGATGGTGTGCCGTAACACCTATAGGAAACGTTACCAGTTACCTGGTACCTATGATACCGTACCCTTTGGATACCAATGATGCTTCTAACTCACACGTCTTGTATATAATCGTATCTATTTGTAAATATATATATATATATATAACTTGATATCTCGTTTATTAAATCGTATTTGTAAATATATATAACTTGAATATCTCGTTTGTTAAATAAATCATGTTTCAAATAGCGTTTCACTTTCTCCTTTGTGTGTGTGTGTGTGTGTGTGTGTGTGTGTGTGTGTGTGTGTAGGTGAAAGTTCTAAGCTCCGCCCACTGTAAGACCGTGAGTCATGCTACTATCTGGGAGTCCCTGCGTGGTCAGTCGACCGCAGTAAGCCCGAGAGATCAGACGTGTATTCAGATCAGACGTGTATTCAAATGGCTACCTTTAATATTGCTTGTACAACGTTTACGAAATGGTATTCAGTAAAGTGCCAGGATGTGGTGGATACCGAAAAACTTCCTATTCCTCCCTCCTATGCCTCTTTTAAAAACACATTGGATTGTGCGAAGTTCCAAGATGTACAAATACTCTACGGATGTTCTGGTGAGACCGTTGAAGGCTTTCGTTGCACAGACGATGTGCTGAAGTATACTGCAGAGCTAAACTTTATAAAGTCTCACATACACCGTGAAGTAAAAGAAACAACGCGTGCAGAAGAGAAGCAGCAGGTATGGATAATGAGTCTTGCTGATGGGTGGTGTGACAAGCGGTATTACGTCATGCTACACCATGTCGATTACTCATACCCTACGACTGAAAATGTGAATCTCGTGATCATGGACAATCTTAAGTATTTTTATCACTATATTAACGTATATCATGATGAGGTTCGTAGTGAGGTTGTGGCTAGTGCCCTGCGTGAATTTTTAACAGAGTTTAGAGACGAGTATCGTTTGATGGGCAGAAAGGAAAAATATGAACATATGTTCCTCTCAAATAGTGCGCCGGAGTGTGGAGATGTTTAGTAAAACATAAAATGTTCCTAGTTCTTACCAAACTGTCTGGTGCGTAGGCTGGTAGTGATATTCTTGTACCGAAATATGTACAACAATTCGACTCGCGGTCATACGAACAAGCCCATTCACGTATCATCGAGTCAGCCGCCCGTCGAACCATTCCTGCCTACCTGCGTGCCTCACACGGCTCATAGTTATCTCAGAGCTTGAGCCGAGTGGACGTGCGCTCCTCGAATACGATGGAACTTCCTTTGAGCAGCATTCTCAACTCCTCGTACGATGTGTCCGTGACGAAATCGTTGCGCGTGTTCAGGCGTAATTCCGGTACCATTAGCTATGTACTGGAAACGGAATGTAGACCGACAAACAAACGGGTTTATTTAAGTATCGAGGAGATGAATAGAATCTTTGTGATAGTTGAGAAGTGGAGTGAAGATCGTTATAAAATACCTGTTAACGTAGGTACAAGAAGAGAGCAGATTAGTGACGCACCCTCATACGCCGTTGTATGTACGTTGTGTATAAATAACGATCGGCCGTGCATTGATATACGGCTGATGTGGAAGAATGCTTCTGATAATAACGCTCTTGTTCCTACGCGAAACCGTTTCATCCTCGACAGAATGTTTGAAATCGTCGGATTCCGTAAACTGAAACCTATATTAGACGCGCGTGTTACGGACATGCTTTATTTTGATACAGTACTTGAATACGCCTACACCGCTCTGCTCGATGGGTTTACCGAGTGTAGGGCTGGTGAGAATGGTCTAGAGCTGGACGTTTATTTAAAAAGTTTAGACTCTTTGAAATACCATGAACTTTGGTACAAAGCAATTGATCGGTACAAGGCTGAGCTCACCTACACCGTTCACCCTGAAGAACTATTTCTTTATATAACGCGCAGTTGTCGTAACGATTTAGAAGATTATTTCAATTGCCGCTATGTTGAGTGAGTTCACGATTGAAAAGCTCGAGTCGGTAGAAATAAACCCTCGATTGGAAAAGCGTGTTTATAAACTTGTGTTTAATAATGTAGCTAACGATGAACTCTTTGTGCGTGCTTTTGATTGTATTCTAGACGTATTTAAAGATGACTTACCAAAAGGTTGTAAAGTGGGAACAAAAATAGTACTGAACGATATGAAAGCCCTTCATATCGAGTACAGGTTTCCCTATACTTTAAGCGGTGAAATATTATTAAGCCGCATATACTGCGTAATGCAGAGCAATAATGATGTAATTGTAAACTCGATTAAGACCGAGTTTAGTATTTTGAAAAAAAAGTGAATTGTATTTATATATATTTGCTTGACATTTCTCCTGTACTGATTATACGCATATTTCTATTGATTTGTGTTTATGTATATATTTTGCGTGATATTTCTCCTGTACTGTTATGTACATATTTCTATTGAAGTGTATATTTATTTGAAATGTATATTTTATTTTATATATATCCATAATTGTGTGTATATATTTCCTGTACTGTTATATGCATATTCCTCAATTGAAATGTATATTTATTTTCTATATATTTATAATAAACAGAATGATGCAATGTTGTTTTACTTAATTGTTACGCCTTCTAAACCTACTACCGGTATTCTTTTAAGAAATATAATAATGCATACAACGGTATTGCGGTATCTGGCAATATTTAAGCCTTCTAAGCCAACTGGCTGATTAGGAGTCTATATAACGCGCAGTTGTCGTAACGATTTAGAAGATTATTTCAATTGCCGCTATGTTGAGTGAGTTCACGATTGAAAAGCTCGAGTCGGTAGAAATAAACCCTCGATTGGAAAAGCGTGTTTATAAACTTGTATTTAATAATGTAGCTAACGATGAACTCTTTGTGCGTGCTTTTGATTGTATTCTAGACGTGTTTAAAGATGACTTACCAACCGGTTGTAAAGTGGGAACAAAAATAGTACTGAACGATATGAAAGCCCTTCATATCGAATACAGGTTTCCCTATACTTTAAGCGGTGAAATATTATTAAGCCAACTGGCTGATTAGGAGTCTATAATAATGTATACAATGGTATCTGGCAACTCAGTCTTCGATTAAATGAATACATGGCGCTATCTGGCAACTCAAGCCATTTACATCCAACTGGCTGATTAGGCGTATATAATAATAATGTATACAATAATACTGATAAAAAGAGGTATCTGGCAACTCAAGCCATTTACAGCCAACTGGCTGATTAGGAGTCTATAATAATGTATACAATGGTATCTGGCAACTCAGTCTTCGATTAGAGAATACATGGCGCTATCTGGCAACTCAAGCCATTTACGCTAACTGGCTGATTAGGAGCCTATAAAACAACGCCTACTCGGCTGAAGTCTTAATGTGCACTTGGCTCCTGCCAGGTGAACACCTCTCCTCCTCCTTTCTCTCCTCCTTTCTCTCCTCCTTCTTTCTCTTGGGGATAACGCCGCCTCCAAGTTTTCCTTGTTGCACCTGCAGCATCCCCCCTTTGGGGGAATTTTTTTATTTTTTATTTTTTGCAACAACCCCCACCCCCCTTTGCAACAACCACCCCCCTTTGCAACATTACGTCATCACTTGCAACATTCTTGCACTCTCCCCTTTTTCGGCTATACTACTTAGGCTTAAGGAGTCAAAATTGACTACACTCGAGACTCGGAGGCTAAGGGGTGATCTAATCCAGGTTTTCAAAATTATGAATGGGTTCGATAACGTAGATAGAGATAGCTTTTTCGAGATATCTCAGTATAATAGGACTAGAAATAACGGGTGAAAGTTGACAAGTAGAACGTTCGAGACAGCAGTTGCCAAAAACTTTTTTACGCATAGAATAGTAAATAGCTGGAATAGTTTGCCGGTAGAAGTAATTAGTAGCACGTCTATAAACATGTTTAAAAATCGACTAGACGCATATGTTGATAGATTGGGTATAGTTTAAGGTAGTAAAATTAAGGCTTTGTGGTTCGGAACCCACATAAAATTGTAGGTCCCCTCCACCACCACGGAGGACATGCGCAATACGCAATTACGAACACAGTTAGGTAGACCAGCCATGAGTTGATCCTCGGGTCTTTGTTGGTCTGAACCATTATAACATTATAACATATATATATATATATATATATATATATATATATATATATATATTTAGGACGGAGTGAAATCAAACAAAAGTTTTCTTTCCCTTTCGGCGCACTGAAATTATATTATGGTTTTAAGTAGGAAACACAAAGAAAACTGATATAATATTCTAGATTCTAGAGTATCTTGAACTGCCTCATTTTTGCCAAAATATGAAATGGGTGTCGTAACTGGGTTTACGGTGGTTTATAACTAATTCTTGGCTATGTTGTGGAGGAAACAAATAGATATTAACCCACACAAAACTTAAAAATATATATTCTGCGAGTAATTTTCACGTTATTTAATGAATTTCTATTTTACTTTTTCTTTTCTGGATTAATGATATTCTCAAATTTAGTGTTTCGTTGCAAGCAATATAAAGAAACAAAGAAAGAAAGATAACCAATTTTTTAAATTTGTTTTATTAAATACATATAGAGTATAGAAACAAACATCAAATGAGTACACAAATGGTAATTGCGAAAAACAACCTTAACTATTCGAATAAAGAAGGCAAACTTTTAGCAAAATCCTTTCTGGTTTTTACGTCTGGCATCAGACTGCGTGAAATCATTCTAGCTCTGCTTAAACCATTTCGTGCTTCAAACCCAAATACGAACTTCAAGAGTCCGTCACTAATTTAATACAACGCTCTACATTCTGAGTATGATTGGGATAATTTGGAATGTTCAATGCGTTTTCTTTAATAGATAAAATTTCTGCTTTTGTTAGCTTGATTGTAAGAGGTGTCTCACTTATTTAGTATTATTCCAATTAATTATTTCATCCCATTCATTTGCATCAAAATTAAGATTAGGAACCTTGAAATCTCTCAATTCTAAATTTTGACCAGTCTCATTTTGCATGTTCATTATTTTGCTAACAGCTTTTTCACGTTTTTCCCTAGCTGAGTCACACAACATTGCCAGAAGAATATTTTCCGGGTGAGCAAAGTACGCATTTCGGGATATATACTTCTTAGCAATTTTTACTGATTCTCTAGGCAAATGCTTAACCCTATTAATAACAGAAAACACATGCCTTGGGACATTTATGCAATTAGGTCTACACTTGATATCAAACTAATTAGAACCATAATTTGTCACAATGGAGTGTGTTATTGTGTAAAGTTTCTTTGTTGGTTTCGCTGTTGAAACATAAAGCCTACAAACCCTGTTAGCAAGAGTTAACCATCTAGCATGACTAAGAGGAACTGGCTTTACATGAGCAAGGTGTTCGTCAAGTGTACCATTTCTGATTGCTGAAATAATGCAGTATAAGTACTGCTGATCTCCACTAAGATCACCAACAATGTGTTGTGGCAGATATAATTGTTCTTTGCCACTAGTTATAGGTTTGAATTGTACTACTGTATTGTTTTCACAAAACTGAATGGCTTTCCCAATAGGACCAACAAAGGTACTTGCTCCAGATGTTGTACCATCCAATGTTTCAAAAATATGCCTTAGAGGTAGTTCATTTGTACGAAGCATACAAATGAACCATTGAAGTAGCCTACCAAGTGGTTTCTCCATAACATGAATCACACCTTTATAACCAGTGTTGGTATTTGTGCTAACACAGCCTATTACAGCTATATCATTTTATAGCTGTCTCTTTAATAAGTGACAATACTGAATTTGCTGTGTCTGCAGCCTTACTCGATGCTGGTGTCTGATGGATAATATACTCTCCACCTGGTTCAGCAATCATTACATAGGGTTCTTCACTCTTCTTCTCACTGTACCACCTATCATTGACTTTCACTTTACTTAAAGTCTGATCCTTTCGACCATCGAAGTATATGAAAGTAATGGAATTCACTTTATCACTTTTCAATGTTTTTCGAAGTGTTTCTCTTTCTCTCTGCACTCTACTTCTGTCTATTACGAGATGGTCATCTTCTTTGGTGATCATATCAACGTCTATCAAAGTTGCAGTTGCAATAGCATTAGTAGCACAATCTGATACACCAAATCTATCTGCCTGCATTGCAACATGCCGCAAAGACATTCTCATTTGGCTTCCAGTATTTTCAAAACCACAGTCTTCAGTTTCCATTATTCCATTGTCACGAAATTCATCTGAAGGTTGAACTTCACTGAAACGCTTGATAGTTTTCTTTTCTTTACTTACTTGTTCTGAGAACTTCCTCTTGTATTTCTTTTGTAAAATTTGTGTGGCATGCACATCTACACTACCCATGTACATTTTACGATCACTCCTCTGATCAAGTAGAAATTAATTCCTCTTTTGGTACTTTTTTATCTCTCCGACATATGCACTCTATGTGAATTTCTTGACAATCATCACTGCATCCTATGTCTGTATGAGATTTTAAATTACATTTATAGGCACCTATATCAAACAAATTACTGAGACTATTCATATATTCATTTTTTAGTTTCAACGTTTCCACACGTTGCTCCTCTTTCTATGAATCTTGCTACCTTTTGAAACAGCTTTTTCCTGAACTGTGGGGATTGATGCTTGCTGCCAAAGTTTTAGTAGCTCCTGAGTTATTTGTCTGATGATTGGCTTGTTAACTGCATTTTTCCTTTCTTTGAGATAGAGAAAGTACCGAGCCACTTGTAAATGAGTTGGCAAAAGATTGAGGCAACTTCTCAGGAGTTCCAAACATACAATGTTGTTTAGAATGCCTTGTGCTCAAAAACTTTTTCCTTGCTGGATAGCATGGGGAACTTGAAAGCGTAGATGCTGCTGCATGGAAAGCTGTTGGTATAGAGTTGCTGCAAGAGGGGATGTTGCTATCTTGATGTGAAGAAGGATGTTGTTTCAGTTGTGGAGACTGGTGTGTGGGATGCTGATTTCATCTCTGCTCTTCTATCGGTGAATTATTAATTGAAAATTAGAACAAAAACTCAAATAAATTTCAGTGAATTTTAATTGCTTAAGGAAAAACAACAAATATTTACTCAGTTTACTCACGTTAGTCAAATGTACATTGTAACAAGTGTATATTTTTTTATCTCATTTCTCATAACATGCTCACTAGCTTCTTACCTCTGGATTCTGTGGCTGGGGGACAACTACTGCAGCTGGCTGTCACGCGAACGGTGCCTGGGGAGCCAGAAGACACGATGCGTACAAGTATACAGTACGACCTTGGCAGGAAATACTTAAATAATATATTAAAGTTATAAAAATTTATAATTGTGGTTTCATAATGACATTATTGGGGGTTACTCATATGATGTAATGTTGACGGATGTATGCTAGATGAGAACTCTATTTTCGTGTTTGTTAAATTGTATTCATGCAAAAATGGGGTGGTTAGAGAAACGTGGCACAATTTGTATTATCATATTCGTTTTTCTCGGCAAAAACTACAATAAAATATCACTGTGCCATTGTAAATTATCATTTACACTCCGCCCTAAAAAAAAAAATATATATATATCCAAATAAACATTGATTTCAAGTGATAAATCAATACTGATAAGATTTCGTCGATGCTGAAGTTTCCAAATTGTTCTATGAGTTAAAGTGTAAGTAATTTCAGTGGTGATTTTGAGTGACGCTATCAACGTTGATTAGATAATGACATAGATTCTATGTATTCTAAGATGTCAAACAATAACACTGGGACAAGGTTGATAATGATATGTCATTCACGCGTTAAAATGTTGGGATCACTTTAACATATTGTTTCCCAGGAACCTCTCTTTAACATATTGCTTCCCAATATTTAGGCTGTGTCTGCAGCCTTACTCGATGCTGGTGTCTGATGGATAATATACTCTCCACCTGGTTCAGCAATCATTACATAGGGTTCTTCACTCTTCTTCTCACTGTACCACCTATCATTGACTTTCACTTTACCAATCGTTAGGTCAACTGTACGTCTTTGACGATTGGTTAGGTTAGGTCGTGATATTTTGGTTAGTTAGCCTTATAAAGCTAACTAAAAAAGGCTGGGGTGACGGATCTTCAGGTGATCCAAAATGTTCGCTTTAATAAAGTAAAGGCATAAAAAGTA
The DNA here is from genome assembly GCA_023014485.1 of Bathynomus jamesi. Classification (NCBI taxonomy): domain Eukaryota; kingdom Metazoa; phylum Arthropoda; class Malacostraca; order Isopoda; family Cirolanidae; genus Bathynomus; species Bathynomus jamesi. The sequence goes on from JAJOZX010003483.1 coordinate 317,870, forward strand.
AATCATAACATGTTAAAATATTAGATTGAAAGTAAATTTATTAGAATTGTTGCGCTATATGGTCAGTGGTCACACAAAGTGACCAACCAACCTTTCTCTTTTTAACATATTGCTTCCCAGTGTTAATCACTTTAACATATTGCTTCCCAGGAGGGATCACTTTAACATATTGCTTCCCGAATGCTCTGGGAAGCAATATGTTAAAGTGATCCAAATGTTGTCACCTTAACTAAAAATCGATTCTGTTAATGTTAAACTGAAATTTCATTTTGGATTTAACATTTAAAAAATCATGTTTTTCTCACACTAACTTTGACGAGAAATCAGTCAAGGTGGGCTAACCTAGTGAACACATACATTACAGTATTGCAATAAAGCTTTCTGAATTAAACTAAAGTTACACTAAAAATGAGAAAATCATTGTTTGCAACGAATGTGCTTCATTTGTTAATGACGATGTTTATCCTAAAAAAAATTGCACAGTTGCTGCAAATAGCAACAGCTTTCAAAAATGCGATAATTAGTGTAGAATTGTAGTTTTCTTTATTAAAGATATTTTCCTTAAAGTTAACAAGAAGGACAAAAACAATGTTATAAGACCTTTCACGTCGACCTTCAGTGGGTAAACAAAATCACATTAAAATACAAATGACATTTACAACTTTGTAACCAAGACGTTGAGATAATATATAAAATTATTTTGTCAGATTACTGTTACACTAACATGAACACTGATTTTAAGAATCAACGCTGAAAAGTTCTGTTATATCAATGTAATTTGAGTACCTTATTTCTAGTTTCAGACTGATTTCAACTTTGTGCTATGAATGCTTTGTGAAATGAACATTTAATCTGTTTTTGAAAGACACTGTTGACGCAACACGTAAATTTTCTTTCGGTCACCTGGTATCAAATGTAGTCAGCGGTGTAAAACTTCATCTGTAAAAAATTCATGAAGGGGTGAGTTACTCTCAACCTGCCCTCGTAACTCGACAGGCTCAGCTTGTCAGGGAAGAAAGTTATAAAATCAGATTGTGACTGTTCTTCGTCGAATATTATGTGTCTAAATTTCACAATCGTTCGGTGGAACCTTAAATAATGGCCATGAGTGCTGAGATAGTTTTCCATTCTTTTCTATAAAGCACCTTTTTGCCAGCTTCTGAATGGACGTATAAATGTTTTTCTCCGGTCGTTTTATCGAGTCTTTGTTCGTTTTGGCAGTTTTGATCAGGATCCTCATCTATTTTCCACACATCATTTGCGCTTTCCTTCCAGCAAGTGCACCTTCAGATTTTAAACAAAGCTGGGCACTTGCGTTTTTTTTTGCGGTACTGCGGTACTGCGGTACTACCGCACTACCAAACCGGTACCGCATAACGCAGTACCGCAAAAAATGCGGTAGCGGTACTGCTGTACTTTCAGCGATCCTTTGCGGTACTGCGTTATGCGGTACCGGTTTGGTAGTGCGGTAGTACCGCAGTACCGCAGTACCGCAAAAAAACCCGCAAGTGCCCAGCTTTGCTTCAGAATACTTGTTCGTGACCAGTATAATGTTCACGCACTTTTCTCTTATCTCAGATGCGAAAGTTATTTGAAACGCTTTTATTCCCATCATATCTTCCTTTCCTACAGTATTTTGTATTGGTAAAACCAAACTCTTCCATAATTTCAGCATCATGTTTACTTTTGCGCTCTGACAGCACTTTTCAGTAAAATGCTCGGTTTTTTTTTGCTCTGGCAATTTTCACATCGTATTGTCAAATGACCTTTCTTCGCAATATGGTAATGGTTCCATTATGCTTCCTTCGCATTTTCTTCTTCAGAGACTGCTTTTTATGTATCGGGTCCCATTGCCGGGTTTCATATAGGCGGAACAATAGCTCAATCTCTTTTTGTAAGAAATCATTATCGTAGAACGTTTCATTATTATCGGTCATTCCTTCTCGCTCATCTTCGGTCCGTTTCAAACACGCTAAACCAAATATAATTAAATCATTCATTAAGTATTCCACTCCTTCGCTGAGGAGGATTTCTGTATTCACTATTTTTGTTCCATAAACGGTTACTAAATCCTTTGCAGTTCATCCGCCTCGTTCCACACGCAAAATTTATATGTTTTTTACTTTAACTGCTTTATATTCATCAAGAAATTTAGGAAAAAGAGTTCGCTTCACTTTCTCTCTCTTTGTTTGGTTCCCATTTTTTGTGTTTGGTCATTCGTTTCATTTGTGGGAAGCATTTGGAAGTATTCTTCCTTTCAATTTGCTTTCATTTCATTTCTTTTATATTTCGTATATTTTAATACATTATTTGTTCATATTTTCCGTTACTAATTGACATCCCGTTTTTGCGGTTTCGTTATTTCTTTTTTTATTTTATCATTTCGAGCTTAAATTTAGATTTAAACCGCAAATATGCTTTTATTTTCTTTCTTTTGAGCAATTTTGGCCTTCTTCCCGCCTTCATTTGCATTGATGTTAATTTGCGTTTGTAGATTCTCATTATTAAGTTATTTTGTCATCATTCATTCCAATACGTTTCCCTTCTGTAGAATTTCCATAAATTCTTGGCGAAACGTGCGTACACATTCTAATAGTAATCTTAACACCTGGTCAGCGTCCATAGCTCAGTGAATAACACCATTTCCCTATAAATGAAGTGAAGAAGACACTAAGATCAGGAGTTCGAATCCCGATGATGCTGGTGATAGTAATAGAAGAGTCAGAACAATGGGGTACATTAGTTGGCCTGAGCGCTGTCATGAATGATTATCATCATTTCCATACCTAAAATTAGTCTGCCATGAGGCTCGTTTATCTAGCTATCTGTCTATCTATCAGGGCTATACATCGCGTCCACGTCGCAACACCGTTTCCCTAAAGATTAGTGATGTTAAGCGACGTTGGGTTTGCTCAGTAATTGTATGGATGACCGTCCTCTGCGTTCAGATGATGATTCAGTGATCCCAAGTAAAGCTGTAGGTTCCTTCCGTCACCTGCATTACTTCTGCCTTCATGAAGATGGTTAAACAGGCCAAATTATCATTATTATTATTATTATTATTATTATTATTATTATTATTATTATTCACCTACCCTTCCCATATATATATATATATATATATATATATTGTCTTTCGACTCCATGTGTCAGAAATAAAATTGACAACTACATGTTCCATACTACGGGATTAGTCTTGTATTTATATAACATTATTATTTTCCTTTACACGAAGTTTACATTTGATTTACTTACAATTATTAACATTTCTAATTATTAAATTAATTAATTTATTTCCTTTTTAATGCAATCTTGATGTTTCACTTTTTAATCTTTGACCTTCGTAGATAGTTTATTAACTATTATGAAAGCTTCCGCTTCTACATTTCATTTGTCTACTTTGAATGCGATGTAATTTTCTACTTTATTTCACGATATTCAAATGCGGTTTTCACACCCATTTTCCCATTTATTTTAATGACTCTCTTAAGCATTTGTTTCTTCCACAACACTTTCCAGAAAAGGTAATTTAGAATTTGACTTTTTGCATCGTTGTTTGCTCAGACGAGGAAAATTTGTTTGGATTTTTCCATTTTTCAGAGTGTTATTTGAATTTATTAAAAAATGATTGGTTGGTTGGTCGTATCGTTTTGCGCCCTTCGAGCACCAGAGGGCACTGAAGTCGGCGATAACGGCACCCCACCGGGAAGAACAAGTCCTTTATGAAAGGAGAGCTGGGCTGTGTCAAATACATTATGCGCACGTGCTCATCACTGTACCTCATTCTTCACTTTCGAGAACGACATGGTGTGGATGGTGATGTAAATCAAAGGCATAATGGTTGTTGTTGTTGTTGTTGTTGTTGTTGGTGATGATGCTATGCAGATGCTGCTGAATATATTTTTATTGTTGCTTTGGGTATTATGAGTTGTGTTGCAAGGCAATGCAAGTATTGTTGGTAGTGTGTATTTATTTGCAACTTCTAATTTTCTTGTTGAAGCTGTTCGTATTGTTGATGAAGCTGTTGGTATATGTATTGTTGATGAAGATAAATTCAGCAGTGAACAGGAATGTTCTGAACTTGCTTCGACGAAGTAATTAAATTACGCTTCTAAATGTTCTTATTTTTTAAAAAACAGGTGTTGCCAACCTTTTTAGGCCGTCGTACCACGATGCTTTTCTAAGCACCACCCTCGGAAAGGTTGCTGGTCATTCATCTACAACTAATATTACTTTTAAATACATTACCATTCAAGTAATTATTAATTAGCAAACTGTATATTAAAACCCTCTTGCTTACACCTAAGAGAGCTGAACGTACCACAGGAATGTAAAGGAATGTAATTAGTATTATCTGATGTATTTTCTCTGTAATTACTTCTCCCATTTCATTTTACATGGCAGGAAGAGCAGCCATATTTGTACATTTTCCTCTTGTATATGGAATTAATGACATATTTTGATTTTAATTCATATTTGGGTCCTTTTCTTTTCAATATATTAAAACATTCTTTTGGTGGTCGTGGCTGCATCTGAATCGCATCCGAACACTCGTTAATGATATTCGCAAATTACTAATTTTACTGATTTCGCTCATATTCTTTTTCCCTTTATATTTACAAAGTTACAGTGCGTGTCTTTGTTTCGTCGGCGTCTGTTCCTCGCTTTTAGAGATTTCAAAACTTTTTCTTAAAGCATCTTGGTTACCTTTTTCTATATTTCGTCTTCCACCTAATTTGTATCCTCATGGCATTCATTAATTTAAATATTTTTATTACTCTCTTCATCGCTGACATTTTTCAGTATCTTTCTTTCCAGAATATTGTGTGTTCGATACCACATTGAGTTCAATTTGACATTTTGTATTTTATTTTATTTTTTATAAACATTTTATAACATATGCGAAGAATTCGTTTAGTTTTAATTATTTATTATCCTTTGTTATCAAGGTTCACGCAGTTAGAATGCCCGAACTCGTAATACATACATGTATGCTAATTCAATATTCAGTATTTGTACAATTTCACCGACTGGCGAATGCAGTCTCATAAATGAAGATTTTCAGGTAGAATTTGGATCTAAATTTGGATATAAATAGAACAATAAAATGTATTATTCGTATTATTGCCCTATTATAATCATTATTATTATTATTAGTAGTAGTAGTAGTTTTTTATGCAGAAAGGAGGAACCAAGAGCGAACGCCCGCAAAAACACCCCCTCATAGAGGAAAGAGAGAGCCAAAATAAAGGTCCAGGCTTTTGGAGATGCCTAGATACTTTACGGTTGAAAGATTGGAGGTCATAGGCAGGAGGAAAGATAGACTGAGGAAGATTGTTCCATAGTTGACCGGTTAAGTAAATGAAAGATTGAAAATACCGATTAACTCTTGCGTTACTCTCTAACGCAAGAGTTAATCGGTATTTTCAATCTTTCATTTACTTAACCGGTCAATTATGGAACAATCTTCCTCAATGTGTTGAAAGTCGGGTACTGCGTGCTATCCTTAAAAGAGCCATGCAGTTAGAGTTCAGAAGAGCAGTGTCCGTTATAATAGCGATAGTAAAGAGAGAATGAGGCAACACTGCGGCGAAGAGAGAGGGATTAAAGACAATGAGTAAGAGGCGGGGAAACGATGAGACGAAAAGCCTTTGATTCCAGGTCAAGTAGAGCTGTATGGGTTGAGCCATTCCACACATGAAAAGCGAATCCCAAACAGCGGCGGACAAGACCCCTGTGCAGAGAGCAACTGAGTCGGGGTGAAGAAACTGCGGAGCCGGTACAAGACACCTAACCTCTTAGAACTTAGAAACTGTTTTAGAAAGAGCGTATATGATCTTTCCAGGAAAGATCACGAGAAAAAACCCCACCAAGAATGTTAAGAGAAGATGAAGGATTGAGTTGTGTATTGTTGATGATAAGGGGATAGTCGTGTGGAAGATCGTGACAAGTAGACATATGAAGAAACTGAGTTTTTGAAGCATTAAACGCAAGGAAATTAAAAATGAAGGGACAGATAGAAGGACAAAAACCGAAGAATGGCAGTTTGGAAATTAGAGTTGGCCAGACTCTATCAAAAGCTTTTGATATGTCTAGCGCAATAGCAAAGGTTTCACCGAAATGCCAAAAAGAGGATGACCAAGAGTCAGAGAGATATGTAAGAAGATCGCCAGTACAATGTCCCTTATGGAACCCATACCGACGATCTGAAAGAAGATTGTGAGAATAGAGGTGTTTAAGAATCTTCCTATTAAGGATACATTCAAAAACTTTAGACAGGCAAGAAATCAAAGCAATTGAACAATAGTTGGAAGATTGAGAGCGATCATCCTTCTTTGGGACAGGCTGAATGAAAGTGAACTTCCAGCAGGAAGGAAAAGTACCAGATGAAAAACAAAGACGAAATAGTTTGCCATGGCAGGGTGTCAGCACAGAAACAGTTCTTGAGAACAGTAGGAGGAACACCATCAAGACCGTACGCTTTCCTTGACTTAAGCCCAGATAGAGTAGAAAAAAACATGTTTGGAAAAGATTCAAATTTCAGACATAATTAGGTCAGAGGGAGGAGGAGATGGAGGAACAGCACTGGGATCGTCCAGAGTTGAGTTAGAGGCGAAAGTCTGAGCAAAGAATTAGGCTTTATCAGGCGATGAGACGGCAACTGATCAGTCAGAATAGAAAAGAGGAGGGAAAGAAGAAGTAAAGTTGTTGAAGGGTTCTTGGCTAGGTACCAGAAAGAACAAGAAGAGTTTGAATTCGATAGGTTTTCACATTTTTGTTTGATGAAGGAAGTTTTGACGAGTCGGAGAACAGATTTTGCACGATTCCGGGCAGAAATATAAGCTAAGTAAGATTCAGTAGTTGGATGGCGACGGTACCTTCTGAAACCTCTTCTCTGTTGCGGGTAGCATAAAGCAAGCAAAGTTAAACAAAGAATTTTTGTATTAGTAGTAGGAACAGAAGGTTAATATTCGTTTTTTGACCCAGTCACACCCAGCTATAACAGCAATATATATTGAATAACCAATCAAAACTGAATAAGAAAATATATATATTATCTTGTGCAAATTTGTATAAAATGTACTTTTTTATGAAAAAAATATTTTCTACTTTCTAATATGTATGTATATAAATTTCGGTTAATTTGCTTATTTTGGCTACCTTTTTTGGTATATTTGGTGATTCTGGCTACTTCTTCGTAATTCAATTTGTCCTGTTTTACAAGTAAATCATTTTTAGCAATTTTTCGTCTGTTCAGTTTTTTTTTTTTTTGTGACTAGAAGTATGACGTGTCATTTATGCATATTTGATTTTTAAGACGTGATCCGCCATATTGCCCTCGATGAAGAAAAGAGTTTAGACCCTTTTTTCAATCACAGAATAATTAAGACATCCGTGACCTGCCCTAAATGCAATAGTGCTTGTATTTTAACAAAAGACCAGAAGGTCTTTAAGTGCCGTAAAAAAATCTTAAAAATAACCGTGTGTCATTTCAGTTTAAGGGCACGCGAAATTTAGCGGACTACCCATGCAAGGTTGGCACATGTTATTACATTATCATTTGTATAATTTAGGTCTCGGGGGTACGGGGGAGGAGCCCCCGTAAAGATCACGCATCACAAATTGATCGGTCCTAATGTTTTGCGGACAGTTCAGTACGTTACACCAGTTAGGTCAACTGTACGCCCTTGATGATTGGTTAGGTTAAGTCATGATATTTTCGTTTAAATTCATTAGTTTAAACGAAAATGACGAGTGCAAACTTTTCTGGTTAATTTTGAGGTGTTTTGTACGAAACTGTCATCCGTTTCCTGTGCAAATGCGTAGTTTTCAAGATGACGATATCTCGAAAACTACGCATTTGCACAGGAAACGGATGGCAGATTCGTGCAGAACACCTCAAAATTGACCAGACGTTTGCTCTCATTATAAAAAGAGACTGGGTCAAAAAACGAATAATTACCGAACAGAATATGGAATGTACGCCTCCCTGCCCGAGAAGATCACCTCCGTGATCCGCTCAGCGGACCCGGAGGGACCCCGGCTATGGAAACAGTAATTATTCATGATAAATCAAAGAAGTGCTGCCTAAGGGCGTCCCATTCAGCAGCGCCAAAGTGCCAAAGGCGCCTTCTCTTGGGAGGATCCATAGGCCAAACTGGAGTGATAGGACAGGAACCAAAAATAAGATTGTGGTTGGAGGATCCCAACGGAGAAAAAAGTTTCACAGAGTGAGAAGAAGGATGAGTGGTAAGAAATAAATCTAACATATTGGGCCTATCTCCAAAGCGATCGGGGATACGAGTAGGGTGCTGTACAATTTGCTCCAGGTCATTCAGGATAGAGAAGTTGTAAACTAGTTCACCAGAGGTGCCAATGAAATGGGAGGAAAGCCAAAGGTGGTGATGAACATTGAAATTTCCTAAAATGGAGCTTTCAGTGAAAGGAGAGAGGGATAGAATGTATTCCACTTTGGAAGTAAGGTAGTCAAAGAGTTTTGGATAATCAGTAGAATTAGGAGAAAGGTAAACAGCGCAGATGTATTTAGTTTGAAATTGGCATGTAAGCCATAGCCAGGGTATAGAATTTGGAGGATCCAAGTCCGAAAATACCGAGTGTAATTGGAGGTAGGTCTAACAGATAAACTTTGTCTGTTGTGGTGTACTGTAAAATAGAATTGTTCTAAAAAAAAATAATTGTTCCACTTGACTGAATATGGAACGATTCTGAATAATTTTTTGTAATATAAATATAATTGGTTCAAAATCAGTCCAGAAAAGGAAGTTGTTTCAACACTGAAATAACGTTGTTCCATACAGAGCACCGTTTCTAAAATTTTAACTGCTCCACTTGCTGCATCAGCCGACTATGGAGCGATTTTTTTTTTGTGAAAGAATGGCCTGTTATTGAAACCGGTGGAACAACTTTCCTTTCTGGACCGATTTTGTACCAGTTATATCAGCAGTACAAAATAAAATTGATTTAGAAGCGTTTAATATTCGGTTCAAATGGAACAATTAAACTTTTAGAAACTGTTGTCTGTATTTTACAATGCTCGCTCAGACATTTGCGTCACATTCCGTATCCCTTTTCTTATTGGTTCGTTTTCAGAAACGTTTCATGGTTTCATTTTTTAAATTTATTTTATTCCGTCATAATAAATGTTATTTTAAACATTTTTCTAAGTATGCAATTTACTTTCCAAACTTTTTTTACTATGTATCAACCACTGTCACTTTATATTTATTACAAGTTACGAATACTCAAGAGTTACTACTAAATTCTTAGAAATTCACAAATTTTAAAGACCTGGTGCATAAATGTGCCAGTGCATCCTGACTGTTTCAATCGACCGATGGTACTTACACTCCTTTAAGATTATATATATATATATATATATATATATATATTAAAATCTGCCTTAGCGGTCACCTTTTCTGAGTGGCCACCTGCTCTTAGTGGCCACTTAAAATATACCCCCCAACAAAAAACCCGATGGCCGGTCAGCGGCCACCGAAATTACCTCCCTTGGCCCGATCGCTACTGTACACAACGGTACCACAGACAATAATAGTGTATCTGCCGAAACAGTTTAGGAACTACAGCAGAGACTAAATGCGGAGAATGAGCCTGACCCTGGTGAGGAGTGATGTGATGGCGATGAGAGGGAAGGAGGATGTGAAAAGGAAGTTCCAGTCAGTTTCCAGACCATTCACATGTCACTACAAGTTAGCTCGAGATGAAGGAGTTCATCTTCAGGAAGGACTACAACGACCTACTGGAAAGTTGTATAGAATCGAAGAAGGTCCAGGCTGAGTGCCAACCCAAGCGTAAGATGGGAAGTAGAGAAAAGTGCTTGATTTTTGTAAGAGAGTTCAGAAATCAAACCAAATTTTTAAACCGAATGGTCCTTTCAGACAAATCTGAACGAGATTTAAGTGACATTTAATGATGCCTATATTGTCTATAAAGACCATAATGACTTTTTTCCTTGGGTGGTTTTTATATACAGTTTTGTCTATATAAATACACGCAACTTCGGACCAAAAAAAAATTAGAATACTGACTCATATTTTTTTTACGCAGGAAGGAGGAGCCAAGAGCGAATGCCCGCAAAAGCGCCCCCCTCCCCTATAGAGGAAGAGAGCCAAAATCAAGGTCCAGGGTTTTCGAGGCACCTAGACACTCTGCGTTTGAAAGATTGGAAGTCATGGACAGGGGGAAAAGATGAATTGAGGAAGATTGTTCCAGAATTGACCGGTTGAGTAGATGAAAGATTGAAAATACCGATTAACTCTCGCGTTAGAGAGTTGGACAGAAAAAGAATGAGAAAGTGTCGAAAGTCTGGTACTACGTGCTTTCATCAAAGGAAGAGGCATGCAGTTAGAGAGTTCAGAAGAGCAGTGTCCGTTATAATAGCGATAGTAAAGAGAGAGTGAGGCAACATTGCGGCGAAGAGAGAGAGGGATTGAAGACAGTGAGTAAGAGGCGGGGAATTAATGAGACGAAAAGCCTTTGATTCCACCCGGTCAAGTACGGTTGTGTGAGTTGAGCCACCCCATACATGAGAAGCATACTCCATACGGGGGCGGGCAAGACCTCTGTACAGAGATAGCAACCCCATGAAGAAACTGCGGAGGCGGCACAACACACCTAACCTCTTAGAAGCTGTTTTGGAAAGGAAGTATATGAGAGCTTTCCAGGAAAGATCACAAGAAAAAGAAACGCCAAGAATGTTAGGAGAAGAGGAAGGATTGAGCTGTGTGTTGTTGAAGATAAGGGGATAGTCGTTAGTGTGGGGTTACATGAATGTAAATGGTGTGGGAGTCACTTGCATTTGTCAATAGAACTGTCAATAGTGACGTTTATGAAGAAATCTTAGAATACTTCATGCTCGAGTCTGCAAAACAACTGTATGGAGACGAACCAATTATTTTTCTACGTGACCTGCCTCCAGCTCATGTGGCTCGTGCAAAGTCTGCGTGGTTTGATGCTCATGAAATTGAAGTACTACCATGGCCAGCTAATTCTCCCGATCTTAATCCGAAGAAAATTTTTGAAAAATTGCTAAACAGAAAGTCCAAAAGCGTAAACCAAGAACACTAAGTGAACTCAAGAGGTGTTTGATGACAACCTGGTAATCGATAACTACAGAAGAATGCGAGAGGCTTGTCGACTCAATGTCACGTCGATTGGAGGCCATAATCAGAGCTAAGGGTAGACCAACTAAATACGAAGACGCAGAGTTAAAAGGTCTTAGATAAAGGTTTAATATACTGGCAGTATTCAATAAACATAATGAATTTATTCTATTTTTTGTAACACCTGACAAAATATTCTAATATTTGATATGTCGCTATGCATTAACGTTTCTCTATTGAATAAGATTTTTGCTATATTTCATTAATTTTTTTCAAAACTGGCACACAGGTGTATTTTTATCACAATGACGTCATAGATACTCGATGTCCCTGATAAAGGTGTATAACTTAAAGGTATTATCAAGGTCATGAGCTCATCTGAAACAGTATTATATTTTTTTCGTCCGGAGTTATATATGTATATATATATATATATATATATATATATATATATATATATATTGTTAATAAAAATGTTAATAAAATCGTAGAAATGTAATTTCGACCGATATAAGGACACGACTCCATGGAGTTCATTTAAATAAATATTTGAACGTGACCTTCATTTCGCGAGCAGTCTTTGACACGGGAACCCCTTTTGCTTATTAACTTGTCAATAAACACCCGAACACCATTTTCACTCTCAGCAATATTTTTCAATTTTAATTCTGTTTCACCTTATTTATTTTTAAGTATTCTTATAGGCGCTGCATCAGACACTTTATTTAAATCCAAACTTCCAGAGACCACATGTTGCACTCAATGAAATTGGAGTATTATCCTCTACTATGATACGGATATATATATATATATATATATATATATATATATATATATATATATATATATATATATATATATATGTGAAAGACATGCTTATATGACAAGGTATTAGTTCCTTGTGTTAGGTTACATGGGCTTCGTTCGGAAGCATTTCTTTGACGCTTCAGCGTACATTTGAATCACTCTCATTTTCAAGCTTCCACCGAGATCACAGAATCCCCAAAAACCGATTAGCTGTAATGATTTGCTTCATGAATATTACAATTTTCTTTTATTTTAACGAATAAACTCGATTAACTTTCGTTGTTGAACCGTGTCGAAAAATGTATTATCTTTTCAACCTGAATCACATTCAGTTGACATTCTGTGAAGCCTGTCAACAACATTTAGATCTGTATCTCACGTGTCACATTCAATTAATAACTGACCTTCTATCCGTCTAAAAGCTTTCGGATCCAAGTTTTTACTTTCCTATCCTTCCAACTTCAAAATATTTCTTGAATCCACAGTAACCAAAGTACAGGGTGATCCATAAAAAGGTGTTGAAAAAAAGTAACTTGCAACAAATTATCTTTTTTGAACACCTTTTTTATCACCCTGTATTTCCAGCAATCTAAACTAAGCTAGCCTAATTTAGCATAAATTAAACTAAGCTAATTTAACCAATCGTACACCTAACGGGTCGACAAGTACCCTAACTGGGCGCTAAATATTAGTTCGATGTAATTCCAGTATTATTAGACTTGTTTACAGTTCAGTTTTCAATTCGACTTTATTCCATTCGATCTACTTCCGCTTTTTCGAATATATATGCGTATATATATATTATATATATATATATATATATATAATATATATATATATATATATATATATATACAGTATATATATATATATATATATATATATATAATATAGATAGATAGATAGATAGATATTATTGATGTACCGATTTCAAAATTTAGTCGATGCCAATACCCCATAACTGGCCGATACTACCAATGCCGATTAATCGGTACACCACTAATATATATACAGGGTGCCCCAGACTTTGTCAATATTTCAGGAGATTATTTTTGAGGTCATTCCCAGTCAAAAATGTTCTATGAACATAGGTCCGATTCTCAACGGTTACGGAGCTATGGGTATTTGGAGTTAAAGAGTGATTCGCACATAATAATCTGTTTTATTGAACAAGTGCTAAGTATGTACAGCTCAGTCTACAATAAGTGTTCAAAATGGCTGCCTTCAGCTTCAATACACATTCTAACTCGTCGTAACATTGAATGAGTAATCCGACCAACAACGTCAGGGTCGTTCTCTATGCGTTCTGCAGCATCCATAATTCGACGAAGCAGTTCATCAGTGACCCTAACGCTGTTGGTAGGATTACTCATTCAGTGTTACGACGAGTTAGAATGTGTATTCAAGCTGAAGGCAGCCATTTTGAACATTTATTGTAGACTGGGCTGTACATACTTAGCACTTGTTCAATAAAACAGATTATTATGCGCGAACAACTCTTTAACTTCAAATACCCATAGCTCCATAACCGTTGAGAATCAGACCCATGTTCATAGAACATTTTTGACTGGGAATGACCTCAAAAATAATATCCTGAAATATTGACAAAGTCCTGGGACACCCTGTATAACGAACAGCAAGACCAGTCCTTGAACGAGCATTTTATTCACAACAAAGCTTTCGGTGAGGTTCTCACCATCTTCAGTACTAGAACCAGAAAAATATAGTAGTTAAAAAAAAATATAACGAAAAGTATAAATGAGAGGATGTAAGTTCAAATTTTGTAATGTTGAGTCTTATTAATTAGCGAATTACTTTTAAATACAGGGTGTACATAAAGTCAGGATCTATTTTTGTGAAATAATTATTTTTTTCTATTTTTCTTTTCAGAAGCCCTTAGAATGAATACAGAAGAGCGTGTGGCAATAGTAATTTGGCGAATCGAGGGAAAGAAATACAATGACATCAGAGAGAAGTTTAGAAGGAGATTTCATAAGCCGGGGCCAATAGACAAGACAATACGAAAATTGGTGAACAAATTTAAACGAACGGGATCTGTAAATGATGAAGCAAGATCAGGACGACCGTGTATGTCAGATCTTACCGTGAATGCAGTACGCGGAATTATCACTGAGGAGCCACGTACGTCCGTTCGTGCTGCATCACACAGACTCGGCCTCCCGACGTCATCTGTGCACAAAATTCTGAAAGTTAATTTGCAGAAGAAAAGCTATCATTTGCAGGTTTTACATGATTTACATGAGGAAGATTTCCCTCGACGAAGTGCTGTGTGTGCTGATCTCGTAGAACAAATCTGGAGTGATAATTTAATGGACAACATTCTCTTTAGTGATGAAACCACTTTCCATACGTGTAGAAAAGTAAATCGCCATAACTGTCGAATTTGGGCAGATGAAAGACCGAATGATTTCGTCCAAAATTGGGAAAGAGACTCACCTAACGTTAATGTCTGGATGGGTTTAACAAAATCTAAGGTTTATGGTCCTTTTTTCTTTGCTGAAGCTACAGTTATGGGGCTTATTTATCTGGACATGTTGCAGCAATTCCTTGAACCTCAGCTGATTGGGGATAGGATTGTTAGTACCGTCGTCTATCAACATGATGGTGCTCCTTGTCACTATGCCAAAATTGTTCAGGATTATCTAAATGGACGTTTTCCAAATCGCTGGATCGGACGCGGAAGCAACAGACCTTGGCCAGCGAGATGACCAGATTTAACCCCTTTAGATTTCTTTGCATGGGGCTTTATCAAATCGCACGTCTATCAGACGAAGATTACGAGTCTTGAAAACTTACGTACACGTATACGAACTGCTGCAGATAACATAACCCCGCAAATGCTCCAGAATGTGTTTAGAAATGCTGCGGAACGATTTGAGCTGTGCAGGGATACTGATGGGCGTCACGTCGAATCCTACTCTTAATTATTTAATAAATGTTACCACTTTATGATTGAATTCCATATAATTTCCAAGTGCTTCACAAAAATAGATCTTGACTTTATGTACACCCTGTATATTTTATATTATAAGATAAGCCCTTGTAAGTGTTTTAATGGTCTAATATTTGAACTTGAAAACTCTCAATTACAGTTTTCATATTATTTTGTAACTACTGTATTTTTCCTGGTTCTAGCTCTGAAGATGGTGAGAACCTCACCGAAAGCTTTGTTAAGAATAAAATGTTCGTTCAAGGACTCGTCTTGCTGTTCCTTATTAAGCTCAGATTTCCAACTAGAAAACCGTTCAGCAATATTATAAAAGACCGTTATGGGAGATAATTGTGAGAAATATCAATTAGCCCGTAAATTTCTTAATTTTAAACTGCGTAGCAATTCTTTGTGTAATGGTCATTTGTATTTTGATTTTCAAAGAAAACTGATGGATAGAGAGATTAAGCTTAAACAATACTATATTAGAGGGGCAAAATCAGTGGTTGATGACTTAAAATGCCTATTTAACTCTTTAACTGCTCCATTTCAATGCCATGAATCAGTGAGCTGGGTTTCAGTAATCGAGAGAAAATCCAAATCGAGTATACTCGATCAGAACACCACAGGAAGTTGTATGAGAATCGAATATACTTAATAAGAACAGTTAAAGGGTTAAAGAGTTAGTGTCTGTATTTGTATTTTGTCTCTATTTGTAGCAAGCTCGAAACGGTTAATTTAAAATGTAAACGCCAACATAAATATAAGTTGGATAACAAACTTGCAAGACTGGGACTCGACAAGCGTAATTTACTGGATCCAAAAAGTCATTTCTAATTATTCTAGTAGAAAAATGACTGATTTCGAGTTTGAAACCCTTGCTAAAAGTTTAAAGTTTTCATTCCCATGATGGAAGCTTAATTATGAGCATCATATTTTGTCATTTGAGAAGTTATTTTCTGATTTAAATAGGAACTTTTGGCTAAGGTTAAGGATCACTTTAACATATTGCTTCCCAGGAACCTCTCTTTAACATATTGCTTCCCAGTGTATATCACTTTAACATATTGCTTCCCAGTGTTAATCACTTTAACATATTGCTTCCCAAAAATAGACATTACGCAACTAATTAGTTACATTACAATAGTTTATAATATTTAGAGATTAGCTAGTCGAGAAAATGTAAATTTATGGACAACTTAACTTATTATGCTTTGCCATTTTTTGTGAATGCAAAATATTTGGATCACTTGAAGATCAGGGCCCCCAGCCTTCTTTAGTTAGCCTTATAAGGCTAACTAACGAAAATATCACGACCTAACTAACCTAACCAATCGTTAGGTCAACTGTACGCCCTTGACGATTGGTTAGGTTAGGTCATGATATTTTCCTTAGTTAGCCTAGATCAGTGTTTCTGAAAGTGGTGAATGGTTCACCCAAGGGCGAATGAAATTTTAGTTGGGGTGAATGGAACTCGAGGGGTGAATGAAGGGTGACGACGTGAGTCGTGTATAATTGTATATACGGAGAAAGGAATTGGAAAAGTAACAAATCTGAAGGAGGTGAAGTCGGGGGTGAATGAAATTTTGTGATAATGACTCAAGGGTGAAAGGCATTGAAAAAGAAAGTTTCAGAAGCACTGGCCTGGATTACCAACCTCTTTCTAACCAACCAACCTTTCTCTTTTTAACATATTGCTTCCCAGGAGGGATCACTTTAACATATTGCTTCCCGAATGCTTTGGGAAGCAATATGTTAAAGTGATCCTACAGCCACGTGTAAGTGTTTTTCGTAGGTTAGATTAATTATCTTACAATTTTTGCTTTCCCATGCTAAACATGGGACTAATTCGTGTAGCGTATAGTTATTAGATATTTACAGGGCCGGATTTATGACTGTGGGGGCCCCTAGGTTGGGAAGTGAGATGTAGAGACCCCGGGCAAGGCCGGGTTTAGGATGGAAGCCACTGGGCAGTGATTGACCGGTCATTTGATTACAATAGTTCTCACTCCTCCATCCATGCCCACTAGCATCTGGACTTCACAGCACGACTTTTTATTATTTAAAACACAAACACAAAAGTATAGCACAATTTTATTCCATAATATATGCCTGCGGATACAGAAGTGACTTACAACTGAACAAGAGCATGCCAGACAACTGAGAAAGAACATTACGCTTATTACAATATACGTATGACAAAAGCAACAACAACTACAATTTACATTAATGTAGGTTACAGCATACTGTCAATTTTTATAGGCCAGACATTTTGTTAAAGACCGGTACCTTGCGAGCCTTGCGTCTAACAAAGTCGTTGATGAGCTCGTCAAAGTTTACCTTACACAAAATGTCATATTCTTTACTCATTAGTGATAGAAGGTGATCCGTTCCTGTGTCATGGTTGTGCGAAGCCTATTCTTGATGTGTTTCATTTTCGAAAACGAACGCTCACCACTGCAGTTGGTAACCATCAGCACGAGATACGTATGATTATACGAAGTACTATTTCTACATTAGGAAATACATCTTTAACACGTTTATCAAGAATCAACTCGTACAGAAGGTGTGCTATGCCTATATTATCGTCTTTCTCATCTTTGAACATCTTTGAGAATTCAGCAAACTGGATAAGCTCAATACCAAGGCATTGATCCAGATCCAGATCGTCTTTGTGGATGCTGACGAGCTTCGTCGCTGCATTCTGGATCTCTTCAGGACTGGGCGTTTCCAATTGATCCAAGAAACCAAATCGAGAAGAAATTAGTTCATAAGCAGAGAGCCGTTGTGCCAGAGAACTGAGAAACTGATCAATAACCGGTATGTAATTCTGAGCATGAAACTTCTGCGAAGGAGAGAGATAAAGTTAGTAAAATAACCTTAATCCTCAAACTGTAATTAAAACAAATTAAATCAGCATGAATAGTATAATGAAAATCTTTAAATCTATTTTCTAAGAAGTATTCGGTGTTTGTGTAGAAAAGCACAATTCTATTATTTGGTCATTGGTCCAGACTAGTAATAGTACTGTTACTGGCGACTGATAACGGGTTGCTGGTTATTGGTCACTGGGTCCCTAGAATAATTACAGATACTAGGTATTTTGGACCAGACCCATTAAATAATGGGATTAAATAATGGCATTAAATAATGGTAATTTGGCCTACTACATGAAAAGATAAATGTGAAAGCATGGATATCTAGCTTAATACAGAAAAATTTAAGAATTTTGGCTAGTTAGCCTAACATGGGGTGTTACACTTTAACTAATAAATTGTGAATTTATAATTTTTGGTATATACTTAACACTGATATCCTTTTCAGATCACCTGAAAATCAGGGCCCCCAGCCTGCGTTAGTTAGCCTTATAAGGCTAACTAACGAAAATATCACGACTTAACCGGATCACGTGAAGATCAGGGCCCCAGCCTTCTTTAGTTAGTTTTATAAGGTCAACTAACAAAAATATCACGATCTAACCTAACCAATCGTCAAGGGCGTACAGTTGACCTAACGATTGGTTAGGTTAGGTCGTGATATTTTCGTTAGTTAGCCTTATAAAGCTAACTAAAGAAGGCCGGGGGCCCTGATCTTCAGGTGATCCCCTTTTTCTTATAAAAAACCAAAATATTACTTAAAATTTTTCTAACTATAATGCTAATTACTCACATTTGTAGTTTAAGGTAATGAGATTTATTCCGTGAACCGAATTTTGTTTGTGCATACACTAGATCGTTTTTGGATAGATTAAACCACATGTTCCACAAAAAATGATATATTGCTTAATATTGGATATATCTGGCAACATATTACGTCACAGAAGGGTTACGAGGAGATTCAATAAAGCTTAGCGAAACTTATTAATCAATTTTTATTTATCAAGTATTTATTTTATTTACCAAGTATTTACTGTATTTTATTTATCATTTAATCCATTTCCATAATTACGTTCGATCTTGATTATGACTCCGAGTCATTACAAACACAATAACAAATATTTTTTTAACAGTTTTCTGGAGGCCCTCTTTTTGGGAGGGGGGCCTGGGCAGCTGCCCAGTCTGCCCTGCCCTAAATCCGGCAAGACGTCCCGTATTTTACGGGACAGTCCCGCATTTGATCCAAAAAACCCGCGTCAAAATCCCGCGTTCAAAATGTCCCGCAAAAAATATTTTTTAAGTAAATTTTTTAGGAATGAATTGATTTAGAATTTCAATATTATGTATAATAATTTCAATTTATGATACTTATAGGTTATCTCCCCCCTACCAATTTTGACAGAATATTTTCGTTAAAACTAACGAAAATATCACGACTTAACCTAACCAATTATCAAGGGCGTACAGTTGATCTATTAGTAAATAGTAAATACTATTCCAGAAACAAACAATGTTATAATTAATAATAGATCAACTGTACGCCCTTGATAACTGGTTAGGTTAAGTCGTGATATTTTCCTTAGTTTTAACAAAAATATTCTGTCAAAATTGGTTGGTTGGTTGGGGGGGGGGGTGAGATAACCTACAAGTACCCAATTTATTCACGATGTTTAATTGTTAAATATGATTGTAATAAAATTTTTCTAATTTTGTTTGTTGTAACCGTTGAAGAAATCTAGTTTCAATTTGAAAAAAAATTTGGTCTTAAAAAAAGAACCTCAGAAAAATTTTTGTCCCTCATGGGCATTTGAAAAATCTGGCAACCCTAGGTTAGATTAGATTTATTTGGAACCCAATATGGAGCTCAGTATTGGATTGAGCCCAATATGGACACGAACTAGTACCCTGTTTAACTATTATTTATAGATTTATTTACAATTTCTATTTACCAAAACCACTTATTCATGACATAAAAGGCTATTTGGAATTTATTGATCATTTTATTTTTTTAAAATGAAACAAAAACAGTCCACTATTATTAACTTTTACCAAACTCTTTATACAGTTTAAATTCAGATGATGAAATGTTAAAATTATTGCGTTCTCTTCTTTATATAATTTCAATGATTACAAATTTGACTATACTTTTACGAAGGAAGAACTGTTATGTTTAGAGGGGTTGTTAAGGATGATAGTATCCTAATTCGTAAACCAGATAAGTGTAATAAAACAGATTATTATAGCAAAATGTACGCAATCATTAATGATAGAACTAAACTTGCTGGATTGTATGGCAAACTAGTCAATAATTTACTTAGAATGGAAGATAGGTTGAATCGTATATTATAAAATTTGAAACAAAGATGGGGAAGATTAGTCAGGAGCAGTTCTCAGAGTCGTTTGCTTCGAGCTCCCAACCGGGCATTTTATATGGCTTGCCTAAAATTCCTAAAAGAAATATTCCTTGTCGTCCTATTCTTTCGGCTATTAACACTTTTAATTATAAACTATCTAAATTTTTAATTCCATTTTTAAACTCTTTTACCGTTAATGAATTTACATTGAAGGACACATTCTCGTTTGTTAAGGAAATAGCTGAAATTGGTGAATCGGATTCTTTAGTTATGGTAAGTTTTGATGTGGGGTCTCTATTTATGAATATTCCATTGGAAGAGACTATTAATAGTCCATACCTATTTTGCTGCAATAATAGTATTTTAGGATAAAAATGTAGTAACGTAATTAGATGTATATTTATTTATCAAGCTTAGGTCTAAGATTCGACGTAAGCACCATCAGTGTCTCTGCAAATCTCAAATCTGTCCACTGCATTGCGGAACACATTCTCAAGCATCTATGGAGTTATTTTAGCGACTGCCGCGACAATGCGGATTCGCACATCCTGCAGGTCTGTAACTCTTGTTTTGTAAACCTCAGACTTTATAAAGCCTCGCGCAAAGAAGGCTAATGGTGTTAAATCCGGATATCGTGCTGCCCAGGGCCTGTTTCCACCACGTCCAATCCACCGATTTGGTAAGAGCTCATCAAGGTACGCCCGAACGATGTTTGCATAGTGACATGGAGCTCCATCTTGTTGAAAGACAATAGTGTTGAGAATGCCATCGAACGAAGCTGGGGTTCAAGAAACTGCTGAAGCATGTCAAGATAAATTGGCCCTGTTACCGTAGTTTCTGCAAAGAAAAAAGGTCCGTAAATCTTCGATCTTGTCATACCCAACCAGACATTAACTTTAGGAGAATCTCTCCCCCATTCGTAAAACTCAGTTAGTTTTTCACAAGCCCAGATATAGCAATTATGTCGATTAACCTTTCCGCATGTGTGGAATGTCGCCACATCGCTGAAGAGAATGTGGTTTAATAAGTTTTCGGTATGAATTTTTTCAATCAATTCTGTGCAGATGGCGGCTCATCTTCGATAATCATCTTCGTGTAACTCATGTAGCACTTGAATATGGTAACTTTTCTTCTTAATATCGATTTTAAATTCTTTAGACTAGACGTTCTTGGTATGCTCAGTCTACATGATGGTGTGCGAGTTGACATTCTAGGATTTGTTTCAAAGGCATCTCTTACCAATTCGACATTTTCTTGAGAGGTACCTGGACGTCCAGATCTTTCCTCATCATGGACATACCCTGTTCTTTTAAATTTATTGACCAGCTCGCGAATTGCTTTGTCTGTAGGTCCTGGTTTGTGAAATCTTCTTTCGAATTTTTCTCGAATTCTTTGCACTTCTTCCCTTGGATGTGTAATGTTACTACCATCACACGTTCTTGTACATCCATTATCATCTACAGATCTACAGAAGCTAAGGCTAACAAAGACCCTAAGATCCACTCTAAGGTTAGCCCGAGAGAAAGAAGAAAGTAAGGGGTGAAAAGAAGAGAATAAGGGGTTAAGTAAGTAGCAAAACCTATCACTCGTGGGTTAAAATTCATTCAGAAAGAGAGAAAGAAAGACACCATCACCATCCGCCTGCCACTGCCGACAAGTCGGAAAAATAGTCGAAGAGAATACTTCCAGCTGTTGCAGACCAGTCCTCCACTCTATAGGGAGGTATAGGATACAGCCCACTCTGCCGGAAAGGGGTGAAAGATGAAAAGAAGTAAAATAAGAACGCATTACAAACCATGCAACACATTCTTAACTCAAACACTATCATACCATGCAAACTACAGACATGCAATGAAGAGAGTTACAGACATGCTCATAAGGAGAGAAAGAGAAAAAAAAAGTATAAAAAATAACAAAAAGTGGGTTAGTTTACGCTACGAGCTAGATCTAAGTTCGTGTTAGTCTAATTTTTTTTTTTGCTGGCATCCCACGCTGGCATGTCACAAGCTGGCATTATCGTCAACAGACTCATCCTCGATCACCACCCCCAGAGCTCCTGTTGCTAATTGTTTTATTATACAGGGTGTTCGGAAAGTCACTGTGCACTTATATTTATTTAATAGCATACAATAGTATAACATTGCATATAAAACTTATGATAGAGGTTATGGATGGGACCATCAGAACTTATAAAAGGTGTTGAAAGTGATGTCCTTTAACAGCAATACAGGCCTGGACCCGTCTTATTTTATTTTGAAACACCTTTGTCAGTTCTTCTTTTGAAATGGACCTTATGTACGCAGTTATTGCAGTTTTCAGGTCATCAAGCGTGAGTGGACGATCTCGATTATATAAGTGCACAGTGACTTTCCGAACACCCTGTACTAAACAACGTTAATAATTTTAACGAGGGAGAGGGAAAAGGGTGGGGCTCAGAGGGAAAAGGGTGAGGCTCAGAGGGAAAAGGGGGAGGCTCAGAGGGAAAAGGGGGAGGCTCAGTCTATGGCCTGTAGAAAATAAAGTAGAAATACCATTATTTCAGCAAAATAGATAGGGACCTTTGGACCACCCTGTATATGTTTAGAATTATTTCGAGAAAGTGAGTCAACTCTGCTTGAATTTGGACAACATAGTTTAAAATCTTTATTAGAAATACCTACCAAAGATTGTAAATATTTGTTTAATGGGGAACAATATTCTTTTATAGATGGGGTCGCGATGAGGGGACCTCAGGCGAATGATTTTAAGCCCCTCCTTCATCGTCGCTATATGGACGATACATTTCTTATTTTAGTCACGTAATCACATTAATTTATTTCAGGAATATCTAAATAATAAACATCCTATTATTAGATTTACTTCCGAGATTGAGACTTCTAATTCCCTTTTGCTGATTTGGTTTAGCTGTAAGACTGGTGATTTCACTACTTCAGTATATCGTAAACCCACATTTATGGGCTTGGATCTTAGATTTGATTCATTTGCCTCGTTGAAATAGAAGAAAAATTTAATTGTGACTTTATTACACAAAACTTACGAGATTTGTTCTAACTTTAAGCTTCTTCACAATGAACTTGAATTCCTTAGACATTTTTTACTTGGAAATGGTTTTGGTACAAAACTCATTAAATATGCTATTAACAGGTTCATGTCTTCAAAATATGTTAATAGGTTGGAAATGGTTGGTAGTGGAGTTACTAAGAAAATAATCTATTTTAAATTGCCATACTATGGTCTTCATAGTTTTATCATTAAGAATAAAATTATTAAACTAACAAATAGGTTCTATTCACAAGTTACTGTTCGATGTATACATATTTACTTTAGATCGGAGATTGGGCTCGGTTTTTAAAGTAAAGGATAAAATCCTAAGCAATCAGCGTTCTTCCCTCGTGTATAAATATACATGTGACGACTGCACTGCGTCCTATGTTAGGGTAACTATACGTCAGCTTCAACTACATATGGATGAGCAAAGGAGTGTGAATACCCGTTCTCTAGTATTAGAAATCATTGTTATAAATGCGAACATCCTATAAAAACTAATTTTTCCATTATTGCAAGGGGCAATAAATTAGCTTTAACCCTTTTAGAATCTATTTCTATTTTTAAAATTAAACCCACATTAAATGAGCTGAATCCATTTAATTCTCTTAATATAGTATGATAATCAACCAACTAAATAAAAATACATAAAACAACCACCATTTCTGAATTTTTAGTTATTTTTCGTACTATTTTGAGAATGGACGATGTTCTTCGTCATAATTTTAGTTTAGATTTTGTGTATTCTGTAATTTTGCTTATTATTAATTAGCAAATTGCTTTTAAACGCTTTTATATTATAAGGTAAGCCTTTGTAATTGTTTTAATGGCCTAATATTTGAATTTGCAGCCTCTCAATTATTGTTTTTATTATATACTTCTTAACTACTGAGTTTTTTTCCGGTTTTAGCACTGAAGATGGTGAGAGACTCACCGAAAGCTTTGTTTAAAAATAAAATGTCCGTTTAAAGACTCTTCTTGCTGTTCCTTATTAACCCATTAACGCCCAAAACTATTTTTTTTATTTCCTGATATTTCTTGATATTTAGCTTCGGAAAGACTTTAATTAAGCTTAGATTTCCATCTAGAAAACCGTTCAGCAATATTATATATACACTGCATATATGTATGTTACACACAGACTGTGCATAGAACAACAAACTCTTCTGAGAAAATGAAATCCACTGTAGTCCGAATAAGTAATGGTAAATGACAAATACTAAAGTTTTTTCCTTGCAAAGAGGCTCCAAAATATAGCTTCCCTCACCAGCTTTAGTATTTGTCATTTACCATTACTTATTCGGACAATAGTGGATTTAATTTTCAGAAGAGTTTCTTGTTTCATGCACGGTCTGTGTGTAACATAACATTTTTCAGGGGACCATTCTAAGTTGGAGCATATACTGTATGTATATTAGGGTGGTCCAAAATTATACAGTAAATTTTAAAAGTATCTGAATCCTAAGTCTTACCCTCGGAAATTGTTACCTATATTAAAAAACGTTACTGACCAAAACTTATCAAAATTAATAAATATTTAGTGGTGCCACACTCGACTTTAAATTTCTTAATTTTCTTGTTTCAAAATTTTTTGAATTCATATTAAAAAAATTCTTTAGTTTATCGCAGTCCCCCTCCATATTCAACTATAATGGAGTATTAACCACTCAGAGGTGGGGGTCTCATGGGTGCCCATCTCCTACTCATTGTTGCTGCGTTCGCAGTTCCTGCTTCAAGTTTGATGTTTTTTACATTAGGAAACTGCAGGCGATGTTGCTCCGCTACTTGCAGGAGAAACTGCTTTTGACTTTCATTCTTAGTTAGATGTGCATTGAAATTTTTTATTAATGCTATTCCTCTTTCGGAGTTATCATTTGTTACCATCATTGACTTGACATACTCAAGGGCCATTTGATAATCTTGCCTGTTGTTCCACTTTGTTGGATCATCCTCAAGAAAGGCTATTGGGAGTCCGAGCTTAGTGAAAAATAGTCGAGACGAGCTAGTAACAAAGCTGGCTACTTTCTTGTTTTGAATATCGTTGGCAGAAAGATTCAAATTTATTCTTTTGGGCGGATGTTTAGATCCCCTTATGTCGAGTGCCTTTACCATGTCTCTTTTAACATCAATGGAAATATCTTCATCAAAGAATGAAAGTGAAATAAGAAATTCACTTAGGTACCAAAGATGGCGAGAAAGTACTTGAGATGCTGCAGAAGCAATGCGTTTGTCTTCGTATACTAGCAGCAGTTTTAGTAGCGAAAGAGCATTGGCAGGGGCAGAAGCAGCGATAGGTGCATAAAACCATGCAGGAACATAGTGTCTAATGGCAAATTGTGCAAAACGTTTTATTGCACTTTGTTCCTTTAGAGTCATTTTAAACTGTGAGCAGAAAAGATTAATTTTTATTGCATAGATTATGCGAGACATCCACCTGGCACCTGGCTTTAGAAATTTGACTCTACGTGGTGGTACATCTCCTACATAGATGATTGTAAGTTCCAGGACCTCTCTGTAATCATCTCGGATTTGTGTGGAGGTTAGATGTTTCTTACAAATAACAAGCAGTTCGTCACGTCCTGGAGTATCAGGAAAGGTTTCAAAATTTTCTTTATTGATGGAGTTCCAGGCAGACTTAAAGCGTTTGAATATCGGAATATCAGGTCCGCTACTGGCGGAACAAACACACACCTCAAAAACATTGGGTGCAATAAGTTCAATTATATGGTGCCGGAATGCAATATTTGGTAAGTCTTCTCCAAGCTTTTGTTCTATTTGTGCAGTAGCTCCATTTTTAGGACCCGTGTTCGTGGCAGTTGTGTCAAAGCACATACCTCTAATGCGATCAATTAAGTTCCAGTCCTTTAAACGTTCGACAACAGCTGTTACAATGTCTTCTCCTATGCCAGACTCGAGTTTGGGTACTGCAAGCAACTTTGATTTGCCTCCTCCTGACACCAACACTGCTAATCTTTTAACTTTTTCATTTCCAGTTAAATCGATTAGCATTTTTCCATCCCAATGCACCATTAAAGAACATTCAGGATTAAAGGATTCTTTTAAATCTATTGCGATTTTCTCACGTACATCCATTCTCTTTCGACGAACTGTACTTCTGCTTATGAACAAGTCATCAAGGTCATGATCTAATGCAGAGGCACCAGCTGATAGCACATATACGACCTGGCTATCAGAAATATTTGATCTATCCAATGCAACTGCAACGTCTCGTGTTACAAGTTCCTTCTTACTTGGTTTGCTATGAACCTTCTTGCCTGCATTATTTTTTGATGCCGTGTTAGTTTTATACAACATTGTTTCATCTTCACTACTCATGCTACTTGATGAAGTCAATTTGGCAGACTTTGTTTCTTCCTCCTTTCTCTTACTATCTCTACGTGCTAACCGTTCTTTAGCTGACTCTCTCTTCCTTTTACGATCTTCTTTCTCTAATAATGTTTTGTCAACGTTAGCCATATATCCTTTTTCTTCCCTTTTGTTTTTGAGCTTGAAGGAATTCTCTGTCTTCTTTAATCTTGATCATCTCGTGCGCTTTTTGGTGAGCAATATCAAAGAGATCGTTTAAACTGTCCTGAAACAATCTCTCTTTCTCACACTGAGTTTCGGAGCAGCGGAATTTTAATTTTTGGAGGGTTCTATATTCCGTATATACTTTTTCAATCATTGGTATAACAACCAACCAACCAACATTTAAATTTGAAATGAGACTATATTTTTTGACGTAGTCGCGACTTCCAAGTTTGACTCGGTCGAGAGAGCGGATGGGTGGAATTTAATATAAACTCGCTGCCAACCAACCAACCAACATTTAAATTTCTTTTTTTCTTTGTTTCGACCAGTTGTCGTTCGACGAATTGTCCTTTCGACGAATTGTCTTTTCGACCAGTTGTCGTTCGACGAATTGTCGTTCGACCAATTGTCTTTCGACCAACGGTCTGCATACCTTATAATCAGCTCTTGTTGGAATTCTAGCTCGTTCCCAAAATTCAACTACCTCTATGTAAACTGCTTTAGAAGCTTCTCTTTGAGTTTTCTTTTCCTTAAGTAAATAAAAAAGACGACTGAGCACATCACCTTTGGAAGGAAGTTTTCTCCCGCATATCATTTCAATTGGTTGTCCAATCAGCCATATTTCGGTATTTCTGCGAGTTTTCATTGAGGAACTTGCCATTTCTAATATGATTATTCACTACTGCAACACTGCAAATGAACTGCAATACACTGCAAACAATACACTGCAAATGACTGTAAACAATACACTTCAAACGACTGCAAACAATACACTGCAAACGACAGGTTAGCAAAAGACTGAGGCTTGTGAATAAAAAATACGATTGTTATAGGAATTCCCTTTCAACACGTTTACGCAAGATGAGCACTTAATGGGAAAAGTGACGAAATCTATTTCATGGAAAAACGTGAATACAAGTATGAACAGAACACATGCGATTCTTGCCTCGACGTGTTCGGTACCGCTCATACAAGATGTGCTTCGGAATATTTAACCAAAGTAAGCATACACAAATCTATATTATGCAAAAAAATGATATATATCGAAATATTTTTCGTAAAGACAATAAATCTATATTATGGGGAAGAACCAATAAAGGTTTTTAAAAACATCTAAATTCAAATGCGATGTGGCACCACTTAGAATTTTTGATCTTATTAAAATTTTATATTTAGAGTTTTTTTGACAGGTAAAAATTTTAGGGGGTAAGACCTACGAATTTTCAACATTTATTTTTTTGGACCATCCTATATATATATATATATATATATATATATATATATATATATATATATAATATATACAGGGTGTCCGAGAATTATCTGTACAATTTTTGGCTGTTATTAAAAGTCAACCATGAAGTGTAGAAATTCCAGTGTTGTCCCATTTTACAGAGAATCTCATTAAGTTTTTTCTGATACCAAGTTTTGACAAGTTTTTTAGAAATTCCAGTGTGTCCGAAAATTATTGTACAATTTCATCTTTTAATAAAATTCTTGATAACACACGTAAAATTCTTAAACAAGATTATTAGAATCTGTATTTTCAAAAGTTTCTTTTATTAAAGTAACGTTGTTACAAACATTCGATATGTGCACCATCAGTGATTCGCAAAACATCCAATCGATAATCCAAATGTTGCCATGTACGCTGCAGCATATCCACATCAATTCGGTCAATAGCAGCTGTGATTCTTGCATTTAAATCATCAATGTCTGTCACCCGCGTACAAAAAAGAAAAAACTTGTCAAAACTTGTTATCAGAAAAAACTTAATGAGTTTCTCTGTAAAATGGGACAACACTGGAATTTCTACACTTCATGGTTGACTTTCAATAACAGCCAAAAATTGTACAGATAATTCTCAGGGTGGGCGGAAAGTAGCTCCCTAATTTAAATTACATATAAATTATGTATAAATTGTGATTGTATTGTTATATTGTTATGGTGTGTTCTCTAAAGTGGTACAATTGTAACGGTAATCTTTTTTTCTCTAAAGTGTTCTCTTTGTGTTCTCTAAAGTGGTACAATTTAACGTTCATTTTTTTTTTCATTTCAGATTGAAGGGTAACATGGCTGAGCGTTTAACACTGCAGGAGCGTGCCCAGTTGGCGGCACGGTACGAAGTTTGGCAATCTGTCGTTCGAGTTCAAAGATGGTGGCGGGCCATTCACGGACCACGTGCCCAAGTGGACCCGAAAACAATCAAGAACTGCCACTCGAAGCTCATGACCACGGGTCTGTGGCAGATGTTCGAAGATGTGGTCGCCCTTCGACATCCAGGGCCCAGGAGACGGTGCAGGCAGTTCAGGAAATGTTCGCACGGAGTCCACGAAAGTCAACTCGCCAGGCAGCTCGGGAAAGTGGACTCTCCCGCTACTCAGTGCGAACTGTGCTGAAGAAGGAGCTGAACTGGCGTGCGTGGAAGCCGCATTACTGCCATCTCTCTCGGACGAGGACTGCGACATTCGCATGGAGTTCGGGGAAATCATGCTGGCTTGGCATGAAGACTGGCCCCATCTCTTCCGCAACATCCTCTGGAGCGACGAGGCGGTGTTCCACGTCGGAGGCTTTGTCAACCGCCACAATTGCCACTACTGGGCAGGAGAGGATCCCATGGTACCGCTGAAAAACGGCAGAATCGGTTCAGTGTAACGGTGTGGTGTGGTATGACTCAGATCAGGTTGTGGGCCCGTTCCTTCTGCGCAACACCATGAATGCTGAGCGGTACCTTGCTATGTTGCGAAACGAGGTCTGGCCGGTTGTCAGCACATGGAGAACATCGACGATCTGATATTTATGCAAGATGGCGCCCCTCCGCACTTCGCTCTTGTTGTCCGTGAGTGGCTGGATGCCCACTTCCCTGGGCGTTGGATGGGTCGTCGTGGTCCACATCAATGGCCAGCCAGGAGCCCCGACTTGACACCGTGCGACTTCTTTCTTTGGGGGTGGGTAAAGGAAGAAGTCTACCGCACCAAACCGAGGACATTGGAAGAACTGGAGGACCGAATTCGGGAAGTCATGTCCTCCATCCCGCCGGAGTTCCTGCTAAAGTCAGTGGACGCCATTCCTGGGCGGCTCCAGAAGCTGGTGGAAAGAGTTGGAGCCCACATTGAATTTTAGAGAAAACCTACCATGTATGCCTACCTTTTCATATTATTTCTTCTGAAATAAATGGATAATATACGTATTTTTTTACCAATCCAAAATAGGGAGCTACTTTCCGCCCACCCTGTATATATATATATTTTTTTTTACTCTTTGCTTAACACATATTCCACTTAACTTAGTGTTTGCTTAATTCGGCGATTTACAATTATGAATACTGGAATAAAACTCGATGGTCACGTCGTTTAACCCGACGTCTGACTCAACCTCAAAATCGGACAATCGATCAATTTTTGCCAAAAATTACAGGAAATTAATTTTTGTTATCTTTATTATGAATTGAATTATAAACAAATAAAATAATTAATTGAATTATGAATTAAAAAGTGAGTGGAATTATCCTTAAAAGGTTTTAAAGAAAATAACCTTTAAATTAGAATAGTTTATTTAAGAGATGATAAAAAACGTTGCTTAACTCGCCGTTTCTCTTACTCGACACACCTTCAACGATGATGAATTACGACGAGTTAAGCAACGAACGATATATATATATAAATATATATATAAATATATATATAATTGCTTTGACTTGAATTCATGACATTCCTTCGCTCGAATGTAACACTGGAAGTGATTCTTGCACGTAATATTAACACGCAAACGTTGCTGTACTATTCCACTTAATTTTATAACCAAAGGTCAAGAAAGAAAATCATATTAAATAAACCCCTAAAAACTGTTTCAATGAAGTGTAAAACCACAATTTATATCGTTACTAATTGTGTAAATGACTTATGAAATTGAAACACACATTGGACACGTTTGCCCTTGTGAATTTAGTTGAAGCGCTCTCTTTATCCTTTCACGGTTTTCACAAAAACCTTCTGACCACCTGACCAAATTCTAGTCATATCGACAAATTTTTTTCGATTTTAAAATTTTTTGACGAGGATGTCTGAATCTTATAACCTGACCTAACGTAACTCAACCTAACTTAACTTTACGTTCCCTAACCTAACCTAATCATACTTAAGCTTTATTTACTCTACAGATACAAATGTTAGACATTTAAAAGACGATAAAACTATACTAAAATCTTTAGTTCAACCATTTGGAAATATTTTATGGGTTTTTCTTTTAACTTTTTTTGTGACTGTTTAAATTGATAAGTAAAATGGTTGATGTTTCCTGTAGGTGGATTTACAAAAATTTTGGATAGTTCACCTCTGTATCGTTTGTGCGCTCTTGGATCAAAATGGAGCTGATAGAAGAGAGCAGTGGCAGTGGCTTTTGTCCGCCATTTCAGAGAGGAAGTGCTATCTTGCTCTTGTTAGGGGCTGCACTCGGAAATAGGGGGACCATCATCCGTAGATGTAATGCATCAGTTTTATCAAAATTTAATATAGGTGGTATTACAAACTAAAGTCATGACGCGAAACGAGGACTGAAACATTCTGTATATATCAGAAATAAGCAATTTTAGCCATTCTAGAATCGATATTCCCATTCTAACCTGAAATTTTTGAGATTCCGATTCCAATTGCAGCTAATAAATATTGATTCCAGAATTGGAAGTGCTCAACTTTGAATCCCCAGATTGCGATACATTTTAAAAATAGTTTTCATCACAAAATTAATGACTTTTTTGAACGAACGAAATCGAATTTTGATAAAAACGATAAAATTCTATGTGGGCTCAAAATACGATACAAATTTTTAAATTAACTTATTAGCCGCAGAGTCATTAATAAAAATTACCCGTTTTATGATTAGATCCGTCTGTTAATGTTAATAAAAAAGAGTTTGGAAATTAACCTAAAAGGTTTCGTCTGTCGCCATTTATACTGTTATTAAAACTATTAATTAAATATGAAGTGCAAAATGTGCTTAAAAAACTAAGTAAGATTAAATGTCACCCTGACACTATTTCAACTGACGTATCCTTATTCATTTTTCATTTATTTAACTTTTAACTTTTAATTAAAATACAGTTTAGTGTGTTAACAGTATATATATATATATATATACACGGTGAACCAAAAGTAGGTGGACAGTAGGTTGAATACGGTTTGTGTTATATTATATTATAACTATGGTGTTCATTATAACTATGGTGTTTGTGTTTTATTATATTAAATATTATAACTAAATTTATTTAAATTTTTTTGTATTATAGTATACAAAAAAATTAAATATGTATTCTCAAAATAAACGTTATCATTTACTGTCCACCTACATTTGGTTCACCCTATATATATATATATATATATATATATATATGGGAATGAACTCAGAATGGTCCCCTGAGTTTTTTATGACGGACATGTTATGTGCCTTGAAAAGTGGACGCTCAATTCTGCCAGTTGAGTTTTAAGTTTTAGTTTTTGGCTAAAAATATAATAGTTACCCCTTTTTCTTTGATGTATTCAATCTGACGTGAAGGCAGCGAGTCTTTTGCTTATATTGAGGTTCTAAATGTAGCAGGGTTAGGCTGCTTTAAACCCTAGATCCATGTCCCAAAGCTGGATCCTGTCTGCTTTGCAGATAGCTGGTGAGGGAAGCTATATTTATGGGACCTCTTTGCGAGTGACCCGTTGCTCACGTCGGGCTAGCATCATGAAAAAGAAAAACTATGGTATTTGTCATTTACCATTACTTATTCGGACTATAGTGGATTTAATTATCCCAGAAGAGTTCCTTGTTCCATGCACTGTCTGTGTGTATCATATATATATATATATATATATATATATATATATATATACACACAGGGCGTCCCAAAAAAATGTATACACACTAAATACTTATAAAGGAAGTGTTTATTAAAATACATTTCATTTTCAAAATGTAATAGAATCTACAGACATTATTTAATTGTTTTGTCAACGCCTGTTTTCAAACTGACGTCCGTTCTGGTCCTGGCAGGCACTGCTGATAACGCGAAGCAATGGAATCGCAAACATCACGAAACATTTCGTTTGGTATTTGTGTGCATTCCGGTTCAGTGGCTGCTCTCAATTCAGCGACTGTTGCAGGTTTTATAGCGTAGACTTTGTCTTTTAAGTATCCCCATAAAAAAGGTCTAGTGGTGTGAGGTCTGGTGAACGCGGAGGGTATTCTACGAAACCCCTTCGTCCAATCCACATCCACATCGTGCCAAGTAACCACTCGCAATACTCCACTCTTCGGTCCGGATCATCTTCATTAATAGCATGGACTAATCTTGGAATGTAACTTTTCCATTGACAGCGCTTCAAAATGCGTTGGACAGACGATTCTGAAATTCCTACCTCACGACTCGCTTGCCGCACAGATTTTCTTGGACTTTGGTGATACGTTTCCAGTACTCTTTCTTGCTTTGTGGGGCTTGTCGATGTCCGTGGTCTTCCGGAACGCTTCTTGTGGACATTCTGAACAGTTCCATCGGCTTCAAACTTATCTCTAATTCGAGTGATGGTAAGTCGCGTTGGTGGATCTGTTTGAAACTCCCTCCTAAACTGTCTTTGCACTTCAACTGCGTTTTCACACTTCCAGTAGCATTTTAGAATGAATTTCCTTTGTTCAAAGCTTAGTCTGACTGCCATTGTTAATTCTAATGGGTTTAACTTGGAAAGAAAGAAACATCAATTGAGCTATCAGCTGTTAAAGTGTGTATACATTTTTTTGGGACGCCCTGTATATATATATATAATATATATATATATATATATATATATATATATATCAGGGGGGCTTGGGTCAAATACACTTTGTCAACTGCAAATACAAATATGGTAATTTTGGAATTGTCAAATACAAATACACACTTGCAACTTTTATATTTGGCAAATACAAATAAAGATTGTTCAAATACAAATACAAATTTCAAATTGGTTAGTTGTGACTTCTATCAATTAATTATTTCTTCCCGTTTTGAGTGTGTTCAAGTTAAAAGTAAACAGAAGTGAACATTACTAAAAACTATTTCGTTAATTAAGAAAAAACAATTCGTTACCGGTTACACTTTACAAACATCAACTCTTCAAACCCCTCATCAGTTAGGGTGCACTTCTCGGGGCGAAAAATCTTCCCTCCAACACTAATTGAGCAAATACGACAAATACAGCGATCAAATATAAATAAAATATAAATACACATCCTTCGAGATTTTCTATATATAATATCGTATCATATCATATCACATACACCACTATTTCTGAACTATATGAAAGTTAGTGGATCACGAATCTTACTAAAATGAGTCCTATAGGCCTACTTCCTTTCGAAATCTATACTTGCTCGGGGACAATAAAGATTTTCACTTAGTAATCTTATAACAACCTTTTAAGCCTTACTTTAAAGTTTTGAGTTTGCTCTCTTGAATGATACAGTATGTAGGAAGTTTCATCACAATTTCATGGTTTTCTTATTCTAGCAAATAATCCCCACAAGGTGGATAAAAAATCAGTGGAAGGTGCATATACGAGAGGAGAGAGTGCGGAAGATTTTAAAACTTTTCGAAACTTTCGGTATACTTGAAAAGTTTCGAATATGCAGGCCTGTAGCACGTGCTGAAAGAGTCCACCTCCATTTTTGGATGGATTGGGGGGGGGAGGAAAAGGTTAATTCATTCTGCCATTGAGTAACGTCAAACGTGATCTCGCGTCTCCAAATGGAGTTTTGCACATTTTTAAAAATTTTATCGTGATCTTTTTGTGATTATTTGCTAAAATGAGAGAAGCATCAAAGTGTGACGAAATGTCCTGTATATCACTCAAAACGAAAAATTCCAAGATTTAAAATAAGGTTTAGTCGGTTGTTATAGGTCTAATATTAAAAATGTTAGAATTTTTAAACATTGACGCACGTAACTTTTCGGACACACTGTATATATAATTAATTTCTGCTTAGAACTGGGGTTACGCCTTTGAGGAGAAACTACCTAATTCCCCAATACTTTATGGGCTGTAAAAATGAGTTCTAATATTGGCTGTAATACATAACCTAACCTAGTGTAACCTAACTTAACCTAGTGTAATCTAACCTAACCTAGTGTAACCTAACCTAATCAGGACTAATTTTCGTTTTTCGATAAATAAATATAATTTTTTTTAGATTTTTATACAAATTTTTTAATGTTCGTAGTAACAAAAGTGTTACCTCACAAAAAAATTACCTCACTACATCTATAAATTATCACACACACACTCAGCAATCACACACACACGCGGGCGCGCGCACACGAAATATTTTCTTTTAATTTTTGTTGATGCAAATATAAATTCTAAAATCCTAAAAAAACATATATATTTTTGAGATAAAAGTTACAAATTACTTTAATAATAACAAAGGTTTCTCTGATTCGTAGTTTTCAATGTGCAAAAGGCCTTGTTAACCTTGTTGCTGTTTCGTGCGTTGGTCTCTCTTCACGCGGAGGTCAAGCTGGTGTCCCCGCCTCTAGGTCTGGCTTGGTGGAGGAGCGAGTTGCTCTCTTGCGCTCTCCACTGTACATAGCCAGGTACACCCGGCTCATCTGGTACCGTCCTGAGCCAGGCATCTAGTCTTTTGAATATTTCAACTTTGATCCCTGTAACGTTTCTGAGGTCCTTTGGAAGCTGGTTAAAAAGTCTTGTCCCCCTGACAACCAAGCTATTTTCCTTCAGTGTTGAGGAGATCCCTTGTCGGGCCTTTAATTTGGAACACTACACATTTGCCTTTCCTATTTTCCAGTGTTGTTTGAATGGTAATTGAGTTTAGTTTTAGGTTTGGTACCAGTTTTTCGATCATTTTCCATATGTAGATTATGGTGTACCTCTCTCTTCTTTCCAGGGAGTACAGATTTAGTTTACGTAGTCTTTCCAAGTAGTTGAGTTCTTTGCAGCCATCAATCTTGGCTGTGAAATGTCTTTGCGTTTCTTGTAGTTTATTAGTTTCTTCCTTTTTATATGGGGACGTCAAAACTGAGCAGTATTCAAGTTTTGGTGTAATAATCAGTGTCTTTAGCAGGGGAATCATTACTGTCCTGTCCCTTCTTTTGAACGTTCTTAGTACCTGTCCCGCGACTCTTTTTGCTTTATTTATCGCTATCTGATTTTGTGTTTCGAATTTCGCATCATCTGTCCTTATTACCCCCAGATTGATCGCTTTCATGCTTCTCTGAATTTCCTGTCTATCTGGAGCATAATATGCATTCTGTTTAAGTTCCTCTTTTCTACCATATCTCAAGAGCTGATATTTCTCGGTGTTAAATGACATGTTATTGTCTTCTAACCATTTGTATATTTTGTTCGTCCCTCTGCAAGGCTTCCACTTCATTTACAACGCTGATTTTTCTGCTGATCTTTGTATCGTCTGCGAAGGATGTTACTATACTGTTGCTGTTTACTCCACTGTCTAGGTCTTAGCATGATAATGAACAGGAGTAGGACCAGTACTGTCCCTTGTGGTACTGAGCTACGTACTTCCGATTCTGATGATGATATACCTTGAATTCTGACGACCTGTAGACGTTCTCTGAGGAAGTTGTAGATCTATTTTCCCACTTTGCCTGTTATTCTCATATATTTCATTTTATGTGCTATTATACTGTGATCACATTTGTCGAAGCTTTAGCAAAATCTGTGTATATGACATCGTAGTTGTCATTGCCTTCCAGTGCATCTAGGATATTATTGTAGTGTTCTATTAGTTGTGATAGGCATGATCTACCTGATCGGAATCCGTGCTGATTTTTGTTGACTCTTTCCAGTGTCTCCAAGAACTCATAAATTTTCTCTCTAACTATTCTTTCAAATACTTTGGTGAGGTGGGACGTCAATGACACTGGTCTTAGTTATTTACTTTTGATCTGTTCCCTCCTTTATATATAGGGACAATGTTTGCTCTTTTCAAGATGCTCGGTATTTCCCCAGTGTTTAGGGATCTTCTCCATATCCAGTATAAAGGTATAGCTATTTCACTTTTACAATTTTTAATCAATTATGCGTTCCAATTGCCCGGACCTGCAGCTGAATGTGGTTTCATTTGTCATATACAGTAGCTCTCGCTACATCTTCTGGGGTAAAATCAAAGTCTGTTATACACTCTCCTTGCAATTTCTCTTCAAAGAATGCATCTATGTCAGGTATCGCTTTGTCACTTTTTGGGGTACTGAAAACTGATTCATACTGTGCTCTCAATGTTTCAGATATTTATTTTGGATCGTCGGTTAGTTCATTATTTTTCTTCCTTAAGGGCCCAACAGCGGCGCGCGTTTTTGTTTTCCTTTTCGCATAGCTATAGGAGTATTTTGGATTTTCCTTTATTGTTTCTACCGCCTTTTCGTCTTCCCTCTCTGTATGGTCCTTAATCAGGGCTTGTATTTCCCTATCGATACACTCCAGTTTTTCTTGTATTACTTTCCTGGCATTATCTCCGCAGTTGCCTAACTTTGCCTCCACTCTTTCTTTTGCGGAATAGTCTTCTCTTTTGCCTCTCTAGCCAGCTCCTCTTTCCTTTTGGCTGTGATTTCGGAGCATATTTTTCTAAAATTCTCAGCGTTTTTTCTTCCAAGGTTATTAGCAATTCTTCAGTTGTTTTATTCTCTAAAACTGTTCTGCACTCTATTTGGGCCATGTGCGATCGGATTGCTTCCCAATTTATAATCTTGGAGTTTGCTCCTTTCCTCAATATGTGTATTGTCTTTTAATGTTGTCGTCATATTTGTTGATATCTCGATTAAGTTGTGGTCTGAGATAATGGTTGGGGTTATTTTTATAGCAGCAATCAAGTTCGTGTTGTTCGTGAATACCAGATCTAGGCAGCTATTTTTTCTGGTATTTTCTGTTATCTCCTGTGTCAGCATAAACTCATTTGTGAGAGCCATCAACATTTTTGCTTGCTCCTGGTCTTCTC
The DNA here is from genome assembly GCA_023014485.1 of Bathynomus jamesi. Taxonomy (NCBI): domain Eukaryota; kingdom Metazoa; phylum Arthropoda; class Malacostraca; order Isopoda; family Cirolanidae; genus Bathynomus; species Bathynomus jamesi. The sequence continues at coordinate 355,554 of JAJOZX010003483.1, forward strand.
TTGTGCCCCCCTTGTCCTGTTGTATATACAGGGCGTCCCAAAAAAATGTATACACACTTTAAATACTTATAAAGGCAGTGTTTATTAAAATACATTTCATTTTCAAAATGTAATAGAATCTACAGACATTATTTAATTGTTTTGTCAACGCCTGTTTTCAAACTGACGTCCGTTCTGGTCCAGGCACTGCTGATAACGCGAAGCAATGGAATCGCAAACATCACGAAACATTTCGTTTGGTATTTGTGTGCATTCTCGTTCAATGGCTGCTCTCAATTCAGCGACTGTTGCAGGTTTTATAGCGTAGACTTTGTCTTTTAGTATCCCCATAAAAAAAGGTCTAGTGGTGTGAGGTCTGGTGAACGCGGAGGGTATTCTACGAAACCCCTTCGTCCAATCCACAACCACATCGTGCCAAGTACCAATCGCAATACTCCACTCTTCGGTCCGGATCATCTTCATTAATAGCATGGACTAATCTTGGAATGTAACTTTTCCATTGACAGCGCTTCAAAATGCGTTGGACAGACGATTCTGAAATTCCTACCTCACGACTCGCTTGCCGCACAGATTTTCTTGGACTTTGGTGATACGTTTCCAGTACTCTTTCTTGCTTTGTGGGGCTTGTCGATGTCCGTGGTCTTCCGGAACGCTTCTTGTGGACATTCTGAACAGTTCCATCGGCTTCAAACTTATCTCTAATTCGAGTGATGGTAAGTCGCGTTGGTGGATCTGTTTGAAACTCCCTCCTAAACTGTCTTTGCACTTCAACTGCGTTTTCACACTTCCAGTAGCATTTTAGAATGAATTTCCTTTGTTCAAAGCTTAGTCTGACTGCCATTATTAATTCTAATGGGTTTAACTTGGAAAGAAAGAAACATCAATTGAGCTATCAGCTGTTAAAGTGTGTATACATTGTTTTGGGACGCCCTGTATATATTCCTATCCACCATTTTGTATTTTATAAATGGGAAGTTAAAGTCTCCGCAGATCATTATACAGGGTGTCCGAGAATTATCTGTACAATTTTTGGCTGTTATTAAAAGTCAACCATGAAGTGTAAAAATTCCAGTGTTGTCCCATTTTACAGAGAATCTCATTAAGTTTTTTCTGATACCAAGTTTTGACAAGTTTTTTAGAAATTCCAGTGTGTCCGAACATTATCTGTACAATTTCATCTTTTAATAAAATTCTTGATAACACACGTAAAATTCTTAAACAAGATTATTTAGAATCTGTATTTTCAAAAGTTTCTTTTATTACAAACATTCGATATGTGCACCATTAGTGATTCGCAAAACATGCAATCGATACTCCAAATGTTGCCATGTACGCTGCAGCATATCCACATCAATTCGCTCAATAGCAGCTGTGATTCTTGCTTTTAAATCATCAATGTCTGTCACCCGCGTACATTTCTAAAAAACTTGTCAAAACGTGGTATCAGAAAAAACTTAATGAGATTCTCTGTAAAATGGGACAATACTGGAATTTCTACACTTCATGGTTGACTTTTAATAACAGCCAAAAATTGTACAGATAATTCTCGGACACCCTGTATTGCGGATGGAGTGTTTATGGCCTTTATTAGCTTTCTGATGTCATCAATGGCCTCCGAGAATTTTTCGGTTGGGGTGCTTGGAGGTCTATAGATGACTATTAGTATCACGTTTAGTTTTTCTATTTTCAATGCTAGGGGTTCCATAAAGCTGTTAGATTTACTTATTATCGTCTCTGTCATATGACCTTCCTGTACATATATAGCACAGTCACTTTTACGTCTCGTCGTTCTATCCGCTCTTAGTAAGTTGAAGCCCTCTATATTTATCTCTTTCTTATCAATACAATGTTCGCAGTTTTCACAATTTCCTCCGCAATCCTTAAGATGAGTTTCTGTGAGGCATGCGATGTCCGCCCTTATTTCGTCCATAAATCCTTTCAGGTACGAAACTTTATTGAGTGATTGGTTTGGTCTTATTCCTTAAATATTAGCCAAGACAATATTTATGTTCTTTGTTTTTCGTTGCCCCTTGTGCATTTTAACCTTAAAAGGACGACTGCTACATATTGGTAACCTTTCAAATACACTCATTCATAACTTAACACTACAAACAATTCTGGCGTTAAAGGGTTAAATTCGTTTTCCTTCGATATCGTTTGTTTCGTTGTCCTATGATCCTCCGAGAGAGATCCGTTTCCGCCTACCTGTTCTGGTAGCTTCTTGCCCGGGAGCGGTTTGGCTCGGGGGTTTCCAGCTGTGTCAACTACATACGTTGGATGACATTTAGCAGCCGTATCGTGGCTGCGATGTTGAAAAAAAAAAAAAAAAAAAAAAAAAAAAAAAAAAAAATATTCCTATTGTTATTGTTATTCCTATTGTCATTTAAACTTTGTCCTTTGTTCTTTGAGTCCGTCGGGAGATGTTGATAGTAGCATTTTTTCTCGTATTTGCAGGTTTCATATTTTGTGTAAGTCCTGCAGATGTCCAGGTTGTAAATTTGCATCTGTCTCCAAATTTACAATGACCACTATTATAGAAGAAATTGCATATTGGGGGATGTTCATATATACACATTGTCCTCTTTTAAATCTGCAATTATCTTTTATATAATATCGGCATATAATTCCTTCCCCATATTTACTCGTGGCCTTTGTTTTTTGCTCCTTATTGGGGGACAGTTTCACTCCGTTTTCTTGATTGCCCTTTTGTCTTTTCCTATTTGTGCTATTTGTGTTAATGTCCTTCATTGCCCTTATACCATCTGTTGTCTTTATACTCTCTTTCGCCTGCATGGTTTCAGCCTCGTTGTGTGACGGTATTTGATTTTTTTTAACTTCGCTTTTCTTCGTTTCTTCTGTTTTCCAGTTCTTTATTCCCACTTTCCTCTTTCATTTTCTTCTCGCACTCTTTTTCTGCTTTAACTATTGTAAAAAAGTTTATTTCGGTCATGCAGTTTTCGCAGAAAAATTTTATCCCATTAAGTTGCTTCGCGTTCGTTATAAGGGAGATTTTTTCATCTCCCCATTCTAGGCATTTATAATCAAAAAGCAGCTGACAAAGATCGCACCTCATCGCCTTTGCCTCATCTGTTGCATCATTACAGATACCACAGAGTTGCAGGAATTTATTTACCATTTCCACGTTACTGATAGAGGGTAACCGCTGGTGCACAAAATTGACTCAAAAAGGGTATTATGGGAGGTATTGGGTGGGGATTGACTCAAGTTGAGTGAGGGAAAGAATTCTCCGTTACTCCGGGGGATGGGGGATGTGGCACGCTGTATGCTTCTCACTGATTGGTGCTCTCGACTGTGGCTGCGGGGTATAATGGGGGGTATTTTGTAGGAATTTCGATAGGCAAAAAACACTCGGAAAAATGCTGTATAGATTAATTCGCTTCGTTTTTATTTACTTTTTTTTTAGATATGCGGCAATTTTTACTTTTTAAAAAGAAATACCACTATGCACTATCAATTAACTCACAATATCGGCACCGTTTAAAACTGATTAACTGCAGGATTTTTACTGTAATACCGCTTTTATTTGGACTTCGATCGAACCACGAGTAACCGTCACAACAGCAAAACACAATATATCTTCAAAACATTTTATTTTTTTAACATTTAACCTTGTTTAAACGACTGCTGTGAAATGTTTTAAGGTTTCCAACATTGATAAAATGACCCTAAAAAGAATTTCGTTCATACACAATTAATATTAGTTGGTTGTTTTTTTTCTTAAAGTGCATCTTTTTATATTTATTTTCTTCTGAATATCAAGTTTTTAAATACAAATTTAATTTTTAAATTTTGTTTTTAAACAAGCAGAGCCTTCGGCTCCCTGCCCTAGGGGTGCTTCGCAAACTCACCTACAGCGAGGGCACGTTAGAGTTACCCCTTTTGAGGAGGTCATTCTCCCTCTCCCCCCAAAATCCTCTCACCCCTCTTATGCAACTTGGGGGATAACCGCCGCCTCCTTGTTGCATAACCCCCCTCTCCTCCATTACCCATCCCCATTATCCTCCTCCCCCATTACCCCTCTCCATTATCCTCCTCCCCCATTACCCCTCCCCATATCCTCCTCCCCCATTACCTCCCGGGGGTGAGGGGATGGCACCTTGCAACACTTGATCAACATTGCAATTGCATATGCACTCGAACATTTTGCGGTCATACTACTACCTTGGAAGATTGTGTAATAGCAATACCCCAGTTATCGCAAAGGATGCGTTCCTAAAAGTCATTGCGAATAACGAATTTGTGAATATCGGGGCAATTTTCCCCATAAGAATTAATGTAATTAGGGGGAATGCGTTCCCCAACATACTACAATGTAAAACAGTTAACCTAGCATTTACCTTTGCTGTGAGTGTCAATGGCGTACCGGAGCTGGCATAAAGAGAAGAAGAGGGTAAGTAGTAACTGGGGTGAAGAGGGGCCAGGGTTATCGGCCTCCACACTCGAGACGGCACTGACGCTGCTGCTGTAGGAACGAGGACTAAAAAGCCTATGGAATGGAACGCGAACTTGGAGGTTGAAGAAGTTGGAGTGGCAGCTACATCAGGAGAAGGGGAGGATTTGGGCAGGAAAAATGCATGAAGTGTCGGTTGGCGAGCCATCTTCCTCTTCTCCTCCAGAAGCTCATAGTAGGCTCGAATGTCGTTCTTGACGTTGCGGACGACAGTGGTGCTCCTCTCCACATTTGGGTCAACGTCCAACGCCATGTCCAGTGCCGTCTCGAATGAAGAAAGAAGCTTCCTCAGAACTGGAACGGTGAGGGTTTTGAGAGGAGGACTCTCGGCCTGCTCCTCTTCTTCGTCCACTGCTAGATGCTGCTCCAACTCGATCAAGTCATTTTGCGAATGAGCGGGGTATGCTTTGCGAATATCGAATATGGGTGTTTAAATATCAATTGCGAATAAGCGGGGTTGCGAATAGTGAGGTAATGCTGTACTGTTTTAATTTTTTTTTAATTTTTGAAAGAAATTTTTCCAAAAATGAAGGTTTTTTTAATAGTTACAAGCAGAGCCTTCGGCTCACTGCCCTACGGGGACTGCTTGTGCCTCGCAAACTCGCCTACGGCGAGGGCATTTTCGGTGCATGGGTTACCCCTTTGGGGGGAGGTCATTCTATCTCTCCCCCAAACCCTCCTCATCCCCCTTTATGCAACTTGGGGGCTAACCCCAACCCATTGTCGCATAACCCCCCATTACCCCCACCCCCTCCCCATCACCATTACCCCCAACCACTCCCACGTTACCCCCACCCCTCTCCCCCATTATCCTCACCCCCAGGGGGGGAGGGGCTGGCACCTTGCAACAATTGATCAACATTGCAATTGCATATGCACTCGAACATTTTGCAGTCATACTACTTTGGGAACTAAATAGTGTGACACATAAAATACTATCACTGATATCGTTTTCATCTGAAACGTATCCTTTTATAGCCGGACGATGTGCAACTTTATTTTTATTTTTTTTCACTTTTTCATGTATTTTTTTTATTGGTTGTAGATAGAGTTCAAATTTTAATTTTTAAATTTAAAAAAAATTCTTATCCTTCTAAACATCAAATACTTCAAAGTAAATATACAGTATATATATTTTAAAACAGTGCCTCTGTTATATATGAAGTTTTTAAACGCAATATATTTTTGTAAAAACATGAATTTTTTGTTTCTTTTCTAAAAATACAGTTTTTAAAAGAAAATACAAAAATTTCACCTAAAAATATTTATTTTACAAAATTGTAATGTAAAAAAACTATAAATACGCAGTTTGACAGACGTACCCATAACTCCCAATGAATATCTGGTAAAAGTCTAAAAATTTATGTACAGGGTGATCTACAAAGGTGTTCCCAAAATGTTTAAGTTATTTTTTGGGAACACTTTTTTTTTTTGGATCACGCTCTATTTACTTATTTATGTACAATATGCATAATTCGATACATTGTAGTTAAGTTAGAGTCAGAAAGGAAATCATAACAATGAAGTTTCAAGAAATTTAGTTAGACGCGTAATAAATTTTAAGATCACTGATTCCAAAGTAAGCATAATTTGTTTAATTTTAGATTTTCTTTCGTTTAATTTAAACAAATATTTTTTCAATTTTTAGACAAAATATTTATTGAAAAATAAATTTTTTGATCTGAGAAAAAAAAATTGTTCAATTATGAGTTTTTGTTTAGACCAATTTAGACCAGACCCAAATTTTTTTTTTTTTTTTTTTTGGGGGGGTTCACAGCAAATTTCTTTCTGTGCATTTATGTATAGTATTGAAAAAAGGGGTAAATATGAAGCGCTCCAAACCACAAGCTGTCAAGCGCCAAAAATAAAAAAAGGAGAAAACTGCAGTTAAAGTTTGTCAACTCGCAAAATGCCATAACTTTTGAACCAATAACGATATTTGGTTGATTTCGACCATATGTACAGGTCTACAATCCGCTCCCTGATTCACCCACGGGATAGAGAAAGGGTGGGGGAATATAGTGGTATAAATAACTCAATTCTGACCCCACTGGCGCTTGGCAGGTTGTGGTCCGGAGCGCCTCATATATTCACTGACAACAATTCAGTGATATAGAGTCGTTTCATTGATATAAGTAAGGCTTATGATAGGGTTAGTCATAATATATTTCTCGATAAATTAATGGCAAGAAATGTTCCCCGATGTATATTGACTATTCCAATATCTTCATATTTAAAATCAAAACGTTTATAGTCAAATGGGAAGATGCGTTCTCCGATTCTTTGGAATTTTTATGTGAAGTACTCAAAGGGGCTTTACTATCACCCCTACTATTAAAAATGTATACTGATAGTCGTTTTAATACGCTTAATGAATGAATTAATGAATGAATGAAAACTCTTTATTGATAAAAACAAATATTATTATTTCATTTATTACAATATTGCTATAATAATTTCACCATAGAACATACATTGTTAACTGGACTAGCGTTATTTATTTTTATTTAATTTGGTCCTTACTGTAAGCTTTAGTGGCCTTTCAGACTAATTAATTAAAAGATAAATGTATCATCTCTTAGGTAGTTATATAACTATCGTGAGTTATATGAATGAGTCGTAAAAGCGTTATATAAATATGATGAGTAAAAGAATTAATTAATTAAGAATACACAAACGAACTTATAGTTGAATGACCTCGTAACCCTCGTAAAGTAATTATTGCGGATATGATATACGGATATGATAACACGCCTGGTTCTACTTCTAGTCTGGCATGGGTGAATTTTATGACGAATTACAAAATACTTATTTATCCACGATAAGTTAATAATTTTGTTCATACATTTGTAAATAAAAATAAAATGTGCCACTTTGATTACATCTTCGATCTTTAATAATTTTAATTTTCTAAAGCGTACAACTTGAATGATCAGGAAAATCAGTATCTTACTATAATAGAGCTGATTCTGTCTTTCTATCTAACTGTAGAAAAAGTCTATCGATAAATAAAAAAACTTTGCCCTGTTTTGAGCCGAGTTCGGCGGAGTAACAAATATCTCTTTCGCTCAGTTGCCCGTTATGATTGTCTGACTCGCGTAAAGTGGGTGGAGCTAATGTCTCTCGCTCAGTCGCCCGTTAGGGTTGGATCTATTAAGATGGGTCGCAGGCGCGACTTGTCTTATTAAGTAATTGCATACCGAGGATTTTGAAAAGAAATTATTAAGGCAGCGAAAGCTTAATATTTACTTTAAGTTCACGAGGAACTTAAATTTTAAATACAGCATCACAAATCTTGACACAATGGGTTCGGATGTGAAGCTTAAGATTTTCATGGCTGCGTTCTTTTCTATAGCTTTATTGACCGAATGACTTTTCTCGATTTCACAAACGTGGATGGAATTTTTTAGAAGCGTCCACAGACGATTTAAACTGGTGATGATTAATTATTAGAATGAGGTGTTGATGTTAGATGTATGTTAGAGTTGATGTTTGTTAGAATAAGGAAATACAATTATTTGAAGCAGGAATATTTTTTCCATTTCCTTTTTCCTGTTTGTATAAACAGTTGTTGGGAATTAAATGGGGCCACAGGACCCTCAATTACTGGGGCCAAAAGCCCCAGCACCTCAGGTTTAGCTAAATGGGCCCGTAGGGCCCACTTAACTAGGTGTAATAATATGTAATAAATTTGTTTAAATATCCTTATTGTTTTTAAATAAACTTGTCAATATCTTTATTTCTCTTTGTTCAGTACTCGTAATATAGATACTGTTTAAAGCGCTGTCAGTAAAATTTCTCTGTGGAAGGTTGAAGTACATCATATAAGGAGAAATAAGTTAATAAAACCTGTTTAGTGACTTTATGGCCAAGTTTAAAGATTACAACAACGCTCCTAGAAATCTTTATAGATATAATTTACACGGTTCTTCCATTGACTAACATTAGCTGTCAACCTGTCAAGGGTTCCGCGCGTCGATCGCTCTTCCCGCGAAGGACAGGCTGCTGCGGGTGCCCCCTCCTTTAGTACTGGCTTCATGTCCTAGAGAATTGCTCTCCTGGCCTCTCCCTCTCACAAAATCATTACACCAAGAAATTTGCTGACGAGAAAGCTTCTAACAGTGGCTGTATCCTCCAGCGCGGGACACGTCAACGCGAAGAAGAGGCGACGTCAAACCGAAACATCAACGCGCTGGTGGCCAAACTTCCTCAAATCTCCGTGCAGCGGGCTGTCTACGATTGGCCAGACTGGCAGTCGACGGCCTGTTGCGTGGCACGGTCAGAGTGCCGATCGGCTCCCGGGGCCGGACCTATTCTCAGCGTGCTATTTTTTCATTTACAGGGAGCAATTGTGTGCTCCCCGGACTACTCTTACTCTCCGGCGACATTAAGACTAATCCAGGCCCCACTACAACTTACACATATCACCATACACAAAGACAGACACAATAGCACCATGAGACACATACAGAAGTATAATATTAACATATTACAGTACAACGTAGATGGCCTCACAAACAAAATCATGCAGCTTAGGGAATTCGTACACAAACAAAACATTCACATAGCACTTATACAAGAAACAAAACTAAAACGCACACACAAAACATCCACCATCCCTGACTTCACGGCGACCCGTCAAGATCGTACTGGGGGTAACGGGGGTGGACTCATCACTTACATACGTAAAAGCATTAGCTACAGTGATGCCACCCAAAACATTACAAACACAATCCAAGCAGATAACACGATAGAATACAGGACGTTAACATTAACACACGCGCAAAACACAACACCACACTAATCAACATTTACATCCCACCAGATAGTTCACCTCAGGTGCCAGCCAATTACAATCCACAGTTACACAATCTGGCCTCTCTCACTAATATCATCTTAGGAGGAGACTTCAACGCCAAAGACACTAGTTGGTACCTGTACAACCAAAGCAACACCAGAGGCGCCAACATAGCCACACAACTAAACAGCCTCTTCATTCTTAACAATACAGAAGAATATACACACATACCACATCAAGCAGGATACTCAAACTCCTCCCCAGACATAACGTTCTGTCCCCCCTCACTAGCAACACATACACAATGGAGAACAGAAAAACAACTGTCATCAGACCACCTGCCCATCATCATTACAACACGTTCTACACTCTGCCCCAACAGCCTTTGGCACACTTACAGAAATTACAAGAAATCTGATTGGGAACAGTTCAAAATACAGACTGAGGAACAATTCACCACATTAAACAGCACACCTATCATAAACATCAATACAACACTCAAGGCATTTAATCAGATCATCAATAATGCAAACAAATACATACCTGAGGGCAACATTAGGAAATACAACCCAAATTACACTAGAGAAATAGCCCACCTCATAAGGCAACGTAACAACCTCAAACAATAACACACAAACACCACACACAGAAGCCATAAAACAGCAGATACAACAGCTCAACGCAGAAATAAACAACAACTCAAAGAAAAACAAACATAAACATTTAGGGAATTCATACCAACACTAAACCACTCCACATATACATCCAGGCTATACAAGACTATAAACAGCATTACCCACTCTAACAGCGGCATTCACACCTCACACGCGGCTATCTATCACAGCCAAAATAATATCCCAGCATACACACAACAAGCTAACATTCTAGTTAGTCACTGCGCAAAGATAAGTCACTTAAACGGAGACAACAACCAGAAACACGCAGACAGACAAACAGCCAGACTCAAGAAAACCTACAGACTCGACACGACCATTACACCCTTCAATACAGACCAGACCACCAAGATCATCAAAAACATTAAGAATTCGAAGGCTACTGAACTAGACAACATATCTAACATACACCTTAAACACTTGGGCCCACAGAGAATACTAGCTCTCACAAATATCAGCACATATTCATACCAACACTGTATTATTCCTGACATATGGAAACAAGGTAAAATTATTACACTACTCAAACCAAACAAAAATCCAACAGAACCAGCTTCCTATAGACCCATTATTTTACTATGCACACCTCCAAAGTAACAGAAAGACTAATCTTACAAATCACCAACCCACACATACCACTCTCGCCTACTCAACATGGATTCAGACCTCACCATTCAACTACGACATTACTCACTAACCTCACGCAGCACATCATGGATGGCATCAACTCCAGACGACCAGCTCAACATACACTATTAGCAACAATAGACATTAGTAAAGCATTTGAATCCAACGCTTCCCTCTCATAAACAAAATACTCAACACAAACATGCACAATAACACCAAAAGGTGGCTGACCAACTGTCTTTCAGGGAGATACATGTCACATTTAATGGCAAATCATCCAAAAACAAGCTTTTTCCGAACGGGGTCCCTCAAGGCTCTGTTCTCTCACCAACACTCTTCAACTTATACATGCATGACATTCCAACACCCATAGATAACAAGCTTACCTTATCATATGCAGATGACATCACTCTAACATCCACCCACAACAACATCGACACCTCTACAAATAACCTACAAACATGCATAAACAGTATACAAGACTGGCTCACACACAATAGACTCAAAGTAGCGCCCACAAAATCAACCATCACCTTGCTTACAAGCAACACAAAAGAACACCAGGTAACTCCACAGCTTACACTAAACAACACCAACATTCCACACACTCACAGGACCAAAATACTTGGGGTCACATACAACATCATTATCGTTTGCAAACCACATTCAGGACATTAAAAACAAATGTACGTCAAAACTTATCACGCTTAGGGTACTAACAGGCACAAACTTTGAACACCAGCAGGAAACAACATCACTCATATACAAACAATATACAAGGATTGTATACAAAGTTTTGTCCGATGAATAAACGCTGATATTCTTGTAATTATGAGGTCTATGGCTACTGAAATTCGGTTGATTTATTTAATATATAATTCTCGTGCCTAGCCTACCCAACCGTCAGCCATCATCATTTTCTCTTCATTCATTTCTCGCTGCATTTATCATTTATTGCTTATTTTTAAGCATGGAATTTGAACGAAGAGACGTACGTAAGCTGATTTATTTCTTCTGGAAACGTGGAATGTCACCTGCAATCATAGCAGCAGAGATAAATTCGACACTTGGTGCTGAAACAACAAATGAACGTACATGTCGTCGGTGGGTGGCTCAATTCAAGGAAAACAATTTCAATGTCGATGATAAATCACGTTGTGGTCGACCATCACTGGATTTGAACACAGGTATACAAAACTTTCTGGATACAGAGAAGTATGCTACGACTAGGAGTATTGCATTAGAACTGGGAGTTTGTCACAGAACAATTCAGCAGCATCTTATTCAGATGGGGAAACGTTATTTATCTAATCGATGGATTCCACATTATTTAACTGTTGAACAAAAGGCAAACCGTGAACGAATATGTTTAGAGTTGTTGGAGAAATATGCTTCAAATGATTTCTTGGGACAATTAATTACAATGGACGAAGTTTGGATCTATTGGGACAATGATGGCAGCTATCACCATATGAGTGGAGAGGAGATGGTGATATCCCAAATGTGGAAGTTCAACGGACGTTGACCATTCGTAAACATCTGCTCTCGGTATACTGGGACTGCAAGGGTGTTCTCCTTTTGGAGGTATTGCCACGTGGACAAACAATAAATGCTGATATTTACTGTCAGCATTTAGATCGCTTGAAGGTAGCAATTCAGCAAAAAACGTCGGCGACTACTTAATGGGGGATACCACCATCTTCACTACCTCCATGATAACGCGAAGCCTCATACAGCTGCTAAAACTGTTCAGAAACTGCGCGATCTCGGTTTACAGTATTGCCACATCCCCCATATTCACCAGACCTCGCACCGTCTGATTTTTACCTTTTCTCCCCACTTAAATCTTCAATTCGTGGTACGAAGTTCTCATCTGCGGAAGAAATTCACGCTGTTCTAGATGCCTGGATTACCGCTAAACCAGGACATTCTTTGCACATGGCATCAGGAAATTGCCAGGAAGATGGCAAAAATGTATTGCAAATAAAGGCGATTACTTTGAACATCTTTCTACCACTGAAGATTAATTATGTTTGGTTTTATTGAATAAATTTTATTTATGGGACAAAACTTTGTATACAATCCTGTATTTGCTCAGTTATGGACTATTCTAGCCTATGCTGGGCACCCATTATCTCAAACACACACATAAACACCTTACAGACAATACAAAACAACGCACTTCGTATCATTACAGGATGCACTCAAACAACACCAATAGAGCACCTGCACACAGAAACAAAAATACTGAAAGTTAAGGAACATTTAGATATGAGGGGAACACAATTCATGGCAGCAGCGACAACTAACCTACAACACCCTTGCCACTACATGTACAATCATGCACCGACACCTCGCACCATTAAGGTAACACCAGAGAGACATTATAACCAAATACTCCATTCTATACCACGCCCCAGAGACATCACACAATACAAAAAACACATACACACACACCTAACCCACAAAGCACTGACACGACTCGGTCCGAATGCGGTCCTAGGTGCGAAGCCGCCACCCATGAACAGGTCAGAGATCAGCCTGAGCAGATCGGATCGAGTTAACTTAGTACGATTCCGATGTGGACATCACCCCAACTTACGGACATATAAACACAGACTAGACAACTCCACAGACGACACCTGCCACCTGTGCCAGGACACACCACAAACAATTGAAAACATTATGACAGACTGTACCGCTCTAGCACAACAACGAACACAACACAACATCACTAGTGCGCTGAACCTCTGGTCCACTCCGGAGAGGACGATCGGTTACCTGCGTGCCGCCGGCTTGCTCGATCAGGGTGGGCTGATCGGCTAAACAACAACAACAACAACAACAACAACCAAGAAATTTCGTTACAGTAAATTCTTTTACAACGCTTTCTCCAACATTCACTTCATCAAGATACACATTTTGTTTGTTACTAAAATTCAAAAAATTTATTTTATTGGTATTTAGAAAAAAGTTTATTAGAGATCAGTCATTCCATAACGTTGGTAAATTCCGTTTCAGATATGTTCTTCACCCTATTAACATCTTTGCAAGAAAAAATACAGTAGTATCATCCGCAAACACTATGAAATTAAGTATTTGAGAAGAGTATGGAAGATCATTTACGTACACAAAAAATAACTGTGGAGCATGTTTTCCATACATTATTTACTGATACAAAGTGATAGCTTTTTATTAACAAATAAATGTTAAATCAATGAATGATAGCTCCTCTAAAACCATAACAGAATAATTTGTCAAGTATAATATTATGGTCTGTCATATCAAAAGCCTTTTTGAAATTCTAAAGATGGAAATCATTAATTCTTTTTTCTCTTCAACGACAGTGAGTCTCTTCATAAGATTTAAAATAGCCATTTCCGTTAACGTTGAGTTGTTCTATAGCAAAAATTAGAATACAAAACTTTTATGTCAATGAAATGGTGCTAATTAACTTATCAGCTAAAGATCTAGTGTTTATTAAATATGTGTGAAAATTATGTAGAATAGCTCCACATTGTCTTCATTGTAGATAAAACAAAAGTTATGTATTTCTATCCTGAACCATTTCAACATCAATGTTGCATAATTAGATAGTTTTGCTATTAATCAGGCCCATGAATTTAAATTCCTAGATCACATTATTCAGTTCCTTAAGTGATAATGCTGATATTGAGAAGAAATACTGTAACGCGGGTGCCAAATCAAATATGTTAATAAAGAAATTATTATACATGGAATATAAAACAATTATCTCAAGTTTTTTTCTGAATATATATACATATATATTGTCAACAACTGTAGGTGAAATATAACAACAACACGGAGAAAATATCATCATTATAATATAGTGGTGGACCGGATGTCAGTTTTCAACATCTGCGGATGTGGATGCGGATCTTTAATTTCAATATCCGCGGATGCGGATATTTAGTTAACCTATCAATATAATATAGAATTATGAATATATAACATAACTTTTCAAATTTCGTGATATTACTATTATGGCAGGCAATGCATAAGAATTAAAATTAATATTAATGTTTTCATTATGATAAAAATAAAAACTTTCTCAAGAGTTTCAGCCACAGAAAATTGAATGAAACAAGTTTCATTCAATTTTCTGTTACCAGCTATTTATATTTTCAGGTTTATATATTTGTTTGTTCATTAATAATTAATACTTTACATGAAATGTGCATGACTGGACCTTATAAGCTAATTTAATTGTAAATTGCATAATTTATTAGAGGTAATATCCGCAGTCAGAAGTGCGGATGCGGATGCGGATGCGGATGCGGATATCCGGTCCACCACTATTATAATATAGATATTGTGTGCAATAAATGTATTTCACTGATGGTCGTTTCTTTATTCTCATGAACGACAATAAAATAAATAATTATCGTACCCACACAAAGAACGCGCAGACGTGCCCTTTTATGGGCATTTTTCGTCCGTTCTCTCTGATGCATTTGGAAGCGTTTGAAATGTTAAATCTCCATTGTTGACGTTTATGAAAATAAATTTAGAGTCTGGATCAAGTCTGGCTTTTGAATTTAGGGTGAGCGAGTGTGAAATGACATCTGGATTAAATTAACCGTATAACGTGTAGATACGTTTAAATTGGAGAACTGAATTTAGACATTTAGTTCAAATTAAATGGCATTATTATTCCATATTAAATAATTAAATAATTCTTATTTGATACCGAAGGTAATTAGAGAGTAGTGCATAAACGTTGTTATTTACAGTACCACTTTATGATTCATATTTAAAAGGTTTGTACGCAGAGCCTATATGGATACAATTACTCCAACAGAGAAATACACTTTTAATTTACTAATGACCCACCAAATTCGAGTCAATATATGAATTATCTGTCGCGTCAAATTTTGTTACATTCATTACATACAGTTCATATAGACAGGACTGTTTGTGCTGTGACAGATATATAAAATAACATGGATTGCTTCTAAACAGTAATTTGCAGTAATTTGTAAATGTAATTGATTATAACTCTTCTGTTCGTAAACAGGACAAAATTTGCTTTGATGATATTCTTAAATTACGGAAAATCAGATTTAATTTAACTAAATTTTCTCTGAAGTTTTCAAGAAAAGAGAATAGCAGGTAATAGAATAAAGAGAAGAAACAACTTTTAGATTGGATAAGTTGTTATCAGATACGAAGACTGTCATTTGCATATATAAAGGTAGTCAGTAGTCACTAGTCACACTGTGGGATTTATTAAAATCATTGGTGCTCTTCCAATAGGTGCTCTACCGCGAAACTGTGATCTACCATATTCCAATACGTGCTCTACCGTGAAACTAGCCTTATAAGGCTAACTAACGAAAATATCATGACTTAACCTAACCAATCGTTAGGTCAACTATACGCCCTTGACGATTGGTTAGGTTAAGTCGTGATATTTTCGTTAGTTAGCCTTATAAGGCTAACTAACGTACCTGCTGCTAATCCGAATAATCTAAGGTAGATCACGTATTGGAATGTAAATTTTAAGGTAGAGCACATATTGGAAGAGCACCAAATCATTTACCTATAGCATAAGAATAAAAGGGGTCCCATTAGTTAGCTCTGTGGTACTCCGTGTGTAAATGATTGCGTGTCTGATTTATGTTTGTTTAGTTTGACGTATTGTTTTCTATCATCTCCACAAGATTTGAACCAGTCTCACGGTATGCCTATAATATTTTGTAATTAAGCAATTTTTGCGTTAAAACTAAACATTCTGTTGAGTCACAAACTTTGGATAGTGCCAGGAAAATAGCAACCTAGCTTTTCATGTAGGTTAAAGCTTTGTTTAGTTTAAAGTTCTTCACTTAATGAATCCGATAACGGAATTATTCTTATAGACTCTTAAAAACTGTTCGCTTTGTGTGCCTTAGATCCGAGCGGAACAAAGGACAGATCACCTGAAGATCAGGGCCCCCCCCCCCAGCCTTCTTTAGTTAGCTTTATAAGGCTAAGTAACGAAAATATCACAACCTAACCTAACCAATCGTCAAGGGCGTACAGTTGACCTAACGACTGGTTAGGTTAGGTCGTGATATTTTCGGACCTTTTCCAGTTTGTGTACCGTTTTTCATATAATTTATTTTTGCTTCTTTTCAGATCAAAAATGAGTGATAATATCAATCTCTTTAGTTAGGCTTATAAGGCTAACTAACGAAAATATCACGACCTAACCTAACCAATCGTTAGGTTAACTCTACGCCCTTGACGATTGGTTAGGTTAGGTCATGATATTTTCGTTAGTTAGCCTTATAAAGCAAAAATAAATTATATGAAAAAACGGTACACAAACTGGAAAAGGTCCATATTTTCTTTAGTTAGCCTTATAAGGCTAACTAAAGAAGGCTGGGGGCCCTGATCTTCTGGTGAGCCCAAAGGACTAAACATACTCTATAAAATATAACGTACTTCAAGGATACGTATACAGTATGTTGAGAGTAGACAGAGAGTACTTGAAACGGTTATATTTTTGACAAGTGTTGCTCTACTCTAAAACTAAGTGAAAAATACAAAGGGTACACTTCCTGAGATTAAAGAAAAACCTCTTCGTGTACCCTTGGTCTAAAGACTGTACTCTTTGCATACTTTATACCTAGAGTACGTTCAGTCCTTTTTTTTCGCTCAGATCTAAGGTACACGTAGCGGACAGTTTATAGAGTAATATAACTCTTTGCCTTAGGACATATACAGGGTGATTCAAAAATTTTTAACACATGGGATTTCCTGTTACAGGGATTTGAAGATTAAAGCTATTGAATAAGCATTTGAAATGGCAACAAGGCTGAGTTTGGAGAAAAGAAAGAAGGTTGCGGCCTGGATGGAGGGGTATCAGTCTCCCACACTCGTACAAAACACATTTCGTAGATACTTCAATTCTGACCCACCTTCTAGGTTGCCTATTTATCGAGTGTACGACAAGTTCGTCAGAACTGGTTCCGTTGAAGACAATTACAAAGGAAACAGTGGTCGTACAAGAAGAGGTAGGTCTCCAGAAAACATCGTTGCAACACAGGAAGCATTTGTTCGAAGCCTTGGAAAGTCCACAAGACAGGTTCAGTGCTGAATGTCACCTTCCACAGTGAACTGTTTGGCGAATCCTGAATAAATACCTGGGACTGCGACCTTACCATGTACAGATTCTTCAGGTTTTAACACCCCGTGACAAGGAAGCACGTGTTGAGTGTTGCAACATTTTCCTGGATGAAGAATATGGAACCTGAAATTCATAAATTAATTGCATTCAGCGACGAGGCAACTTTCAATATTAGTGGCCACGTGAATCGACACAATTGTGTGTTTTGGGGTGTTGAAACCCCACGCATTATTCGTGAACAGAACGTGACAGCCCAAATGTCAATGTGTGGTGTGCAGTAACTGTTACAGGAGTCATAGGCCCATACTTCTTCGACCACAACACTGTAACTGGTCAGGGATTCTTAGATATGCTGCAGAAATACACAGTTGACAACATTTTTTTGCTCATCAGACGGCCAGGTTATTTTCAACTCGATGGGGTTCTTCCACACTTTGCCCTTACTGTTCGTGCCTATCTGGACAGCATTTTCCACAGGAGATGGATTGGAAGAGGTGGACCTCTGAGATGGCCTGTTGTTCGCCAGATTTAACACCCTGTGATTTCTGGCTCTCGGGTATGGTTAAAGAACGTGTGTATGGTACAAATCCACGGGACATGAATGATCTCCAGGAAAGAATTACAGATGTCATCCAATCAGTCAGATATGTGCCTTAGGGCTCTGGAAGCAACGTTTGACCGCTTTCATACATGCATAGATATCCGGGGACAGCAAGAAGAGACTGTATGAAGCACTGTTTGCATCGCAAAAAATGTTTGCAAGTAATTTGGAAATAAAAAACAAAACCTCATATAAGTGTTAACTTTTTGAATCACCCTGTATATATATACACACAAGGTGTTTCATAACATGTGGAACGCACTTTCAGGATGGATTCAGGACGTGAAAACAATGAAAAAAGTTTATATAAACATGCCTGAAATCGTTTTGTTTCCGAGTTACAGCACGTTATGTGTCCCAGCAAGTATCCGCCTTACCTTTTAAAGGAAGTGCTCAAAATGACCCCATTGCGTTTGAATACACGCCTGAACACGCCTCGTCATAGACTGCCTGACGCATTCAAACATTCCAGGTATTGCTTGGATTTTCTGGCATCCTTGTTGTAACGTTGGCGAAACATTTCAACGTCGTCAATGGGTGTCAAGTAAACGATGGATTTCAGATGACCCCACAGGTAAAAATCGAGTGGATTCAGGTCCGGGGAGCAAGCAGGCCACGCAATGGGTCCTCCACGGCCTATCCATTTATCAGGGTAATGGTCATCCAAATAGTCTCTGGCTACTCGACTAAAATGAGGCGGAGCGCCGTCATGCATAAACCACATACGACGTCGGACACCAAGAGGAACTTCATCTAGTAAATCGCTTAAATCATTCCTTAAAAAATTGGAATAGGATTCTCCTGTTAATTTTCCAGGCAA
Source organism: Bathynomus jamesi (assembly GCA_023014485.1). Taxonomy (NCBI): domain Eukaryota; kingdom Metazoa; phylum Arthropoda; class Malacostraca; order Isopoda; family Cirolanidae; genus Bathynomus; species Bathynomus jamesi. Next base: position 374,677 of record JAJOZX010003483.1, read on the forward strand.
AACAAAAGGACAGATTAAGTTGTCGGCAATAAGTCCTGCCCATACATTGGTTCTAAATTGTTGTTGGTGCCTTGACTGGATGATGGCATGCGGATTCTCTCCGGCCCAGTGATAAGTGTTGTGAAAATTGATCTCGCCATTTTTTGTGAAGGCAGCCTTATCAGTAAACAACACGGAGGATAGAAAAAGAGGATCGCGAGCACACTGTTGAAGGAATCAAATACAAAGAGCCTCTCGTGGTGGGAAATCAGCTTCAGTAAGGCCTTGTACTCTCTAAATGTGATATGGGCAAAGCTGTTGTTCCCGTAAAATTCTCCACATAGTTGTATCTTACACCCTCTGCTGCTGCTATCCTTTAGGTGCTGACACCAGGATATTCCTCCACGCGATTCAGGACCCGCTCCTTCAACTCAACAGTTCTGGCGCTGATTGGTCTACCACTATCTGAAACTCGCTTGTTGAATGATCCTGTATCACCAAGACTCGTCTATTCTCTGAAAGGTCTTCTTATCTGGCAGACGGCAATTCGGAAACCTTTCCGCATACAGATGTCTTGCTGCGGCCGCATTACACTCGGCAAGTCCATACATGAGATGCACGTCTGTCATTTCTCTGTTTGAATAAGCCTCCATTCTCACTTCAAATGCATTTTATCACTGAATAGCACAAAAACTTTTAAGTGTTTTTTTTCACTGGACTGCACTTATTCACGGTAAGAAGTTACGAATACGAACAGTGAAACACCGCGATGCACCTCTGACTGACTGATGACTTTACACTCAACGATATTGAAACATTCGTCAGCCAGACTCTGTACTGAACGGACGCATTTCCTGAGCTCTCTCATTTTGCATTTGCTTTTATATTGCTGAGAATTTTACTTTTGGATAGTTTTGAATTTTATATACTTGCGTTTAAATTTACGTTGTTATAGTTAAGTAATTGAATTAGTGGTTTTTAGCGATTTAGAAGTTTTCATAGCGTGTCGGCTTAATTTAACTTATACCTGTGACGGTTTAAATTTTTAACTCCGCGATGCCGTCGCAGAAAGCGTCGTGTGTTAGGTGTAGGGTTAACCGGTGGTATTCGGAATTTAAGGATTATAACGGCGGTCCAATGGCGATTACCGATAGATCAGTTTGTTTCTTTTGCGAGTTCATGGAGGAATTAGTTGACATAAAACGCAGTGTACGTGAGGTAGCGGATAGACTTGCAACGCTTGATGAGGGCAGGGTTAGGGCTACGGTTGACGGAAGCCGAACCAATACTAACGTTGAAGACGTTAGTAATTTGAAGGGTGAGGTGCGTAACTTAGTTTCTAGTTTAGGTAGCTTGTCGGGAAGGTTAGATAGAGTTGAGGAAGAGGTTAAGGTTAGTCCGAGAGTAGTAGATAGCGAGGGATTTAGAGAGGTTAAGGGTGGAGCTAGGCCGCGTACATTAGGTGATAGGAATCCCCCCCTATCGAGGTTTCGAACCCTTTCGCCCATTTGGAAAGGGACGTGAATGAGGGGGAAACTATTTTAATTGGGGACTCTTTAGTGCGCCACATGGACAAAGAGTTCGTTAAACGGAATCCAACCAAGAGGAGGAGGGTCTGTCTCCCAGGGGCCAGGGTTGACAGAGTTAGAGACGAAGTGGATAGGGTTGACGTTGCTTCCCGTCACTCAATGTTGGTGACGATGGTAGGAGGCAACGACTCGTATAGGCCCGATACGAGAGTGCCTGACCTTTTGGAGAGATATAGGGGGTTAATTAGGTCCCTGAAGGCGAGGTCAGATAGGTCTTTAGTTCTAGGTATTACCCCTAGGCACGGGTTGGGTCTTAGAATTACGTCAAAACAATATTTTTGAATAACAAATTAGAAGAGATTTGTGCTGAGGAAAGTGTACCCTTCGTAAAGCTGTGGTCCGAATTCAATGATCCTAGCCTTTTTATAAAAGATGGGGTGCATTTTAATGAAATAGGTAATGCTAGGCTAGGTAGGTTAATAGACGAAAACGTGCGAAAGCTGTATAGGTCGAAGCCTTCTTTAAACGTTGTGGGTCCGGGAAACGCGGGCCCGACGTGATAAATAGTTTAAAACGCGGGCCCGTGGTAAAAAATAACTTAAACGTCTTTTATTGCAACGCGCGTAGTATTAGAAATAAATTAAATGAATTTAAGGCGGTAATTTATTCCGGCAACTATGATATAGTTGCTATCACTGAAACTTGGTTAAATACCGTGACTCGGGACTTGTTGGGGGAACTTGATATACCGGGTTTTAAACTTTACTAATGATAGGTTACATAGATTTGGAGGGGCGTTTTGCTGTACATTCGTAATTCCCTTAGGGCTATCGAGGTTAAGTTAGATTTTCCGGCAGCAATTAATGCGATCTGTGTTGAAGTTAGGGCGCGTAGTATTAGTTTTAATTTTGTTGTTGTTTATAGACCTCCCGTTCAACCCCTCGATATAGATACTAGATTTTACTCACTTCTTGGTAATTTTATTGACAATCGGAATAGTATAATTGTCGGAGACTTTAACTGCCCTAATGTTAATTACGAGAATTTTACGGGTAATGAGAGGGTTTGAGATTGGTTGAGTTTATGGACGATAACTTTTTACGACAGATAGTTACCGAACCAACGCGCGGTGATAATATCTTAGATTTGGTGATGACGAACGGCGAGAATATAGTCGAAGGTTTAGAAGTAGGCGAGAGTTTAGGATGTAGCGATCATCAAATTCTTAGGTTTAAGTTATTGATAGAAAACACTCAGGATAGTAACGTAATAGAAGTCCCTGATTTTCGTAGGGCTAATTTTGATAGTTTTGCGGATAGGATGAGAGTAGTGGACTGGGATAACTTATTTATGGGTAATGACACAAATTTGCGTTGGGTGGCGTTTAAAGAAAGTTTTAGGAATATTGAAAGGGAGTTTATTCCTCGTAGGCCCAAGCGCGTTAGAAATCGTGGTAGGCCGAAGTGGTGGACTAGGGAATAGGCGAGTTCATAAACGAGCGTAATAGAGCGTATAGACTTATAAGCGCAATGGCACGGCAGCTAACTTTAATAGATATATCGAGCTTAGACGTCAGGTTAAAAGATCAGTTAGGAATGCAAGCGTAATTTAGAGATACTTATAGCTGCGGATAGTAAACATAATCCAAAAAAGTTTTTTGAATACGTAAATAATCGTAAGCCGGTAAAAGATAACATAGGCCCTCTAGTGGATGTTAATGGCGCTTTGGCTTCTGACGCTCAGGCGATGGCGGGTATTTTCAATAACTTTTTTGCGACAGTTTTTACCGTAGAAGACGTAAATAATGTCCCCGACGTGGACGATATCGTTCCATTTAGTAGCGAGACTATTTTAGATGAAATAACTGTTTACGAGGCTGAGATTGCGCATTATATCGATAGGCTAAAAGTTAGCAAGGCTCCAGGCCCTGACGCTTTTTATCCCAGACATTTGAAAGATTTGAAAGACGTTATCGTAGGCCCCTTAACGAAGATTTTTAATCAGTCACTCGAAACGGGGATTATTCCTGAAGACTTCAAATTAGCTAACGTCACGCCTATTTTTAAAAAAGGCGACCGCGCGGTAGCTAGCAATTATAGGCCCATTAGCTTAACGTCAATTGTCGGTAAACTTTTGGAATCCGTAGTTAGGGATCGTATTATCGATCACTTAGAAAGTAGAGATTTGATTAATAGTAGTCAGCATGGGTTTCGACGCCATAGGTCTTGTTTAACTAATTTGTTAGAATTTTATAACGAAATAGTGCGCGAATACGATAGGCATAGAGCAGCTGACGTTATTTATTTAGATTTTAAAAAGGCGTTCGATACAGTTCCGCATAGGAGACTAATTGCGAAGGTTAAAGCGCACGGTATACGCGGTCAGGTAGCTAACTGGTTAGAAGAATGGCTTCGTGCTAGGAGCAGAGGGTCGTAGTTAATGGTAGTGAATCGGGGTGGTTAGATGTAGGTAGCGGTGTCCCACAGGGTTCAGTGTTAGGCCCATTGCTATTCGTAATTTACATTAACGACATAGATGTAGGATTGACTAGTAACGTGTCAAAATTCGCGGACGATACTAAAATAGGCGGTAAGGTTGTTAACGAGGACGATAGAAATAGGATCCAAGACGATGTAGATAGGATTATGGAGTGGACAGATAAGTGGCAGATGCAATTTAACGTAGATAAATGTAAAGTTTTGCATATAGGTTCTCGCAACAATAATTACGCGTACACGATGGATGATAGGGAGTTAGCGAGCGTTGACGAGGAAGTAGATTTAGGCGTACGCGTTCTAAAGATTTAAAGGTTAGGAACCAGTGCCTGGAGTCTTGCGCAAAAGCTAATAGGATGTTAGGCTTCATAGCGCGTAATTTCGAATTTAAATCGAAGGATATTATATTGCCCCTTTACAAGTCCCTAGTCAGGCCTCATTTAGAATATGCCGTTCAGTTTTGGTGCCCGTACTTGCGTGAGGATATTGATAGGTTAGAAAGGGTTCAGCGTCGTGCCACGAAACTTATTCCGTCATTGCGCAATAAGCCTTATGAAGATAGGATTAAAGAGTTAGACCTGTATTCACTCGAAACTAGGAGATTAAGGGGGGAGCTTATTGAAGTTTTCAAAATCGTTAATAACATCGATAACGTAAATTTTGACAAATTGTTCACTTTCGATAATAGTAATACTCGCAATAACGGATTTAAGTTGCGTGGCAGACGTTTCATTACTAATATCGCTAAAAACTTCTTTACGTTTAAAGTAATCGATAAATGGAATAATCTTCCCGCGTCAGTCGTTCATTCTACCAGCGTTAATATGTTTAAGAACCGTCTTGACAGACATTTTAAAAATATTAACGTTGTTTAAAATTAAAAAAGAGTTAACAACAGGAGCTCTGGTGGTGCTCGAGGATGAGTCTGTTGACGATCAATGCCAGCTTGTGACATGCCAGCGTGTGATGCCAGCAAAAAAAAAAAAAAAAAAAAAAATTAGACTAACAAGAACGTAGATGTAGCTCGTAGCGTAAACTAACCCACTTTTTGTTTAACTGTACCTACTTTTTTTTTCTTTTCTCCTTTCTTGCATGTCTGTAACACTCTCTACTTGCATGTTTGTAGTTTGCATGGTATGACAGTGAGTTAAGACTGTGTTTGCATGGTTTGTAAGCGTTCTTATTTTACTTCTTTTCATCTTTCACCCCTCCTATTTTCTTCGACTATTTTTCTGACTTGTCGGCAGTGGCCGGCGGATGATGATGGTGAGACCTTTTTCTGAATGAATGTTAACCCACGAATGATAGGTGTTGCTCCTTACTTAACCCCTTATTCTCTTCTCTTAACCCCCTACTCTTTCCTTTCTCTCGGGCTAGCCTTAGAGTGGATCTTAGGGTCTTTGTTAGCCTTAGCTTCTGTAGATCTGTAGATGTCATAGAGTGTACGAAACATTACAATCGGCAAGGCTATATATGAAATAAGTCTCGTGGACACAGAAACATTGTCGGCAAGCAGTATTTGTAAATAGTTTGCGGAAAGATTTGCTGGAACACAAAACGGGCTGTAACTCGGAAACAAAGCGATTTCGGGCATATGTTTACATAAAATTTTTTCATTGTTTTCAGGTCCTGAATCCATCCTGAAAGTGCGTCCCACATGTTACGAAACACCCTGTGTATATCTAGAATTTTTCACAGATATTTCCCATGGTCGGTAAAACAGGCATTCAGCAATAGTTTGGAGATACTTCCAGCTAACCATTTTTAAATGTAGGGTATTGAGAAAAGTTGTCAGTTTAAATAGAATAAAAGTATATTGACGATTAATAAGAGATTCACAAACACAACACGAATCAATCGAGCCTTTCGTTTGTATGGATAACTTCTGAGGAGTTTCATGCTACCTCCGAAATTTCAGTTATGTTAAAAATTATTATAATTGGAGTTATAGAAAGAATGTAATTTATGATTTCACCTTTTGAAATCTTTTTTGGGAAATTAAAATAAATTCTTATAAAATAGAAATATGAACGAAATGAGTTATAATTTTTGTAGATTTTTAATTTCGTAAAATAATTTTAAATGAAATAAGAGATTCTCTGAAATCTATTTATTTAAGGAAAATTAAATTTATTCAAAGGAACAAACACACACACACACACACACACACACACATTATATATAACCTTTGGTTCACTTCCGCCCGAATTGTTCATTCTGATGAAGGTCAAATTTATCACTCCACCTTAGACCTACAGTTTAACGTGGAATCTGAACTACGTCCCACAAGGCAGCCAAGCGTCTTAAACCACTAGGCTACCCAGGGTACCCATTTATCTACCAACCAATTTTTATTGTGTGGAAGGATGAACAGCTGGATTTGCTGCGCGCCACCCGCCGTCACCGGGTCTCGATCCCGAGGTCGATGGATTCATAGTCAACGACGCTAACCTCTACGTCACCGAGGCGCGTATGATCATCGTAATTATTATTAAAACCTCTTATATTTATTTTTAAGCGTATTTTTAAATTCTTCGCTTAAAATTTATGCGCGAAAACGAAAGTCAATTAATTTGTTGTTATGGAAAAGCGTTTGCAAAAGCGCAAAAGCTCTTGTTAGTTATTAAGAAAGTCATTTTCGGAAAGTTAAACCATTGCTAAGTTTTCCGTCAAGGAATATTATAGATTTAATCTTATTTATATCCGCATAAATATTTGCTAAGTATTATGAACATTAATTAGGATAATTTGCAAATGCCAATTAATATTTGATTAACGATTTTCCTTTATACTTTTATTTAAAATTTGTTTCTATAAAATATTGAAGTCAGTGATGTGTTTCGTGTGTTCACTACATCAGTAATAATAACGTGTACGTGAACGTCTTTCGATTAAGGAAAAGTGTATCAACAAAATCAGAACATTTCAGTCCTGCAATATCATTACAAAATTCGGATACATTCGGTTTGTTGTTTGAAGGAGTTTCATTGATTTATTTACATAATTAGATGGGAACACATGGTTGATGTGTGTGCGTGTGCGTGTGCGTGTGTGCGTGTGAAGAAATTAGTAAAAATATAAATATTTCTGTTATAATTTTATCTTAGGTATATATGTATGTGGGTACAAAAGAAGATGTGGTTTTTTTTTTTTAGCTTTGCTAAAAAAGATTTGTAAGTCTTTATTTATATCGTAAATATATAAATATTTTCAGACGTCACTGTAAACTACGTAATTTTAATAGTAAATGGAACAACATTTAAAAAAGAGTAAACAAACGCCGCAAAACATTTTTCCCACGCGCAAGACGAAAACAAAACTGTCGTTTTGTTGCCAATGTTATCAAATTTATGTCCCGAAACCTAATTTCCCTTCGCTTTTCTTTCTAGGTAACGTTGGTGAAGTGGAATGAACCGTATCAAAAGCTCGCGACGTGTGACTCGTCCGGCATTATCTTTGTCTGGATCAAGTATGAAGGTCGTTGGAGCATTGAGCTCATTAACGATAGAAACACTCCCGTGACGCATTTCTGCTGGAGCCACGACGGAAGAATGGCCCTAATATGTTACCAGGTCAGTCGAGAGACATAAATAACGGGCGGGTACGACAAGTATGCAAATGTCTTATAGGAAAGCTATTTTTTAGGAAGATTGAGAGGCATTGTTGGAAGGAGACGAGGGATTTCTCCATTACATTGGATTGGAATCAATAACCAAAGCCTTCTTTAACCTTTTCTGACCCGATGTATTTACGAATTAGAAGAAAAGATACACTATTATCGGTCCATATGACCCACTGGGTTGTAGAAGATTAATTTATTAATAAATACATTTTTTAATCTATAACTAAAAATAGGCTACATTAGTGTTTTTTGAAAATACTAACGATAGATATTTACATAACAGATGGGTTCAATAAAAATTACTAAATTCCGAGGAGACATACTAATGTAAAATTAATTTTTAAAGTGTGCTTTTCGTAAAATCTATTCCTTTGATCATAAATATCAATATGTTTTGTATACAAATTTTAATCGCTCTTATATTCTTCCAGTATTTATACGCATATTTAGTAATTTTAATCAAACGTTCAACTCCCTCAAACAAACCACAAGGTGAAGTTTAACCGACCTTAACGTTCATCCCTTTGGTGATTAGTAACAGTGTGGAGGAATGTTTTGACACTGATGAGGAATGACTTAGTTTCTCTTTTTCCTCCAGAAGGCAAAACCTTCCGGAAGAGAACGACAAAAAGTATACTATTTTATTCGCGATGATTGGGTTTGGCGGAATTTTAATAAGCAAATTCCTCCTATTCAGGATCTAAAAAGGAGTGTGGAAAACGTGGAGGGCTTTTGGGGAACAATAGACGAATGATGAAATGGCAAAATTTTGGGAAACGAATATAAAGAAAAAATAAATAATGATGAATTTTATAAAAATAGAAAAAGGAAACCGTATATTTAGACCATATAAACTAAGTATAAAAAAACATGCGGATATCGTCGTATTCGTACTTTTGTAGTCCACTTCAGAAATCATTACGAGCCGTTAAAAACTCCATAATGCAAATCCATAGAAAACCTGAATGACTGCTTTCAGTTTGTCATCTATTGATTTCTAGGACACTCGTGAATGTAGACCCGTAGCTCGTAAGTTCGGCCAAAAAATTCGGTTAAGTTGAATACATCGAAGGATTTATTATTCGGTATTTAATTTAATTTCGTTTAATTCACGGAAAGGAAATTTAAAAAAATGCTAATTAAAAACGTGAATGTATAATGATATTAATTAATTAAAATAATTAAAATTAAACAGAATAAATTTTAATGAATTGTTTCAACTTTTAACTTATTAAAATCAAAATATTTTTCTTTTATTTAATTGTTCTTATATTATTTAATTATTCAATTTAATTTTAAAAGAAAATAAAATTAAAAAGTTATTCTTTAAAAAGTAATGAATCGAAAACTTTCAATAACCGAAATATAGAGCGACGGACATTATATATATAATTAGGGTGGTCCAAAAGGTTAAAGCATCGACTAAGTTCTCTCCACAAGGTTGGTTTTATGCCTCTTGGTGTGGACAGTATTTGTGCAAAGTTTCACGTTATTCGGTTAATATTTAGGGGTCGCCCACTTGCCCCCTTTTTGAAAATTTGGGAAAATATATAGACAACTGAATAACTAAATTTTTTTTTGGTTCTCAAAGAATATGAAAGAAAACAGTAAGACAATAGGACATGATAATGGGTGTATCTTCATTATTTCTTCTGCATCAGAGTCGCCTTGGATGGTATTGGTATCTGTTTTCGGTGGGTGGCTACGAGTTGTAGGAGGTACTGCTTCTGGTCCTCGTTTCGTGTCAAAGTGTCATTGTAGCGTTGTGCGAGAGCAATACCTCGCTCGGCAGCATCATTGACGACTTTCATCTTTAAGGCGCGATCTCTAAGTTCCCTGTAGTTCTTGTCATTTGGCCATTCCCGTGGATCTTTTTGAAGTAACTGGCGTGCTTCCCCTTACCTCCAACTTTCAAGGCATCAAAGAGGGTCAATGTCCTTTTCGTGACGAAGGATGCCACATCATTTCAACACCAGCTTCCGCCATGTCGATTCGTCGGGGGCAGCCATTCTTTTGGGGATGTTGGAGGTGTTGAACCATTCTCCTTTTGGTATCAGGATCGATCCTATTATCGAAGAAGGCCAGTCCAATCAGATGCTCCGACAAGTACCACAGGTGGCGTCTTAGAGCTGTCTTCGCCGCTTGTGCAGCTCCTCCGTGTGGATATTTTTCCAGAAGATGCAGCATTTTGAGATCATTGAGAGGAGCTTGTGTCCCATTGGCGCTTCATGCCAGTACTTGACGTAAATCAGACTGACAAATAAAGCCAGCTGAGTCACGTTTCGTTCTTCGCGTGCTGTGAGCTTGAATTGATAGTGAAAGAGGTAGATTTGAGCGCATAAATCGCCTTCGCCATCCATCTCGCGTGGTGCATGGGACCCGGAGCTCGGATAAAGAGTTGACCACCAGTCTTTCCCCCCAGGAAGAGCAAAGATAGTTCAAGGAACTCCTTGTAGTCGTCACGAGGTTGGCTTGCCTGAAGAGCGTTAGGTAAGTAAGTGAGCATCTCTTTCTCATCTCTTGGAGTTGAGGGTTCTCGAACAAGCTGTCCGATGCTGAGACAAATGCTTCGTGGGAGAGAGATGGCCATTCCTTTTGAAATCGCTTAAAAAGGCCTGTTTCAGGACTTCCTGTTGAGCCATATATTGAGGCAAAGACATCAGCAAGTACGACTTCAAGTATATGATGTCGACAACCGATCCAAACTAGCTCGTGACCCAATGCTTCTTCAATCCTGACACAGGCTCCGCGATGTAAACCGTGTTTGACGCAGTGGTATCGAAGATGAGACCTCTCACATGCTGTTCCACGTTCCATAATTTCATAGTTTGAAGGCATGCCTGGGCCTGTGCTTCTCCAGTTCCTTGTTTCATCTTTGGGACACCAAGCAGCTTCTCCTGTCCATTGAATGTTATAAGGATTGCTATCCGATGCACATTCGTCTTCTTCCCTTCAATGCGGGGAGAAGCTTTCCGTCCCAATGGAGAAGGACAGGGTCTTCTAGAGAGAATGATTCTAGGTCTTCTCGAGCTGCCTGTTCTCGCCCACTTTCTCTGTACGATGAATAGAGCTCCGAGAGCACGTCATCCCAGACAGATCATGCCCCGCGGCCTGTAATACAGCTCCAGTTACGAAAACAGCATTCCGGTCAGAAAGATTGGTGCGATCCATTGCTCCAATGACTTCTGGAGATTGGAAAATGTTCGTAACCTTGTTCTTGGGACGCTTTGGTGCCGGAGCTTCAGACGAAGAAGGAATCGGAACCGATGGTCTATAGTCGTCGTCGTTGTCTTGCGAAAAAAGGGAAGAAGAAGAAGAAGAGGAAGAGGAAAGATCAATTGATGACACTCCTGCTTCTTCCAAATCTTTGTGTTGCTTCATGCCTTGGCTTCCTTCTCCATTCTGGATCGCTTTCTGTCCTCTTGTGTAGTCGTTTCCTTATCAATGCCAGCCATGCTGCAAGAATTGACGTCCTTGCGCTGCATGGACAGGAAATTTCGGTCCTCAACGTTGACGATTGTGCTCATGGCATCACTGGTTGCGATGTCAAACAGTTCCTGGATGTCCGCTTTGAAGATGTCTTCATTCATTCTATCGCTGGCACGTTGCCTGGTCCTGTGCTTCTGAGTGTTTTGTAGCGGTCTAAAAGCTTTGAAAGCTTACGGACACAGGAGTCGATCCGTTGAGTTGGGATCCGCGCTCGGGTCCAGACTTCAATCACCCTCTGGCATGCCTGGTTCAGACTGTCGGAGGTGGTTTGCTTTGATTGATGTGGTGGTATTGCCCCAAGAGGAGGGCGTCAAGGCATGTAGGGAGCCTTGACGTGGATAAAGTTCCAGTTGCCATCCCTAGAAGCCAAACTTTTGGAATTGATCGAGTTTGAGCGATCGGACCTACGGAAGAAAAAGTACATTATATAATATATATATTCAGAGTGGGGCGACCTCTAAATATTCACCAATCACGCTGCAATTTTGCACAGACCATGTGGACACTAAATGGACAAAACCCACACTCGTGGAGACTATCTAAGACAATTTTGAAATTTCCCCCTATGGATTTGGACCACCCTAATATATATAGATATATATATATATATATATATATATATATATATATATATATATATATATATATATGAGAGAGAGGGGGGAGGGGGGAAATATTTCCTGTTTTATTATCAGTGTAATATTGGTATAATGAAGTAGAAAGCACGTGATAATTCATCAGATAAATATATTATTAATTGACATAAAAAATATTGATTTATATTATTGAAACTTCCGCCAGCCAAAAATAATAGAAAGGAAATTGTGGAATTAAAACTTTTTGAAAAGAGGGTCCATTCCTTTTATTAGAATCCCTTTTTAAAACCTTCTTTACGATAATCGCACTTAAAAAGGTTTCCAGAATTTCGAACTTTGGCAAAAGAGAGAATTTGAAGTAATTACGAGTAATCTTTAACTCTGCAAATAACCTTTTATACGCATTATCTTATTATCTATTTTACGCTTAATTACCATATATTTTTCACGTATATCGCATGTCTTTATTGGTGTAAGAAGAAGGCTTCCATTCCTCAAAAGTTAATTAAACTTTGAAAGGTATTTTATTTAAAGGGCTTAAATTTAGAATATTTTTCGTTTTATTGTTCAATCTCTGACTATGGAATGTATTGAGCGTTTTAAAGATACGTATAACGTAATAACGTGTGGAAAAATGAAGCTAACCTAGTTTTGAAACGAATTTACGACATCAAAAACGATTTTCTATACCTAAAACCATCTCTTATATCGGAACTTCGACTCGAGAAATCCGTTTTCGATCAATTTATGCGAAAGTTTAACGTTAACTTTAAGAAATTTTAATTTAAAAAATTTAGGTAATATGAGAAATATATTACAAATTCAATTTAAAGGAAGAACAAGATGTATATCAGTTATAAGAATTTTATTTATTAAATCGATGCTAATATTCCAAACCCTCATAAGCATCACAACCACTAAATTTCATGTTTGTGAATTTTCTGCATTAATTCGTGTTGACGTATAGTCATACAAAGACTTAGAAGTCATTCCTGTTTTATTTTATAATCGTAATAATTATGTTCCAAACGTGCGTAAACGCTCCCTACATTAGATATTATCTTACTTTTTACTTCTACCGTAAAATTGTGGTTTCGCTATTTAATTAAAAGAGGTTTTGGAATGTCACCATCAAAATATTAAATCATTCATTTGTCACCATAAATCTACGGTTTGTGATACCAGCATTTCATTATCAGGATGGATTTGTACTGGTCGGGAGCGTGGCTGGCCAACGTTACTGGTCCATGATGCTCACTTTGCAGTCTACCATCACCGCTGGCACCTTCACCCCCGACGATCATCAAGTAATGGCGTCATAAGGATAAATAAAATATATATATTTAGGGCATAACTTAGTAAATATTCCGCTGAACTCAAACCGGCAATTAATGATCAGAAGATATTTTTCTGGTAAATTTTGATGTGCTTTGAAAGAATCTGACATCCATTTCTTGTGCAAATGAGCAGTTTTCGAGATATTTTCAGTTTTCGTGTTTGAAGAATTGCAAATTTAGAAAAGAAACCGAAGTCAAATTTCTTCAAAATACATCAAAATTAACCAGAAAAATATTTGCTGGTGAAGGCACAACGTAACCTAACCACGCGTAAGCTAAATCTCTAACCCTAAACTAACATGACCTAACCTAACCCTCTAACCTAACCTAACTTAACCTCACCTATCCTAACCTAATCAAACCCAACCAGACCTAATCTAACCACACCTAGTAATACATATATACATAAAAAAAAATTACTAACCTGAAAATCAAGACACGGGTGGATATAAATCCGCAATAGCAGGAAGAAAGTCGGATTAAAGCTTCCAAATCGACCTCACAACCATCACATGACATGGCGAAAAAACAGTGAGGGGCCTTTATAATTATTTGTCGCCTAGGTGGTGGCGCTCAGGCGGGGACTCTTTTCGTTCGTAATGTACATTGGCCTAAGCTTTATAATTATTTATTGCTTTATAATAATTTGCTGCTTTATAATCATTTGCACACTACATAAAACAGTTTTCCACGATATCTTTCGTAACGATTCAAAATATTATGGTGTCATGTTAAGGTGTTGGATTGAGTTCAGCGGAATATTAACCCAGAACTTACAGTAACTAAAATTTTTTAAATATAATTATTATAATAATAATAATAATAATAATTAATAATTTGATATTAAAACAACTGCTTCAGCTTTTAAAAATTATCAATACAGTATAAATAAACTGCCCGTTTAGGAACGTTCCCCATCATTATCATATTCTATTTATAGAAAACGTCAATGACTTCTAAATGAATATGTCAAGAAACTGTTGCAGTAATATTAAACATCTATTCTTAACAATTACATACAACTCAGAATGGTCTCTTGATATATATATATATATAATATATAAATATATATATATATATATATATATACACACACACCAGAATAGTTATTTGATAGTCTTTTTAGATATTGCAGGACAGAAATTATCCAGATTTTAGAGCAAGTAAAAGATGGACATAATCGTGTAAAAAATGCAAATGCGTTGGTTATTGTCATAGGACACTACGTGATCCCAAAGAAACCTGAGCTTGTAGTTGGATGTTAGAGGTATATATATATATATATATATATATATATATATATATATATATATATATATGTATGTATGTATGGGATGAATTTCACAATTAAACACGTGAAATAAATGAATGATGCAAAGCCACAAGGAAAAGAAAAAATATTCCAAGGCCTTTCGTGTATTTAGAAGTACAGGAACATGTGTACTTCTGAATACACGAAAGGCCTTGGAATCATTTTCTTCTTCCTTGTGGGTTTGCATATATATATATATACAGTATATATATATATATTAGCTTGTAGTATACATTCTTTGTTATAAAAATATGAAGTTAATACCTTGACATTATGCAAAATTTTGAGGTTATACAGGAATAATAATAATTAATAAATTAATACAGGAATATAATTAATTGTGTGTAGAGACTAGAAAGAAAGGAACGGAGGAAGAAGGTGGGAATAGGTGTGAAATTGAAATGTTGTTGGTTTGTATGATTTGATGAATTTATCCTTCAGTTTTTCTGGAAACTTTTTAGCGTTTTAAATTCTTTCATTTCTTGATCGAGGTTGTTCTAAAGGTTGAGTTTAGTGGAGCATAAAGATCTAGTTGTACAGTTGAGAGCATAATTTGGTTTTCTGATGTGCGTGTTTCATCGTCTTGTGTGGAAACGATGTTGGGTTTGAGAATCTACTTTTTGGATGAATTATGGACAGTATTAGTGATGAATTGGTACATATACAATCAGAGGCAATGTTTAGTTTATAAATATCGTTTAGTTTTGGAATTTTTAAATCTGAAACATTATGTTCGTACTTTCATTATGGTTGTTCCATTTATAAATTTTCCTAATTATTAATTTTTGAATGACGACCAGTGACTGAATTAGATATTGTGGTGTGTTTCTGTAAGCGCTAATGCTGTACTTCACATGTGGGTTTACCATAATGCAATATATGGATTTTATGACTTGTTACGAGGATGTTTCATTTACTTTCATGATAATGTGCTCTTTGGCTAATCTGTGCGTATAATCTGTCGCGTATAGGTCTTCATTACGTTCTCTGAAAGACGGGTTTCCATCGAAGGTAATTCCCACAAGTTTGGCTGACTACGGACGTTTTATAAGATTGAATTTATATTTAGGTTTAAAGGAATCATCGTCTTCATTTAAAGATATTTTATTGGCATTGCGCCATACATAGCCCTTTAAAGCCTTTGGAGTTCATTATTGGTTGTTGCTTTGAGTGTCATTAAGTTCTTGTTTGATATAATGATTAATGTTACCCGCGTACTCTAATAACAGGACATGTTAGTCTATGAAGCGTTATAAATTGGGTACTGTTACTCAAGTATGAGTATAACAAACTTAAGGGAAGCTTTCTGAAGACTGTGCCGTGAGCCACTCCGTCAAGGACTTTAGCTAGATCACGTAAAATGATTAGTGACGTTTTCTGTCGTTGAGATTATATAAGGTTCTAACAGCGATTAGCGTGTCATTGGTCGCGTGTTTTGTAGAAAGCCGAATTATTGGTTGTGTATTATTATGAGTTTCAATATAATTTCCTTTCTTTAAATAATTATTATCTTTTCATAATTTACTAATGGATAATAAGATAAAGTTGGATTTGTAGTTTCAGAGAGAAGCTTTATCTTGTGTATGCGTAGCTGCTACAACAATCACTCTCTCAAATCACTCAAAAAAAAAAAGAAGTTTTGAAGACAATTTCTTCTATCTAAAGAAGTTACGTATCATTAAAAGAAATTATTATATCATATGACGAGAAGCTTTGATACCCAAAAGAAGGAAAAACTTCCCATGAGAATGCATCCTCAAAGAAGTTATAAGTTCTAAATTTAGAAGGTTTTAATTTGAGTGTAATTTCTTTTATAATTTCATCGTATTTAATATTGTACATAGACTTAAGCTCCCGGTAGCTAAGTGCTTACCGTCGCAGACTTCGAGCGGTGTGTCCCTGATTCACTCCGGTCACTGGCATCAGGTAGAGTTGAGTTGACCGCTTACTCTGTTTCTGCCCTGGTTCAGGTGATCCTTGGGGCACACTCGCCTCCACATCATGGAAGAAATGAGCTTCTTAGTAGTGGTACATACATTTTATATAATTATAACAAAGAATGTTTGGATAATCCAGGCCCAGGCATATATATATATATGGGATGAATTTCACAATAAAACACGTGAAATAAATGAATGCTGCAAATCCACAAGGAAAAAGAAAAACGATTCCAAGGCCTTTCGTGTATTCAAAGCTAACACCTCGTCAGGGAATGTAGCTTTGAATACACAAAAGGCCTTGGAATCGTTTTTCTTTTTCCTTGTGGGTTTGCAGCATATATATATATATATATATATATATATATATATATATATATATATATGTATGTATGTATGTATGTATATCTAGTGTCCCGACTGTTTATGTTATCGCTCGCATACAGAAGTATCACAAATCAACAACCAATGATTTTGTACTTACTTTTACACCATTTATATCCTTTGTTAATTATTATATATATAAAATTTTGTTTTAGGTTTATTTTGGGACTACTTCCGGTCTTTTGATTGTGATGGACGTTCACGGGTCGACAGTGTCTCAGGAGACCCTTTTGGACGACACCGCAATCACGGCCTGAACTGGTCCTGCCCCAAATTCAAAATGGAGGAAGGTGAAGACGGGGCAGGTAAAAGCGGTAAGAGTCATTAATTAATTGGAATGAAACTTATCCGTGTTCAATATAGTGACGTATTAAATAGTCTTTTAGAGAACTCGCATAATGAAAGATAACCACAGCTATCACTTGATCTTCCTTCATCGCAGGGACAGATGGGAACCCTCATCTCCTCGCCGTCCTCTTCCAAACGGGGTTGGTGTACCTTCTTCGAAGTCACGATGATGTCACCCCCGTCATCATTCGCACGGGGCTGAGAGGGGTGCATGCCGAGTGGGCAAATTCTGGTGAGCTGTTGGCAGTGGCGGGATTTATTCCAGAAGAGGGATGCAACCCTGGTGGGACCAGTTCGTGCCCTCTCAGAAACGCCATCAAGTTCTACACGAGAGGCGGAACTCTGAGATACACTCATCATCTCCCTTCCTCTCAGGTTAGAATACTCCGTCGTTGTTTATAAAAACTCGAAGACCCACAAACGGCGAGGCAACGCGCGCATTTCATACAATAATGAAAAACACGTCAGTAAAAAAGATGAACGTGATATAATTCTCAAATTTTAGCGATCGGGAAAGACGTTCAGAAAGTAAAACAATGAAAAAAGGACTAAAAACAGTCATTACGAGAAGGAATTATTTTATTATAGATACAAAAGAAAGCTCTTCGATTTCCAATCCCCCTTAGCTGAAAACTGAATGAATCCTTATTCAGCTTTAAACTGAGGAGGGTCCCTTTGTGGAGCACCGAAACGCCTCGTTAGTTATTGAATATATAAATGTATATTATTATAATATCGATTATTTTACATTATTTTACATTATTTTACATTTTACGAGTAATTTAAGTAAATTACT